>MNCI01000449.1:9338-45434 GCA_015680685.1 Gnetum montanum | reverse complement strand
AGACACACACACACACACAAAGAAATGAAAAAGTATAAATGATGTTGCAAAAAAAAAATAAGAATAGTTAAAGAAATTTGTAAAAAAAAAATGTGTAAAACAAAAACTTAAAAGGAATTGAGGGCCTCAATTGGTTAGCAGAGGTGGCCATCTCCCCCATGATTGAGTTGGAAGGGGGAGATCCGAAATAGTGAGAAAGGTCATCCCTTCTCAGAGGTATTATGTGCACTAACCATTCTAAATTCATGGAAAGATTTGGTTTGCTGCACATTGACTAACAATCTCTTGTGAGGGCTCTCAGGTTTCTATATGGTCATGGCCCTTGAAGGAAAGGTTGTATGAATAATGTAAGGTCCTTCCCACAGTGTTTGAAATTTTGTGCGTTGTGGCACATGTGTGGGGTTCCAGTAGAGAACCTTATCTCCTAGTTGATACTTAACCTTTTGAATCTTCAAGTCATGACATTGCTTGTTATATGCTTTGTGCAACTCATTTGATGACAGGGCAGCTAATCGGTTTTCGTCTAGCACGTGTAAAGTTGCGAACCTTTATTTTTGTGCTAGATCAAGATCGAGGTGGAGTTCACAAGCCATTGATAGAGTACAGAGCTCGGTTTAAATTGGAAGCTTTGGAGGTTTTCTGTATACTAACTCATAGGGAGAGTAGCCTATAAGAAGTTTCCAAGTAGAGTGATATGCCCAAAGAGCATCATTTAGTTTAGTGCTCCAATCTCACCTATACTTGCTAATTATCCTTATTAATATTTTAGTGATCTCCCTATTGGTGACTTCAGCTTGTTCGTTAGCTTGGGGGTGATAAGGTGTAGTCAATTTATGTTCAACCCCTAAGCATTGCATTAATTTCTGAAAAGTTGCACCTATGAAATGTGTTTCGTTATCTGAAATAAGTGAACGTGGCACACCAAACCTATTTACGATTTGTTGTTGCACAAATTGTGCAGCTGTAGATGATGTGCAGTATGTAACATTGGCTACTTCAGCCCATTTCATTAAATAGTCTACAACAACTACAATGTAAGCTTTTCCATTGGACATTGGTGTAATTGGCCCCATAAAGTCTATTCCCCAAATGTTGAAGGGTTCTAAAGGTTGAATCCATTGTTGTGGACCCTCCATTCTAGTAGTCATTCCCCCATCATGTTGACAGTGCTCACAAGATTGGACAAATTGATGGGCATCCTGAAATAATGTTGGCCAGTAATATCCTGCAAGCAGGATCTTAATAGCTATTCGTCTCCCCGCATAATGACCCCCACAAGGGCCCTCATGAGCATCTTGGAGAACTCTCAATTGATCTACCTCGAGCACACACCATCAAACCAAGCCATCAGGACACACTTTGTAAAGTTGTCCGTTGATCTCCATGAATTACTTGGCTCTATGAAGAAACTATTGTTTCTTCCTAAAGTCCAGCTCCTGTGGTTTTTGTTGGGTAAGGATATAGGTGAGAATGCTACTACATCAGTTCATCTCCATGGGTTGGTTATTCACTACACTGGCAAAGAGGGCTTCATTAGGAAAATGATCAGACATTGTATATTCATCCTCTTTACTGTCCCAACGCAACCACGATAAATGATTTGCAACTATGTTCTCAGTGCCTTTTCGATTGACCATCGTTAGATTGAACTCCTGTAGGATTACCAGCCACCGTATAATACGAGGGTTAACCGTTGGCTTGTTCATGAGGAACCGGATTGCACTATGATCCATGTGGATGAACACTTTGTAACCTAACACATAGTGCCTAAACTTATCTAGTGCAAACACTACAACCATTAACTCTTTTTCTGTAGTTGTGTAGTTAAGTTGTGCACTGACGATACTCCTACTTACACAGTGGATGTAGTAAGGACGTTTTTGGTCATCTAATTATATAAGTATGGCTCTTAAAGCATAATTGGACGCGTCAATCATTATATGGAATGGTCTAGACCAATTAGGAGCTTGTAGAATGGGAGTTTCTGCAAGCTTTTGTTTCAGAGTTTGGAATGCTTGTTCACATTCCCTAGTCCACTCAAATGGTACATCCTTCTTTGTTAGCTCTACCAACGGTTTGGCAATATTGGAGAAGTTCTCAATGAGTCTCCTATAGTAGCTAGTGTGTTCAAGGAATGATCGACTGTCTTTGATAGTTTTCGGTTGCTGGGTGATTCCTTGGATGACCCTAATTTTGTTTGGGTCTACCTCTATTCCTATGTGTAAAACTTTATGCCCAAGTACTATGCCTTCTTGGACCATTAAATGGATTTTTTCCCAGTTGAGCCTTAAATTAGTTTCTATGCATCTTTTCAGCACTTGCTCTAATCGGTTTAAGGCTTGATCAAAACTTGTTCCATAGGTGGAGAAGTCGTCCATAAAGACTTCTACTATGTTCCCTATCTGCTGTTGGAATATGCTTAGAACTAGGCATTGAAACGTGGCAGGAGCATTGCATAAGCCAAACGAAATTTGTTTATATGCAAACGTTCCCCAAGGATTGGTGAACGTTGTCTTGGCTTGGTCTTCTGGGGCTATCCGTATTTGGTTGTATCCACTATAGCCATCTAGAAAATTGTAATAGTGATGCCTTGCTATGGTGTCTAAGACTTGGTTAACGAATGGCACTGGAAAGTGATCCTTAAATGTTGCCATGTTCAGCAGCCTAAAATCTATGCACACCCTCCATTTGCCTCCCTTTTTAGGCACAATCACCAGAGGGCTAACCCATTTGCTATCAGCAATGGGATATATGAACCTAGCCTTAAGAAGCTATTCTATTTCTTCTTTCACTACTTGCTTCAATTTTGGGTTCAATTGCCTCTGCGGTTGTTTTCGAGGTTTCAGGGAGGGGTCAGTGTAAATCCTATGTTGGCATATCCTAAGATCTATTCCAGTTAATTTGGGATATAACCAAGCAGAGGCTTTTGACCACTTGTTTATTACTTTCAACAGTCTTTCTTTTTGTTTGGAAGCAAGTCTTGCATTGATGATTACAGGTTTTCCATTTTCGAGGGTCATATATTCCAGACCGGTGGGCAATGGTTTCAAATCTAGGGGCTCCTGTTTAAATTTTTTAGGAATTTCCAACTTCCCCCAGTTGGTAGCGAACATGCTCTAGTGTATGTATGCTTTCGATATAAGCACTAGTTACTCCCTCAGTTAGTTCCATGCATGTTAGTGTGTTGCTCTCTTGATCAACCATCAGCCACTGGGTGTCTTCTTGTCGTGTGGCTACTGCATACAGGCATTTTTGTATATTAATGTCTTGTGCACACTGGTTGCATGCAGGCAATGCTAAACTTTGCACAACCCATGATCTCTGCATGCAATTGCACCCTATATCACTGTATGCGATGCATGGAACCTTCTTCTTCTTGATCTTTCCAAAAGTGTTCTTCTTAGATATTTCTAGGGAAAGATCGTGGATTCCTAGGCATGCATCTATAGTACTTAGCCATGCCCTTCCCATTATTATTGGGAAGTTCCCTTTACCGTTGTTCACTTGTATCAGTAGGAAATTAGCTGGGTACAACCACCCACACACAGTGGTAATGATGTCCTTCACCAGTCCCAAGGGAACAGTGATGGACTGGTCTACCAACTCTAGGCGAATATTGCTCTTCCTTAATGGAGGCAAGTTTCAGGCTTTGTACATCTCTTGTGATATTAGGTTGACTCCAGAACCTGAGTCTAGAAGAGCTTTGCATGGCTCATTCTCGGCGATTTGGAGATAGATTAGAGGGCTTCCAGTATCAGAGAATTTCCTAGGAAGGTGGCCAACCTTAATCTAGTCAGTAATGGCATGTGTTTACATAACTATATGCGTTGAGCTCAGTGTTTGGTTTGAAGGGAGCTCTGAAACCTTATTTGATGGAGAGGTATTCAGAGGTTCAACCGCTTGTGGTTGTGAGGGCTTGGTTGAACTATTGGTTCTAAAGAAAGGTATTTTCTTCATACAGTTGTCAGCACCAACAACGGGTTGAAGATTCACAGCCCTTGTGGCATTGCATTGCTACGGTTGAGTAGGGAGTTCCCCTTGCATTGTTGGAGCGAGTGGTATTGGAGCTATTGGTGTGAGAGGTGTGGATGGATTTGAAGGATGGTATGTTTGTGGGTTATCTCCCCTAGGAGAAGGAGTTCTATAATACTCATAAGCTTGGTAGTGATGTTGTGGTGTAACATGACTAACAGAGTCATGTGGAGAGATTGGATGCTACACGTAGTAGCCATATGGGTCAGGTTGCCAGTAGGGGTATTGTTTCCTTGGTGGTGGCATCCCCCATGATTGTGGGTATTGCCACTATTGATGTTGCTCAATGGGTTGTGGTGGAGTTCCACTTGGATAATATGTTGAAGGTTGGTGGAACTACCTTGGGTTACCTTGGGGATAAGGTAACTGTTGGGGTGATTGCTGTTTATTTAGTCGTGGGTTAAGTGCATACATCCCAAACTTTTGTAGATGTGAGATCATTGGGCAACATCCCTTAGGATGGTCATATTGGCATATCTCGCATCCACCATCAGTGTCTGTGTCTGAATCCAAAACCTCTTCTATGATGGCCATTTTACCGTTACCCTTGTTATGTGCATTTTCCACTTCTCTCTTTTTCCTTTTGTTGCGGTCACTACCTTGCTCCCTAGACTCCTCTACAATTTTAAGAACAGTTTCAAACTTACTATCCATGGAGTCCCACATTTGGTCTACCTTTGCTGATACTTCTGTTGTTAACTTTAGGAGAGGCAAAGTTTTCCTATTCACCTTCTCTTCGAGTGGTGACTCTTCTTCCTCCTCACAAAATCCCACTCCCCTTTTTCAGAGGGAAGGATCTTGATTATACTCTTCTGCACTTTCTCTTTTTTGTAGCTCACCTTCTTCTTTGACTACTTACTCTAGCACCCTATAAATTTGATGAGACCTAAGCTCTAATAACCTTCCTTGGGCATATGTCCCAAGGGTTCTTCTTGTTTCATGTTTAAGTCCATCCACGAGATGGCATAGTTGATCCCACTGTGAATAACCATGGCCAGGGCAATGATGTAACACTACGTAATAGCAGCCCATGGTAGCATCCAAGGGTTCATGATTTCCTTGCTTCCATCCTTGGATTTGCTTCCACAAGTTAGACACTCAAGAGCACATTTAGTACTTATCATTGAATAGTTCTAACATTGTACTCCACCTCCGAATGGATTCCGGTTTTAAGGACCGGTACTAGCTTTCAGCTTCTTTCACTAGTGTCCTTGGGAACAACTTCAGTTTTTGTCATTTGTTTTCTATGTTTTGCAAGGCACATGCATCATGGAATGCTTGTAAATGATTTTGAGGATCAGCATTGTATCCCCCTTCAAATCGTGGGATGTTGTTCATGTCTAACCTCTCGATCCTAATATCCTTTTGGTGCCTTGTTGGAACTCTTACAGCCTTCATTATATCTAGCATGCTTCTAGTTGCGAGTAGGGGTTCTTCGTGATCGTCTCGTTCATAGCATCTATGGTGTCTACACAGTTCCCTACTCTTCCTTCTTCTATGCCTTGATTCCTTAGAGTGCCCTCATCCTTGTTCTCGACTGTCTCGTCAATGTTTTTCACTTTGTTTTCCTTTATCCTCACGATTGGTTTGCCTATGACTGTGTCCGGACGCTGAAGGAAAGGGTGAAGGTGATGATGAAGGTGAAGAAGAAGGAGAACCATCACCATGATGGTGTTTTCTACCTTCTCTTTGGTGGTCTTGGCCTTGATCATGATCATGATCAGAACATCTGCCCTTATCTTGTGTTTGTGTTCCTTTGTTGAACACTTTGTGTTCATGGGTATCAGAACTAGGGTTGTGAATAGTGGAGTGAAGGTTCTGATACACCACCTCCTGACCATCGTTAGGAGGAGGAACATCATTTTGTGGGGAACCTATTGAAGCAAGTTCACCACCCTCAATTTTGCTCAAAACATGCGGAGTGTCATGGGACCATTTACCCTTCAAGGATATGTGGTATCTCTCCTGTTGCAAGTCCCTTGGACGTTGTGCTTTTGTGGGATGATAGTCCCTTGTGTCATGATCGCATGCAACATATTCTGCGTATAAAAGAGGCATGCCTATTCGTGAGAGAGCACGAAGGAGCATGTTGGGGACTGATCAGTCTGGAGGCAACACTATGTTACCCTCCAAGTCTCTCCAATGCAGTTGTTCATCTTGGTGGAGAATAAAGGTGAAATCGGGTACATACTCATCGTGATGAGTATATACCACACGAAACTGTTGAGGAACTAGTAGATCTTGGTTACANCCAATGATGAGTGGCGAGGTACTCCTACACTCAACCATACGAATATGAGTGTTTCACGCGTGATTCGGTTGAACTCCAAGGACTAGGTGCTTACGCGACTTAATGGAACACTCGGGGTTAATCAATTGTTGTCTTCCCAAACTTACTTGTATTGTCATGGTTGTATGGTTAAGTAAGCTTGAGGTATATGATTTTTATAGTTTTTATATTTTTTATGTCTTATGCTAATAAAGGAAAGGGAGAGAGAACTAAGTGACTAACTTACATTAACTATTCATTAACTAAGTTCTAAATGTTCCTAACATCAGTATCCGTTCCCACTTGCCGTACACATCTTGAACCAGTGCAATGCTACTGGATTACCAAACGCTAATCGTTAGTGGGTTACCAAGCACTACACGCATGCTCGAAGCGGGCGTACTAAGTGTACTTAACTAAGAGAGTTGAAGGTTGAGAGGGAGATTAATTAACTAGGAAAGCATTAAAAATTCAACAATAATTAATTACTAATTAGCTTAATCTGTATGCTGCAAGGTTAATCATAAAGTTCGCCTTTATTGCTGTACACAAATGTGTGCTCAGGTACAAATTGCTCGAATAAAGATCTGTTCACTCTATGACTTCTATTGCAGGCACACAGAAATTATTCTAACTTTGGACTAATAAAACTGCAAGAGTTTGGCTGAGGGTCTAAGTCTTACTATGTGGAACAAAGGGCGCCTCCTCTTATGTATAGAAGATGAGGCAGGACACGATATCGCGTGGCGGATGCGATATTGCGTACGCGATATCGCAGCTCATCACTTATCCTCTCATTGGTTTTGATGGTGATTGAACTATGTTATGCAAGGATGCATCCATTGGAAAATTTTGTTTTGAGGACATCATAGGGACAAGGATGGGGATGGGGATGTGTCCTAGAACATGTTGGTATATATGTGGGACGTGGTGCATACTTGGAATGTCCCAAAACTTAATTTATGCACCATTTGTAGCTATTTTCATTTCTTCAAAATGTTTTCAAAATGCTTTGTCATCCAAATTACAAGGCAAACTTCATAAATATCTCATAAATCACAATCTATAACAAATTTATCTATAATCTTTGATACTTTAAAAGATAATCCAAGGTAGATTAAACTATTCCTTGTCAAATCTCATTACGACCTCCACAATGATTAGAAAAAATGATGCCCTCAAACACATTGGGCACATCCCTCCAATTTGGGGACTTATGAAACATTGTTTTGGCAAAGAGGCCAACTACTAGCCTATCTAAAAAAGTCGTAGGTCACGGTAAAATAATTTTATGCTCTCCTAGACATAGTTTTTTCTCATTGTAATAGGTAAGAAGAAGCATTATGGTCAAGAGGCTAACTACAAGGATTAGGACTTTGTCATAGTAAATAAACAATTACTTTTTTACAAGTGAGAGTCTCTCTCTGAGGCCAATTACTTTGTCACTTGGACTTTGTCCTTAGAAATAAATAATGTTTGTCATAAAGATGAGTGAAGAGATGAGAATTATCATTGTTTTTGACTTTTGTTTTGATTGTGAAAATCAATTCTCAGTAAATCAATATGAAATTTTATTAATTAAAAAAAATATAAAAGATTCTATCAGTCAAATAATATATATCGTAAATATATAGCTAAACGTGTGATAAAAATAATTGAAAATATCTTTTTATTTCTTTTTCTTTTTTCTTTTTTGATTCATTATAACCAAAAGTATGGATAGAAATGGAAATGAATTGTAGCTAGTTGCCGTAACCGTGGTAATTAAAAATTCGTTTGTGCTCAAACAGCCTCAATAACATACGTTAATCCAGCTTCAGAATTATACTCTGAAATCGTGCTCAAATCAGGTTTTCGATTAAGGGCTGCTGCGAGAGGCTGCTAACGGTTATTGGATCCGTCTCTCTTGTTAACGCAGTTTTTGGCTACAACTCTTGAGGTGAGTTTGCATGTCAATGGCCGATTTACTTTTTTCCGTGTGTAGTTGCCTGGATTGGAGGGTGCATTGTTCCTGCTACTCTTTCAGATTACCAAATTTGACAGATATTTCTGAAGTTTTAAGAAACCCTAATCTTATAACCTTAAATGCGTCCCGAGATACGTTGTCTTTTTTCGAATTTCCAATGGCGATACTTTGACATCTATGACCGAAACAATGAGAAACAATGAATAACAAGTGATGACTAGGAATACGTAAGTTTTATTTCAGTGAAATTCATAGAAATCATCACGCTTCATGTTTTGTCCTAAACACTATATACTTGGGCAAAACGAAATCACGAAGGAGAAAGACAGTAGGGCGGTGGGAAATTTCGATTTTTTTTTGAAAAATAGTACAAACACTGTTATTTTATTATCACACGTGTGTTAAGACTTAAAAGATAGGAACAAAGGTTGTTAATTTTCAACTATCCATAGAATTAGAGCAGTACTTTATGCTCAGCGTCATGGTTTCACTACAGAAAAGACCAAAGCATAGCTGCAATAAAATAATAAGGAGAGGCAAGACATTACTTATAATTTAAGAAAGAGCAGGAAATTTTCGATTGCACAAAATCTGGGTTTTGTCAAAATGCTCCATCATGCTATCCAAAGAGGGCTTTATTGTCCTTTTTTTTTCTTAGCTAGTATGAAAATGCATTTAAAATTGATGGCATCTATTGTGCCATCGTTTTATTAGTTGGTCAGTAGCATCCTTTTTATATTAACAGTAAAGTTTACTCGTATTGCCACAAGAAGATAATGTTCAAAATTGTCACGAGGAGTCCAACAACAAAATAGATTCCTTTATCATATAAAGTACTAACAGCAAACATGAAACTGGTTATAGGAAAACTGGTATGCTGTGCTACAGATATAATGTGAAGAATTTGAAACAACAATACAAATACGCAGAATAGAAAAATAATATATCAAAAGATATATTTAATCCTCACCATGACATGTTATCATGGACTTCAAATTGTCATTGTCATAACACGTTGATTTGTTATTCTGAATATAATGTTTCTATGTGCTCTTTCTCCAATCCTCTTTTACTTTTTCTATGTTATTTTTGTCAGAAATTTTCTTAAATATGGTCCATAGATTTATAATCATGTGATTTTTTGCTTATAGAGAATTGAAAAAGGAAAATAACGGCAAAACATGTCAGCTCAAACTGGATCGGATGGAAGCTCTTCTGAAAAGAAGTCAAGTGTTAGTGATATTGACTTTCCAACTTATATTGCAGAAAATCTGCAGAATAACATGAAGGTTACCTATTACAGGTTAGTAAATTATTTATTGATTTCTGGACCTTAATTTTCATGAAATTTATTATATTTTCAGTTAATTTTATCTCAAATTTCAAAAGATTGCTATCATTTTATTGAAGAAAATACAGATTCTCTTTCAACAAGTTGTGCATGAAAGAGTATTGTCAAATCATCTCACAAAATGTAATTCTAGTTTGTTGGAAAAATGAAGACAAATACATTAATTGTTGTATTTCCTTTTATGTTGCATTTGATGTGGGGATGTGTTTTATCCCACATGTATTAGGATTAGGGTTTGGTCCTCATGTTTCCTCATAAATAGGAGGCTTGGTGTTTTATCCCACATGTATTAGGATTGGGGTTTGGTCCTCATGTTTCTTCATAAATAGAAGGCTTGGGGTAGCCTAGTGTGTGCTTTGAAGTGAAAGCATTGTATCAAGGTTTTGCCTTGGAGACGTGAGTCTTGTTGGTGTTGATCTGAGATCTGTTGGAATAACAGATTGGGTGTTTGGAAAAGTTACAAAGACGGCTTGTGTCCTGAAGATTTGGGAAGAATAGAAGGCAGATCAGCATTGTTGTGGAAGTAGGGTAAAAAGGGCCTGAACCACATAACTCTCTGTGTTCTTGTGCTATTTTTACTGTTTTCATTCTGCTTTCATTTTGTTATCACAGCAAATGTTTGCTAGAGTTTAGAACGTTTTAAGAGTGATTTATAGTGTTTCTTGACCTGCTACAGCGCAATATTTTGCCTCTAATGATTTATTCAGATTTGTAGGGTTTTAATAATTCCTCTAGAGCATTTGTAGTGTGTTTTCAGATCTGATTATAACATAGTTGTCTATAAAGGAATTACTCTTTTACTGATTTCTTTGCAGACTTTAGAACAGTAAGACAAGGTTCAGACAATAATAATCAATACCTTCATCTTAGAATTGCTGACTCCACTTGTATGTTGTTAAGATCATTGGTATTTGGAATAGAAAATGCACATGCACACATTCATCCAAGATTAGACCGTGAATATTCTGAAGGAGAAGCTCTAGAACTAACCACAATGTGACAAGGCTTTGAGTGGACAGACTTTACAAAAAATGATGGCTCATGATGCATGCAAAAACTTATCTAAACCTTTTTGTTTAATGTGAGATCTGAGTAAAAGGCTTGGTTGTATAACTGTTATCTTTGAGTAACTGGATGTTCTCCTCTAAAAACATTATATAAAAAGTAAATTGCATGACAAATAACATCTGATGAAAACATCACCCAGCCCTTGTGTAATCCTTAATGTATTTTGTGTGTGTGCGCCTTTTTGTGTTAGCCTTATTGGTGATGATTCCAGGGTGTTTTGACATGTTTTTGGGTGTTTAGAGTCTATTTTGATGAGCTCAGGGGGTTCTGGGGTCAACAGGGACTTGTTTGGAGGTGTCTAGATGTTATAGACCTCAAAATAAGCATTTTTATTTTCGGCCCTACTAGGATAGTCGTCTCCTTCAGAGCATAGGCGTCTCCTTTGCAAGATAGACATTTACTCTAGAAGCAAGACATCTAGATTGAATGCTAGATGTCTCCTGCAACTCCTTTGCACTAGGGCAAGATGCCTCCTTTAACAACAAGATGTCTTCTCTGACCGCAAGTCATCTCCTTTGGGGAATAATGAATATTAACTTGTATTTTTTGAATGTAAAGGGAAATGAAAAGTCACATGAGAAGCTATAAATAAGTGTCCAAGGTCTAAGTTTGGGCAAAAGAGTTTGAGTGCAAGTAAGGGAGGGCTTGTACTAGGACATTGAGTCCATTTCAGCAAGAGTTAAGGGAGAGCACTTGAGAGAGATTGAGAGAATCTCTTATAAGTGTTTTTTCTTGAGCTGATGCTCCAAGTGTAAGCAATTGATGATTGGGAGGGAACATGTGTGGCCTTTGAGATCCTTGGGAGAGGTGTGAGTTGAGCTTGGCTCCTCAATTGTGATGTAATTCTCTATATTTTGAGAGTTCTTTTATAAAAAGGGAGATTTTCTCCATTTCATTGTGTTGTTCTTGTTTTCTAAGCTGAATTTGCGTAGGACACTTTGCTTAGGACACTTGTAGAATGGGTCCTTTTGGGGTCTATTGAGGTAGACTCCAGATCAGCATCACATGATAGAATCATTACATAGGGACAAATATTGTTAAGTGTCATGCGAATGCAGGAAATACTATGTTTGGTTTTTGATAATCAGTTTCATGGAGTGATTTTTCCAAATGCTATTATTTTCTTAGAAACTAGGAGATGTACTGCAAGTGAGATGGTTAATATTTGTCATATTAAGTAAATTTGGCCAAGTTTTGGCCAAGATGCCAACTACCAATCACACAATATTATAACACTAAATTATATTTTGTCCATAACCTAGTCACAGGTTCGATTACAATTGGCAACTGGTAAATAATACTTCCTAATTTTTTCAACTTATATTATACACAGTTTTTTCACAATTGATCTGTTTGATATTTTGTCACGGGAAAAGATTTTCTTGGCTAAATTATAAATATATAGCTAAACTAGTATAGATACACACAAGTACTGTAAATGATTTTGTTTTCCTCAAAAACAAAATATCTATAAGGGCAGCCTGTGAGATTCCAATATACCATTTGTTCTTCAAGGTTTTGTTTCCTGCAGGAAGAGGAACCAATTCCTATGTTTGATTTTGATTTAATGAATGCATCAATTCATCCATAGCAGATTTCCAAAGTTCCCAATCTGGACCATGTAAGGCTTCTTGAAAGCTTTGTGGCTTACCATTTTCAGTATAAAGTACATTATGTAAATAGGGAGAGTACCTCTCAGCTGGCGTGGTAAATTTTGTAGACTTATGGACCCAATGTTGAGGTGTTTCATCAACATTTTCTGCTTGATGGTCAACTTTATGATCTTGTGTTTTGTCTTTCTTTGTTTCTGCTTTCACTATAATCAATGTCATAATTATTATGACTTATCAAATTAGGATCTGACTTGTTTTGAAACTGTTTTCTTTTAAAGGATATGATTCATTTCTTGGTTTTGGTGCTTTTCTTCCCCGATTATTTACTGTGTTAAGACAATTGGCCCTGTTTCTAATGGGTTTTGTAGGAATAGCAATGACACAACTTTAAGCAGGGATCTTATTTTTGTAACTTATTCGCCTACCACTTCATTCCAATTTTGGAATTTTTCCTTCTATTGGTTTTCTAGGGGATTTATTAATCAAATATGCAACTACTTTTGTAGCCTGATGCCAGAAACTTTTTGACAATCCACAATGTTCTAACATGCTATAATCCTATTAAAAATTGTTCTATCGTACCTTTCATCTTGCCATTTTGTTGTGGTGTGCCAGGGATTGTCTTCTGTCTTCTCGTATAAATGATGCCAGCTTTGTAACAAAGCTGTTCAAAAGCATCAAAAAAATATTCTCCATCATTATTGAAACACAAACATTTAATCCTTTTTCACTTGTTTTATTTTCAGCTCTTGCCTTAAAATAATTTAAACATACCAATAGCCTGATCTTTACTTTTCATCACAGACAACCAACACTTACGAGAGTAGTCATAAATGAAAGTTATAAAATAACAATCACCATTAAATGACATAGTATTTATAGGACCAACATCAGAGTGAGCCAACTTTAAGCAACCATGTTTTTATATGATTCATTTTAGTTAAATGAAGCCCTATGACCTTTGCTAATAATATAGTCATCACAAAATGGAAGTGCAGCAAAAGAAAATTTCGGAATTAAAATTTCAAATTGTAGTACCTTTATTTCCCTTTTGTTCAAGTGTCCTAGCTTGAAGTGCCAAAGTTAAAGATCTTCATTAGTACTCTCCAGTGCCATGGTATCTCCATTAGTGTCCCAGTTTCTTTCTCAAATGCCTAGGCTTATGACAATACCAACAACCTCTTTTTCTACTTTGTGAGCATAGTCTACTCTTGCTTCTACCATCATTACTTCTTCCATTATTGTTTGTTGTGTTCTTCCTCTATTTTCAACACTTAGAGCTTTTCATGTAGATGATATGTCAGAGTTGCAGTGGTAGCAGCTTTGAATCTTAAAAATAAAAAATAAAATAAAAATAAACTTCAATTCTTCAATTTGGAACCCTTTTTTTGAATTTTGTACTGGCCACTAGCTGACCACAACCAATGGTGGAAGTAATGGCGACTGACTATGAGTGGACTGCAACTAGTGGTGAAGTGATCATAAGCTAATCATGGCTAATGGTGAGGTGACCACAAGCTGATTATGACCATACTTATCAAGGCTAGATCGTTTTTCATTCCTAAGATTCTGGATTGCAGACCGTGATTTAAAATCACATGGAATGAAGATGTTAAAAAATATTTCAAAATATTGACTTTTAGTTATTTTCAGAAGTATACGTAATTAAAACAGAAATTTCTAGACATATCAATATAACAAAATTGCATCTAGCATGAATCAACATAGATTCATTATTTACACTCCCATATACATTACAAAAAATTTTAAATGTAAGCTACACAGCAGGGTTTATTCACCATCAATTAAAACAAATGATCTAAAGAGTGTCTGAGATTAGTTGCTAAAGTGATTCAAAATGAGTTGAAGAATGCATTATTGAGCTTCTGAAGAATGTGCTGCTGAGCTTCCCAAGAATGCATTGCTCCTTGCAGAAAATGTGCACTCAAAGTGCTGAAAACCTTGAAACTGCTGATGACCCATATTTAGAATATTCTATGCCCAATCTTTCTGCTTTTATAGGTGTATTGATTTATGAATTTTTTTTGGGATGGTGCTTTAATGTTTAATGAAATGTTTAACAGTAAAAACGTGTAAACTTCTGATTGGTGTTTTTAAAGATTCCAAAATTATCTAGAATCACTCAGAATCGTCTGGAATCACCCATAATCATTTGGTATCATGATCTGGAATTGCCCAAAATTGTCCAGAATTACAATTCCAAACTGGATTGTGATCCAGAATAGAACCAAATCACAATTGTTCAGATTGAAATCTCAATCTGATCTTCATAAGTATGATCACGACCAGTGGTGAGGTGACGACCAGTGGTGAGGTGACTAGCTAGTGGTGCAATTGCAGTGAGTCTCTAGATTTTGTTTCAGGAGTCAATTGTGCCTCATGGTATTCAAAATTTCATACTGCAAGGCAATCATGATTCACTGTAATTGATTTTTTTGACACTAGCTAACTGCAACTTTATTGATTGATTTCTGAAATGCCAGTGGGGTCATGGCAACCACTATGACTGGGCTGCAACTAAGCGTAAGCTAAAAGTTGTTTTCTTCCCTAGGCAACACCAAATTGACCCTGGTCTTCTTCGTGCCATTGTCCACCAGACGAGGATTGTTTGTCCCGTAGAACAAGTCAGAATTTTATTTGATTAATAAATTCAGCAAGTAGGATGCTTTTTTTTGTGCAAATGTAATGCTTCATTGTGAAAAGCAAGAGAGGAGAGAAAATGGTGCTGCAATTGTATGATTACTTACATCAAAGCATAAATTCATCACCAACTTGTTGAAGCATTACATTTGCACAAAAAAGCATCCAACTTGTTGAATTTATTAATCAAATAAAATTGTGACTTGTTCTATGGGACATACAATCCTTGTCTGGACAATTGACAATGGCATGAAGAAGACCAGGGTCAATTTGGTGTTGCCTAGGGAAGAAAACTTTTAGCTTATGCTTTTCTATGTAGACCATAAGTCACAGCCCAGTCATAGTGGTTGCCGTGACCCCACTGGCATTTCAGAAAAATGAATTTTTATCAAGTATTCAGGATCATTTTCATTTACATTTGCCCTTCAAATACTTTTATTTAAATGTTTAATAAAACGACTTATGGGCTGCCACACCAAATTTTCTTCATTTTTCTTTAATATTTTTAATGAGAAAAATTATCTTAAGGTTTTCTCCTTAGTTTTAGAAAATTAATTAATAACATGAGCACTTATGCAGTCTGTAGATTGCATAACTACCGTTCTTTTCTCAGCATCCAAGAAGGCTAGTATTGTAGTTTCAAAATCTAGCATTGAACTTGCTGCACTTATTAGTGTAACTGTTGTTACCCAACTTTATGGAAGAGATGAAACTAATTGCAATGATTTTACCTCGTCATCTAAAACCACCTTTAATGATATTAGCTGTGAAAAACAACCGTTAAATTTAGAGAGATGTTGGGCCGCTGTAGCATTTTCCTTCATCTTCAAAGTAAATAAACTTTTCATATGAAAAACTTTATTTGTTTCTGATGGCCGCTCATATAGTTTCATCAGCCATGGTGTACAGGATTTCATCAGACAAACAAGGTGTAATCAGAGACAAAGCCTTCCTATCCAACCTATCTAAATCTTCTTGCTTTGAGGCTTCTTTTCCAGACTCTCTGTGATTGTTGCTTCACACTCTTTTGATATAAGATGTCAGTCATCAGAAGCTTCCAAATCTGCTAATTGAAGCTTATAAGTTTTTGAATCTCAATCTCATCTCCTTTTTTTACTGTTCTACCAGCAATTTAGCACAAACCCTTTGATGTGAAATAGCAAAGAGAAAACAGAACAGGAGACAATGGTTTACATAGTAAAACCCTTCGATGTGAAGGCAAACATCCACTTGAAAGTAGGCAAATTTGATTATTAATTTTGAATGGTGTATGTTGCACATCCACAAGTCTCTTCCCCTTTCTTTAGACAGCCTTTACCACCCAACACCCAAATAATCATGGGCAATCAATCAAATGATTTACAACTGACATATCCCATGGTCAAGGACATTAATCAGACTTAGTCCCTAATCAACTAAGGTAGATAAATACAATCAGTTAAGGATGGACACCCACAAGAAGTTACAGTTAAATGGGGAGGCTGTTACGAATTGCTGTGACAGCAAATAAGGCTGAGAAAATTTAGGAGAGGACATGGATTTGACTTTATCATATAACAATACACATCTTCATTCTTGGTTTATTTCTCTTTTTGTTTTGTTTTGTTTTGAGTTGTTATACCTTGGCTTTATGCCCGCTTTTGTTACTCGTTGGTTAGACCTGGTCTTAGTAATTAGATTCTTTCATGTATGTTATGCAGGTTTTATATGATTCTTTCTTATCCATTCAGTTTGTTACTGATATATATTTTAAAGAGATTGTATTTCCTTTGAATGTTGAAACTTAAAATTTGTAATTATTTCATGGTACAAGTGATCAAGATCCATATTTTCTAATGACTATGGTTTATGAAATTGCAGCCGTACGTTTCTGTCCATAATTGGTGCTGTTGCAGCAGGGATATTAGGCCTTACTGGTTTGAAAGGCTTTATATTCTACTTCTTGATCATGGCAGTCACATCTCTTGGGCTTCTCATCAAATGCAAGTTTCAGATACATGAGTATTTTGATTCATGGAATCACGTTATATGGGATGGGGTCACTGGAGGACTTATGGTATGTCCTTTTCCCATGTTTACTTATTTGGATTTCTTAGAAGATACTGTTATCATCTATAATAAATGCTATAATGACAAAAAATTTTGAGAACTGGAAAATCAAGTGCAGGTGTAAATCATCTTTTGTTTTCGTTTGATGGTGCCGATTATAAAGTTTTCATAATAATGAGCTTTACATTTTCTTCTGGGTTTTTAAGAAGCAACAAAATTTATATTATATATTAATAAATGATTAAACATATATCATATTTTCCTAGTTGTAGATTCCATTTCATGGCAATGCATTAAGATTAGAAGCTAGGAACAGTACTGTAGTTGGTTTATCATGCAACACTTCTGAGCTGGTGCATAATTAAACGTCCTAGCATATTTGATTTTGATTCTTTTTTCTTATAAATGATATTTGTTGAAAGTGAACTTTTAAAGAAAATTTGTTCCTTTGAGAATTTTATATGTTTTCCAAGGAGATGCAAAGGAGCAAGTACATTCATAATAATATTTCTTAATGACTTCACCTGCAATTAAAAAAAGGAAACAAAAATTTGTGGGGTTTATGTCATTAATAATTGATGCAGAAGGTGGTTATTAGATAGAATTATGAAAGAATTTTTGTTTAGAAGCACATTAATAACTTTGGTATCAAAAGTTTAAAATTTAAATTATCATTTTATGTCGAGTTTAGGTGCCTCATTTTTACTAGGATTTGTTTGTGTGAGTGTGAGTGAGAGAGTGTGTGTTGGGACCTGGTGGTGGAGGAAAGTTGCCACTAGTTAGGATTTTGATTGTGAGGTCCTTATGCATGCCTTGAAGCCTCTCTGAGCTGTTCCATTCATATCTGTTAAGCAGCAGTGGTGGACTAGTGTTTATGGTTGCTATGAGTCGTTTGGGGTCTTTCCTAGGTGCAACGAGTCTTGTTGGCATGACTAAATCTAGCAATTTTCTGACTCCATGCCTAGCACTCTGGAGAATACCTATTTTGCTCCTTCCTCTAGGTTCGCTTTCTATATTGCTGGGGATTTTTAATGGCAATTCAATGATACTTATGGGCTGCCCTGCTGGTTAGTGCATTGAATAGCATATGGACCAACGTATGGATAGGGGTAATGTAAAACATTTTAAATTTCCCCAATGGCTTTTTCCATTTAATGATTTCAGTACTTTTTAATTGATTACTTGTCCAAGATTTCTTGTACATTTTTCCAGAACTGAAATGCATTCCTCTATCTGAGTCTGTTGTTATTAAAGTACTTCTAGTATAAGGTCACAAGTTCAATCCTTAGTTGTGCATACAACTAGCAATTCAACTGGTAAGCTCATTCAATGTTAGATGATTACTGCCATTTTTTAATAGAACAACACATTAACCTTTCTCTGATGTATCTGTGTCACTATCAAGCTTCAGAGATTCTGGAAAATGTGTACTTGTGAGAAAATCATAACTTTTTAAATGATACTGAACATTTTTTTTGGTCCAAGTGACTTGTTTTGTTGATGAAGAATGCTTGCTAAGGCAACTTATCTTTGAAACATTAGGAATCATAATGGTACTTTGCTAGGGCAATGAGAACTATACACATGTTTTACACTAGTTTTGTGCTTGAGAATTCTGCCACTGCTTTGATTTAGTCTTGCTGAGACTAGTTTGAACCCAGTTATTATTATGGATGACATTTTGCAAACTCGTATCTTCTACATGTAGTCTTTCTGAGAGCTCCTTCGGGTCTTTCTTTAAACATGTTAAAAATCGGTTCAGTTATATTATTATCATCGTTTTTTAGATCATGCAATCCCAGTAAATTCCTAGTTGTACCTCAAATCTAAGTTTTAAAATAATAATAATAAATCGTTTATTTACTTGTTCAAGAGGAAAAAGAGCATATTTCTTTGCATTGTGATTTTAGCAAGTTGGAAGATAAGCATCATATCATACACATTGTTAGTGACATAGTTTAATTACAATCTATAGTTTTAGCTAAATATCAGTTTATATAATTAGCTGGTATCAATTCTTAATAGGACATGTTTCTGTGGAATTTTTTTCTGAAGGAATTTTTTTTAATGTCGTTAAAGTGAACAATTTTTTTGTCTTTGAAAACAATTAATTTTTTTACTTGGTTTTTGCAGTCGTTTGTACTTTTTTGGACGTATCCTTTTGAGCATCAATAACAATAGTAAGTGGTAATTTGAGGTATATTTTACATGAAAATTTCAGTGATGAGGTTTGATGAATGATTTCCTTTACTCTTCTTAGATTTGCGTATGACATTGTGCACATATTTTGAAAAATGCACCGTCACCTTGAAGGCTTTTTCCCTTTTAACAGCGAAGATGAAATATATTTTGGATGCATGACATTAAATTTTTGCTTCAACTCTTTTGAAAGAGAGGCAAGAATATTCGTTTTTAAATACTGAAATTGAAGAAATGTTTTAGCACTTATAAATCTGAAATTCGGTTCATCGCAAAATGGATGAAGATACAATAAATCCTGTAGTCTGTAATGGTATATTGTTTTAACATGATGTGCTGTCGTTGCTCTGTTGTGTTGATACAAATAGTGTTTTTCATTTTAAAAGAAGGCTCACTGAAATTGCCCAGATATATTGGTCTGATTGGTTGACTTTTAATCTTTTTCATTAACTTGATATGCATATTTGTAAGCACCAAACAGTTAGCAAAATCATCATCATCATCGTAGCTTTATCACAAGTCTGTTATAAGAATTCTTTTCTGCCATTCGCTTCTGTTAAGAGCCAAATAAATATAAAACACAAATATTGGATATTTTTCTTTCTGCTTGCAAATCAAGAATGTTTAAATCTTTTTCTTTGTTGTTTCCTCTCAACTTTTAATAAAGCAACATCTTCTAATAGGTGCATTCTGGTCTTCTCACCACATAACTAAGCTATCTAAGATGAACTTCCTTAATCTTCTCATCTATTGGTATTACCCCCAAACTTAACCTAATAAGAGAAGAGTTGATGTGATTTTTCCTAGTAACACCAAACTTCCACTTAACTATTCCCATCTCTACTATAAGCATGCATTGAACCTGATGCTTCCACTTAACTATTCCCATCTCTACTATAAGCATGCATTGAACCTGATGCTTCCACTTAACTATTCCCATCTCTACTATAAGCATGCATTGAACCTGATGCTTCCACTTAACTATTCCCATCTCTACTATAAGCATGCATTGAACCTGATGCTTTTTGCTAGGCTAGCATTCCATACTATACAGCATCACATGACAATTCTATAGAACTTTCCTGTCAACCAGTTTATAAAACTTTCCTATCAACTGAGCAGGGATTCTTTTCTCACAAAGTACACCGCAATGCATTCTTTTATCATAGCTATATTTCAGAATAGTTATGTATTTATATTGCGTCTCTCTTTTAATTTGTATCCAAAAAAACTATAGATCTAATTGCAATTGTTTCTTTTATTTTTTAAAGGACTTTTAAATTGATCTGTTTTTGGTAAAATCAGTGTTTTCGAACTTGATGATTAGTCAACGCTTGTGACTAGTTCTGTATCAAAAATTGTCAACAAGATCCAAGTTGCCCCATTTTATACTGTTTGAAATAGGATGATACTTCATTTATATTATTGTCATTTTTTTCTGACATTTTTCCGGCTACTTAAATTTACCCACTTTCAACCTGATTTCCATGGAAACCGAACCGATTTTCTGACCAGTTAAACACTCAGAAAAATAGGTATGATTTAATTGCACGATTTATTTAGTCCATCTACCTTAACATCAAGGTTTATGCTATTCTTGATTGTTTGCAAAATATTTGTCCAGGCTTTAGGAATTCAATTTCTAGAATGCATCCTTCAGTTTGCATATGCAAGTTAATCTCATAAATTGCGTAAACGTTTGGTATGAACTCTGAAAAGAAATTTTTTTTGGCTTGAACACGTGGAAACCGCAGGGAGGTTGAGCTTCGGATGATTTCAATGCTTTAATAATGACTTTGAATCACACACTCGGGAATCATGATTCTATGGGTTGGCATCACAATAAATAAAAAACAAAAAGTAAAACAGAAAAACAATCATTTTTATCTATAATTATTCAAACCAAAAAAGATAGCAAGAAAATAAGAATGGAAGACCTTTTGATAATAATGCATCTGTTGGTAGCTTCCTTGGTATAGGAGCCCTACTTGTTAGTACAAATGGTATGTAAGGATTTATGATGTATCCAACGTGCTCCAAAAGGAACAGTAAGCCGATACCTTGAAAAGAACTCAAGAAATAAAAGAAAATGGATATTATAGTCCTTTTAGGAAATGAAAAATTGATAATAACATGAAATATGTTGTGAAATATATCTGTCAGGTGTTTTCTTTTACACTATTGGGACGTTGACGTCGAATTCTTGTCCTCTTGCAGGAGTTAATTAAGATGTCTAAATAGAATTCATGTGGGAATAAAATTATTTTGTAAATTTTGAAATTGGAAATTTAATTATGTTTGTTTAAGTAGTGGTATATAAGTTTAATGTACTAATAAGCATTTTTTTATATAATGACCTAGAATTAAATAATGTAGCTTAAATAACTTTACTATTTTATTTAAGATTTGTCATTTCATTTTGAAATTTGTTTTACAAGTCCATGCTGAAAATAAAAAACTAAGAGTATTACTTCATGTTTATGATATATGGATTTTATCCTTTGATTACCAAAGACTAAGAAGTTTGATGCTATATTAAGAATGGTGGATTTGCAAACAAATTTTTTTCATTTATTTGATACTTGCATTACTGCTATTGTTGAGGATATTAGTAAGTTATTTATAAGGAAATTGTGAGATTACATGGGTCCCAATAAATATAATATCTAATAGAGATGCAAAGTTTAAGTCCAAATTATGGTAAGTCTTTCAAGTAGATATGACTACCAAATTAAATATAACTTTTGTGTATCATCCTCAAACGATAGATAAAGTAAATCAAGTCTTGGAAGACATGCTCTGGACTTATGTATTTCAATATAAGGAGAAATAGGATAAAATGTTATCTTTAGTATAATTTGCAAACACTAACAATTATCATATAAGTTGCTTTTTATGAGATGCCTTATGGTAGACCATGTTGATGCTCTCTTTTTGGCTGAGAGGCGAACTACCAATCATAGATCGGTAACACTATAATCTTTTGTCATAACGTTCCAAGAAAAGCTTACCGGCAACACTAAATAATATTTTGTTCATAAAGCTATATGGAGACCTTATTGGCAACGCTAAATAATATTTCATCCATAACACCAAAATATTTGCTTTAAACAATCTATGGCTTTTATGTTTGTCTTGTTATTGTAATGCACAAGGAATGAAATTTGAAAAGGCACAAGAGTATGTATGGAAACAAAAATTCAAATATTTTGCAACACAAGATTTAGTAAGAAACTTGGAATTAGTTAATTTAGTGCATAAGGAATACGATTTGGAAGGGCATGGGAATATGTATGGAAATAACAATCCATAAAAATTCAAAATATTTTGTTGCACAAGATTTAGTGCCAAACTTGAAATTAGTTATCTTTCCCATCATGCAATCAAAGAGATATGACCAAAATTATTATAAAATACATAGAATTTAGTAAAATGACAACTTGGATAATTTTTAATACAATAGATAAACTAAACTCAAACTTTGTTTTCGCAAAATTCTCCATGCCAAATTATAGATATATATATTAAATATATAATTGAGCTAGTTGTTGAACCATTATGGAAGATAGAATATAGATAAGTAAATATTTAATTGATGGAATCATAAAATAAGTTCTCATGGTTTAAGGTTTAAGGTTATATATGGCTACTCAAGGTAGATACACCAAGTATGCTACTCAAGTTGGTGATTATATCTTTCTAAAAGTATCTCTAATAAAAGGTTTTATGTGATTTGGTTAGAAAGATAAATTAGCCCCTAGACATGTTGGTCCATCTATAATAATATAGAGAGTTGGAAATGTAGCTTACTAGATGTTTTTGCTGCCAAGTCTTGCAGGATGAGCATTAAGGCTCTAGATGATTATCCTTTTATTTTTTTAATGATCCTTCTTACTTTATAAAATACAATAGATGAAAACACCATCTTTGCCATCTTGTTTCAAACATTAAAAGGATCATTTTTCATTTTTATTAGTTAAACAATTATTTAATTAGTTGGGTCAAGGTTAAATTCGTATCCTTGGAGGCTTGGAGCATTTTTATTTTAGTTAAACCTAGTTCTATGATGGCTAGGGCACATGGGGTACATTTAGAAGATGCAAAGTTAATTACATTGGCAACCATACTAGATAAAAAATTGGAAATTGTACAAAACTAGAAAATAACAAAGAGGCCATACAAAAGTGAGGCTACTAGAGCTTCCAATACAAAACAAAATAAAACTTGTCATACTAACCAATTAAGAAAAGAAAATCAAAACATTAAAATAGGGAAGCAAAATAGAGTATAACACAAGTTTTTCTCTCAAATGAATAGAGTTGAGTGATTCATGACATTATTTCTTAGAAATTACCATAATCATGGTAATGATAAAAGAAAAAAATAATTTATGACAAACTTTAGAACCTTGATTCTTGTATGAGGGTCCATCAATTTTTGCAACACCATAAGGGATGAAGGGTAGATGCAAAAAGAGTTTTATATTTAGATTGTTTCAATTTTTCCTAAATTTGAGAGTTTTGAGAAATTACATAATGAATGGACATGTAGTTCAAATGTGTGCCAATCATGTAGGCAAGCTTCTACCAAAATAATTAAACAGCAAGACATTAAAATAAATAATGATTAATGGTCTCATGTTGTGTTCTACACCTTATACAAAAGCATGTCTGTTAGTTATTTATAGGATGTTTGCATAAAGAACATTTTAGATCATTACTATTCAAGTGAGGCATTACTTGGCTAGTTAGAGCATGTGAAATCTGATTTGTAGGTTATAGATTCAATTCTAATGGCTATGCTTATTTGATACCTTGTTATATGTAGTAAAAGTTCATGCTCACTTTATGTCTTAGGGGGTACCCAATGATGCCTCCAATGTACCTTGAACTAGCAATCTCTTGCTTGAAAATCTTTGGTAGATACCATTTGTTATGTCCTAGTGGTCATGTTTATATACTTATCTTACTTGCAAATCACTATCTAAAATTTGAGTTTACAACACACTAATCAAACTTCCAATAAATTACAAAAAGTAGAACTATCAATGATAGGTGGCTCAAGTGGTTACTTTATTGTCTTGTTCGGTAAAAGGTTTTCAATTTGAGTCACACTTGAAGCATCATTGTATTCCTCTATAATTCTTCTAAAAAATCATGTTGGCTTTATGTCTTAGATTGTACTTATGATTATTCTTTGAAATCGTAACATCCTAAAGACATCAATAATCTTATTATATAATATATTAGTTATACATTCAAATTGTTGAATTTACACCTAAGTGTAAAGTAATGCATCTTGCCAAAATTAGAAATTTGTAATCCTCATTATTTTAAAAGTGAAATTAAAATTTTTAAACAATGCTTTAATATAAGGGGTTTTTCTATACTCCCCTTGGTCCTTCCTCCATCCATCTAGGTGTAGTGATCATAAAGGTTTATTAAAGTTTTTAATGTGATTGGAACCACATTACCTTCATGGCAAGAATCTCTTATTCATGGAAGATGGAGGAATGGATGTTGTGATCTCATTGCATTGTACCATTGCTCCTTTTTTGGATAGGCAATATAGGATGAATCTTCAAAACTACATGATGTCATTTCTACACCATAATCAAATTCACATTAATAAATACAACAATTCTGTAATTTACTAAGGACTCAAGAAAAGTATAAAATTACCAAGAAATAAAAAACATATTAAGAATAGAAAAATATTAAAAGAATTAGAAAATGAAAAATGAAAAAATTTAAACAAATTCAAAAGTACAAGAATGTTTAAAAAATTAAGAAACAGAAAAGATAAAAATAAGTAGAAAAATACAAAAAAATAAGGGAAAAAATTTTACTTATTAGTTCCAAAGTTTTGTATAGCTTATCTCCCCAATGACTAAGTTCAAAGGAGGAGATGCAAAAAATGAAGTGGGCTTGTGCAACTACGAAAGAGATAGTGGTAGTGATGTCTTGGTTGTTTAGAATGATTTGACTTGGTGTATGTTGACCAAGATTAGCTTTTGAGGTGAGGTAGGATGATCGATTCAAAGAGCACCAGACTTGTAGATTTATAAAAAATATATAAGGCCATTCCCAAAGTATTTGAAATTTGGTCCTTTATGCCACATCTTGGATTATTGTAAAGAACCTTATCTTTTGATTTTAACTGGATGTGTTTGATATTGCTATCATGCCCATGTTTGTAATAGGCCTGATGGATCTTATTATGCATGAGTACTACCATCCTATTTTCATCTAGCATATTAAAGTTTATTAACCATTCTTTTTGTGCAAGACTTATATCAAGATCTAAGTTAGAAGTGATGGTTAGTGTTTTAAGCTTAGCTTGGATCAACGATTTTGAGCAAATCTATTTACAATATGTTGCTTCAAAAATTTCATAGATGTGGTTACAATGCAATTTTTCATGGCAGTAACTTCTACCTACTTCATACAATAAACTACAATAACAATAATATATTGATGAGATTACATTCATGAAATCAATTTCCCAAATGTTAAAAGGCTTTAGTAGTTGGATTCATTGTTATGATTCCTTAAAGCGTATTGTTATGACACCATCTATATAGAATTGCTCATAAGATTTGAAAAATTTATGTGCATTCCTAAAGAGTATTGGCATAGTGCTCATAGATGAAAATTTTACTAGTTGTTCATATGCCTTCATAGTGGCATACTACATGGCCCATTATGGACATCTTGGAGAACTTGCAATTCGTGCTCCTCAAGTACACACTAGTGTACCAAGTCATTTGTGCAAATTTTGTGAGGTTACCCCTTATCTCCATGTAACATTTATCTTAGTAAAGAAATTATTGCATTCTTTGCTTGTCCCATTCAAAAGGGATCTTTGGCTCTCTTAGCAGGTGAGATAATTAGTGAACCAAGAAGTGGTTGCTAAAGAGAAAATAGTAATTACCTTCACAAAGAAAATTTCATTTGGAAATTGATTAGAAATAGGATTTTCATTAGTATCCTACTCCCATTACAACTAGGAGAAATGATGCTAGAGTTTGGTTTTACTTCATAATAACAACTCTAATTACCTAAGGATCTTGTGGTAAAGAATGTAACTTAATGATTAAACAACTTGGTATTTTCATAAGTGTTTGTAAAAATAGAAAAATATATTCAAGGTGCAACACCCTTGATATATGTTACAAACTAGCCATTACAAGATAATTGTAATTGTTGATCTTATGTGGGAGACAGTAGTCACCCATAGCCTACTCTAGACTATACGAACTTTATGTACAACTTTACTATGCTTAGTTGTAGCTCCTTCTTACTTCAACATTGTCTCCTAAGTGATGTTATTTTCCTATTAAGGAAGTGGGAACAAGCTTATGATTGACTCTACATTTAACCTTCTTTTTCTATTTAAGAATCTAGATCTTAATTTATTTTTGAGTCTACTTGGTGCCTTCACTTCTCTAACAAAGGATTCTCATATGTCATCTTCAATCTTTTGGTCTATAATAATCTAGAATTGTTGCAACCTTTGATCTTAACTTAGTGGGTTCTCAATCTTCATGGTTTTGATTTACCATCACTCATGTCGCTATTTTTGATATTCCACTTTGACATGTTTCTTCTTACTTACAAATTTGCATTCATAACTTTATGTAGCATTAATCTTTCATATAATTTCATCTCATTGAAGAGTTACAATGTTTTATCACTTACAAATCATGATCTTTTGTTTAAATTGGTTATGAAACTAATAATTGTATAGGATTAGCTTATTAAGGTTTAACACTCCCTTTCAAACATTAGTTTTGCAACTTTATTTGACATTTAGTTAAGAATTTGATGAGTGTAATAAAATTATGAATGTACAATTAACATCATGGTGGCTAGTCATGAAGCATTGTATACACATAAGTAAATCATGATCTTTTGTTCAAATTGGTTATGAAACTAATAATTGTATAGGATTAGCTTATTAAAGTTTAACACTCCCTTTCAAACATTAGTTTTGCAACTCTATTTGACATTTAGTTAAGAATTTGATGAGTGTAATAAAATCATGAATGTACAATTAACATCATGGTGGCTAGTCATGAAGCATTGTATACACATAAGTAAACTCCCCTTCACCCAGAAATTCATAGGTAAAATAATTAATGAAACAATACTTAAGTTTGAGATCATAGAGTACTATCTATTACTATCCTATTTAAAAGAAAGTATTACATCATAGAGCACCAACTTGGGGAATTTCAAGTGTTTCATCTAACTACTTCAAAAGAGCACTTATTAGAGGTACAAGTGGTTATGGATGTTGTTCTTGTATTGGTGGTGATGATGTTGTTATCTATTGTACCAAGTGAAGAGATTTGACACTTTTGATGGTGCTACATTTAAACTTGAAGGTGGATAATTTTGAATATCTTGCACAATTATTGCAATCATAACATCTATGAAAGTTTTTGGACCAGTAAATTGTTATACAAGCTTCTGTTAAGTAGTCGTTCTTTTTTAGTCTTTCAATTTTTGATGTTTTCTCCATAGATTTTCCTTCTTTAGTAATCTACTTCTCCCTGACTTTTGTGATAGTGGCTTTAGTTGCACACATGCAATTCTTATCTTCAAGAATGTATGTTATTAAGGCATTATTATTTGATACAAGTTCTTGATTCGTACTATAGAGAGCCTTGTTTTCTTTCTTTACATTGAAATATTTCTTCTTTAGTTCCTTAATATTTTCCTAATGTTTCTTTTTTATTTTAACAATTGTACCTTGAATGTCTTTTGCAGCTGAACTTGAGAGTTTATCAAAAAGTATCAATTTTGGTCTTATGTTCTCCTTACATTCCTTAACTATATCAACAATTTTCTTGAATTCTTTCTTAACTTTCTTTTATTTACTAGTCTAGATATGCATTCTTCTTTCACAGTTTCAATTAGAGAAAACTTTTTCACTGTGACAATGACGACTTTTTCCTTTTCTCTTGCACTAGTCTAAATGCCACTTAGTGGAAGATGGATTCTACATATAAATAATAAGCATCCATTCTTATAAGCTCATGTTCCTTCAAGATGCTAACCTTTTTGGATTTTAACTAGTAATTCACCTCTTTGTAAATATCTTTATCAAGGTCTTTGAGTCAAAATTTCAGTGTTCTTCCAAAAATCTCCATGCATTTTCCATTTGTAAGTATAGGGGATTATGATACTGGGAAAATAATTTCGAGCCCCTATCATCTTATGAATGTCACATGTCATCATATCCACATAGGCTCTCATGGCATGGATCAATTCTATGACATTCAAGACTTCTCTATTATCTATCAAAGCATCATAGTTTGTGATGAGCGGCAAGGTACCCCCTACGTCCAACCATACGAATCACAAGCATTCACACATCATCCCGTCGAATTTTATGGATGAGACTAGTTGTGGCATCTAGATCGTTATGCCTTGATTGTAATTCATTGTTTTCCCACTTGGACTAGTGGTAGCTTTGTCATGTATGGTTTAGTCTAGAGTAAGACATATGATTTTTTATGTTGTTTTGGCTTTATGCTACTCCTAATGATAATAAAGATTTCATTTGTTAAACTAATTAACAATGAAAAGTAAAGTCTAAACTAGTCTATGGGCAATGAGTGTCCATGCCCAGCTTGCCATACATGTCTTGAACCCATGTATCCACTACTAGGATTACCAAGCGCTATGCTATTGGGTGAACCAAGCAATAACACTGCTGGGATTATCAAGCGAATACATGTTTATGCTCAAAATTAGTTACACTCATTCTGCCAATTCATTAACATGCATGGAAACATAAATATTAACTAAGTACATAGAATATAAATTACATTAAAAGTCAAAGTGCTGCAATGAATAAGAATCAATCTTGATCTTATTGCTGTTCATGGAATGTTTCCATTAAAAAAGACCTTTTATTTAGAGAACTGGAGGGATGGATGAAGTGGTCTCATTGCTTTACATAATTACTTACCCAATCATCTTGATAGTATAGCACAAAAACCCAACACATAGCATTGACTTCTTTACATCATGACTTGGAAATATTATTAAGAAAAATATAAAAGACATCCATAAAACATAAAGAAAATGACTCAAGAAAAGAGAAAAATATTAAGAAAAGAAAAATATTATGAAATGGAAAACATATTAAGAATTAGAAAATTTTGGAAGAAATAGGAAAATGATAAGAAATTGTAAAAATAAAAAGGTGAAAAACACTTATTAGTTCTTAAACCAAAATGGAGCATCTCTACCATGACTAATCTTATGGCTACACATTTGAGAGATGGATTGCACAATTCCTTGGTTATACACCATCGATTTTCCATTTATAACTATTACTAATTTAATTAATCATGTGGTAGCACATCTAACATTGGTGATAGTCTCATTTGAATCATTCGGAGATGTATCTTTATCTAGACTTGAAGGTATTTCTATTTTTGGGGGTCTAGATGTGTTTACTTCTTCTTCTTCTTGATTTTCTATTTTAATTCCTAGGTCTCCATGTTTAATATTCTCTTCTGGTGTATAATCAAAGTGTAAGATATTTATGTCTAAGTCCTTTGTTTGGTTCATGTTCTTAAGTCTAGAATTAATAAGCAGATCAGTTTCTTTTGTGCATCTTTGAAACAATTTTATATTCTCATTTTCAAGCCATTGGATGTCTTCCGGTTTAGTCGCTATTACATAGATTGGTTTTTTCTCACACACTTGCTCTTAAACTTTCTTTTGGGCTGTGTTAATATTTTGAAGTTCTAGCCCACAATTGCACCCTTTACTATTAGTAGGGATGCATGGATTCTTCTGTCTCTCCACAGTGCTAGATTCATTGCTTTTGTTAGGTGTTGGAGTAATGACGAATGTTGGCCCTTGCATAAGATTAGAAGACATTAACTGTGAAAAGAAGGGTGTTGCACTTGATTGGCATTGTGCTAGTTTAGATGAGTTAGTAGGTCCACGAGTGTTGTGCTTATGCGTGGGAACCATCCTAAAGAAAGGACATTTTCAAGATTATGGTGGAGATCTATTGGTATTATCATTTATGTATATGTTTGTAGCACAAGTGGCATTCTCTCATTGATGTCGTGGTGTTGAACCTTCTTGTGTTGCTAGTGGTGACATATGGTGGAGGGAAGTATGAGAATATTGAGGATATGACGAAGGATGAGAGGTGTGAGGTGGTGACCTCATAAAAGATGTTGTGGGATGATGATATTTGGGAGAGTGGTAGTAGTGATTTGAGGTAGAGGAAGTGGAACTAGTCAGGGAAACAGGTTGTTGAACATAATATTCGTATGGGTTTAGCTAGCAATAAGGGTAGTGCTAGTTTGATGATGGCCTCTCCCATAATTGTCAGTTTTGCCACTATGTTGGATGATAGTGTTGAGGCTAGTAAGAATTCCCACTAGGATGGTATGGTTGATTGTAGGACTACCTATAATTACGTTATGATAAAGGTAATTTCCTAGGCATTTTCTTTTGTATGAACTTGGGATTCAATGCAAAGGCCTAATACTTATGTATATGTAACATGACTGGGCAATAGCACTTTGGATGGTCATATAGGAAAATGTCACATCCATCATCTTCTTCTATGGTTAATTTTATAGCCTCTTCTTCTAAAGCTATTTTTCCTTTTTGTTGATCAATGTTCTTACTTGTCTCTTGGTTCTTTTTCCTCCATTTATTGTGATCACCTAATTCATTTTGTGTTACCGTCTCCTCTACAGTTTGTAAGAAAGTTGTAGTTTTTTCATTTATCCACTTTGACATCCTATCTAGCCTTGCTTGGAGTTCATCAAGAGATTGTTGCAATGTCAAGGTTTGTTGTGAAATTACCTCATCAAGAGCTGCCTCTTTTTCCTCATCATAGATATGGACCCTCTTCTTTTGAAGAGTTGGATCCTAGTGATATTTCTCAACATTCTCTTATTTACATAGCTCTTCTTCTTATTTTTCCACTTGCTCGATTAGCCTTTGTATTTGATGAGCTTTTAGTTTGTATAATTGACCTTGAGCATACATCCTAAGGGTCTCCCTCGTTTCATTACGAAGCCCATCTATGATGTGGAAAAGTTGCTCTTTTGGAGAAAAATCATGGCTAGGACATCTATGTAGTAGCGCATAATATCTATCCAAGGCCACATCAAAGGGTTCATGATTTTCTTGCTTGCACCCTTGGATTTTTTTTCTTAGGTTGGACACTCTTGCATAGGTTTGGTGTTTTTTCTTGAAAAGTTCTAGCATTATGGACCACTAGTGGATAGAACTTGGTTCCAATGATTTATACCAACTTTTAACTTCATCTATTAGTGTCCTATGGAAGAGCTTAAGCTTTTGCCACTTATTTTCAATATTTTTCAAGGCACAGGTATCATGGAAGGCTTGTAAGTGATGTTGTGGATCAGAATCATAGCCTCCCACAAATTTAGGAATATAATTCATATCAAGCCTTTTTATGCAACTTTCCCTGCAATGCTTGTGAGGTATCTTAACTGCCTTTATGATATGCATCAGGCTCTTAGTGGCCAATAATGATTCATTATCATTAGACATGACATGGTGAAAATTGCTATTTCTATTTGCTCGATTGTGATGGTTTTGGCTATGTTCATGTTGAGGGCTTTGATTTTTCTTGTGGTTTTGATTTCTACCCTTATTTCGACCCCATAGTGGAGCTTTGTCTCTATACCTATGTTCATCTTCATTAGAACTAGATGTTGAAGAGGAAGAGAAAGATGAGGAACTAGGAGGATTGCCATGGCTTCAATGGTGTTCCCCATAGTCACTTGATTTATCTTTTTTAGGTTTTGAGGAGGTCTTAGGCCTTGAGGCCTCCCCTGGTCTAGGACTTCTATCATCTCCTCTAGGATTGTCTACCTTACGTGAATGTAGTCATTGAGCATAGCCAGGATGATCATGAACATATGAAACCCCTGCATGAGGTTGATTACTCCAATTTTCTTTAGTATATATCTCATTGGTTCTCTAATGAATGTTCTCTTCATACAATGCACTATCACTTCATTGTGAAAGAGACATTGTTGTTGCTATATGATGTATGTGACTTCGTATTTTCCCAAAGATAGTTTGTTAATGCATTTACAATGATCATGTATGATATAACTAATCTAGATAACTAGCATCATCCCTAGCAATGGTGCCAATGATGAGTAGTGAGGTACCCCCTATGTCCAACCATCTGAATCACAAGCGTTCACGCACAATCCAGTCAAATTCCATGGATGGGACTAATTGTGGCATCTAGATCATTATGCCTTGATCGCAGTTCGCTATCTTCCCACTTGGACTAGTGGTAGCTTTGTCACGTATGGTTTAGTCTAGAGTGAGGCATATGATTCTTGATGTTGTTTTAGCCTTATGCTACTCCCAATGATAATAAAGAATTCATTTATTTAAACTAATTAACAATGGAAGGTAAAGCCTAAACTAGCCTATGAGTGATGAGTGTTCATGCCTAGCTTGTTGTACATGTCCTGAACCCGTGTATCCACTACTGGGATTACCAAGCACTATGCTATTGGGTGAACCAAGCAATAATGCTGCTGGGATTACCAAGCGAATATGTGTTTACACTTGAAACTTGTCACCCTCATTCTACTAATTCATTAACATGCATAGAAACATAAATATTAACTAAGTACATGGAATATAAATTGCATTAAAAGTAAATTTAATCTAAGTCAAAGTGCTACAATGAATAAGAATCAATCTCAATCTTATTACTGTTCATGGAATGTGTCCAGGTACATTGCCATTAGAATAATATACCATACAATTGACTCAGATCCACATTACGGACAGTCATTGACTATTCTCTAAGATTACGAAATAAAATTGCAAGAGTTTGGCTACTCTATTAATGAAATAATGCCAATACATAGTAGGAGCATGTGTATTTATAGGACAAAATAAAGACTACGTCGATGGGGCCTCGTGAATGCATCATTTACGTTAACAGGGCCTAGTCAACAGGGCCAAGATATTGGGGCTAAGATATCAAAGCCAAGATATTGAGGCTAAGATATTGGAGACAACCAAAAATTTGATTTTTTTGTTAAATATCCTAGCCAACTGATGACTCATTAGTTTGGTATCTCTAAACCAGAAAAATCATCCTCATTTATTTCATTAAAATAAGAGGAACTAGGGATAATAAAAAACTTTTCTTGAATCCATCTTTCTAACTCATGCTTCCTTGAATCTTCTGAGAAGGATTGTTAGAATTTTTCTTTGAGTAAGTGGTCTTATAACCAATGTCTCTCTTCCATACTTTCTTCCTATTAGTGCTTTCTATTGGAGTTGAGGTTGTTGTTCTCTTCGAGTTTCACCTAGAATTACCTCTAGATGTCTAACTAACTTGGGTGGTTATGATGGTAGTTATTGTAACAATTAAATTATATTTTAACATGATGATCTTATTGCTATGAATATTTGTAACTACAATTTTTAATAATAAGACTAGAATTGACAAATGGGTAGGAAAGCTTGAGGTATTGTTGAGTTAAGGAACTACTTACCTATAATAATCAATAGGCTTATGAACCCAAATCTTGATATTGTGTTCTTTTTAGATTCGTAAGGGCCTTGTAAAAGTTATGAATCATAAACCAGCTACAGTTCACTTTCCATAGATGGGCATAGTATAGACCTTTCAAAATACTTCACCAAATTATTGTTTAATGGTTTGAATTATCGATCCATTATTGTATATGTTGCACATGGAACTAATAGGCTTTTAAAAGTGTTGACATTAATCCAAACACTTGCCCTGAAAAATCTAGTTCCATAGAAATGCTAGGGCTAACTAATCCTTATTCATGTCACAAGTATTCACAAAGGGAAGATAAACACTTTTATCCTCTAGGACATGTAACAATTTCTTCATTAATCATGACATGCACAGACATATCTTCATGAACGATCCGAGATGCTATCGTTTTATAGTTTGACAATTCTAAGCATGTTGATATATGATGGCTTACACATGACTTTGATATAGGATGTGATGATATGCCAAATATTTATGTGAAAATCACACAAAGCTACAAGTCATGCACAAGGGTAAATTTTTCCTGTTGCAAAGAAAGTAAAAAATGGTTAAAATATGTTGGTATAGTTATGTGGTAGATTCTTCAATTTTCACTTACATTGTTACTTCAAAGTAAATGCATGACACAAAAGCACATAGGCTTGCAATTGCACCACTTTAAATTTCTTGTTTGCAAGCTATGTAGTAATTGTGCATCATCATAGAAAACCACATAATTACCACACAATGCCTTTATGTGTGTGGTAACTATACATCACATACAATTGCATACGTACTACAAAAATCCTCCATGTGCCATTAGATAAATTGTGCAACTGGAAGGTTAGTGTTGCATACCTACCCATTCATATTGTTGCAAGTTGATATTGTATCTCTAGGTCTATCAGTTATAAGTAATTTGTGCTAAAGATGTGAATAATTCCTTTCTTGACAAAATGGCTTCCAAGTTGTACTACCTTTTTAGATTTATTATGAGTGCAAGCTTGAATTCAAGAAATGTAAAGTTTGCAATAGAGTTTTGTAGAAAAATATAGTAGCAAATTTTTCTTTGTTTTTGCTCATGATTACTTGCCCTTTCTCATCAAATTTTAATTTGAGATTATGCTTTTACTATAAGCTTGATATCCCCCTTTTGTGTGAGAGTATTATTTCTTTATAAATGCATATGATTTGTAATGATTAATAATTTTGTAAGAGGCTTATTGTGAAGCATGTAACCCTCCTTTTATTATTACTTTAGAATAAGTATGATAATGAGTTAGAATGATATTAATTTAGTTCAACTCATTTAATCATAATTATAGTAGGATTGGTTTTGTCATGCCAAATTTGGGCTATAGGGCTTCAATTGGGGAATATTATTATTTGACCTATGTTCAAGATCCCATAGCATATGACTTTCAACATCAAACATTACAGTTGTTGTGTAGGTAGGTTCAAATTATTTTTGTTCGTTATTTTATGATTATCTTAATTTCATATAAGGTTGTAGAGAACATTTAGTTTTAACATTAGCTTTTTATAGTGTGTATATAATATACTCTAAATGATGCTCTAGAAGTGGATTCTATTTTTGATTATGTGGATAAATGGTGCTTATCATAAGATGCTAGAATGCATCATCAATCGATCGTAGTTCTTAAACACATGAATTGTTCATGAAGCTTCTCCATTTTCTATGAACTTACTTTTCACCCTTTCTTAGCTCTTTTATAAATCTTCTTCTTGTTCAACGTAATCCATTTTCCAGATCTCTCTTGCTATTTATAATAATCCCTTTTTAATAGTTGATGAGTGGCAAGGTACCCCTACACTCAACCATAAGAAACGAGCGTAGCACGCGCGATCTGGTTGAACTCTGCAGACTAAATGCCTACACGCCCCATGGAACACTTGGGGTTAATCATTCGTTGTCTTCCTAGACTTACTTGTGGTTGTCATGGTGTATGGTTAAGTAAGTCTGAGGTATATGATTTTTATGGTCTTTTATGTTTTATGTCTTCTATGCTAAAGAGTGAAGGGTTGAGAAACTAACTAACTCTAACTAATGACTAAGTCTAAATTAACTAGCGTCAGCATCCATTCCCACTTACCGTACACACCCTAAACTATGCAACTACGGCTACCAAACGCTAATCATTACTGGGATCACCACACATAATGCACATGCTCGAAGTGGTCGTACTGAGGCACTTAACTAGCCTAAACGTAATGAGCATCCATTCCTTGACTAGCCGTACACATCCTTAGATGCTCGTAATCAAGTCGTACTCATGCCACGCTATTGCAGGGTAATAAATAA
>MNCI01000447.1:14290-25849 GCA_015680685.1 Gnetum montanum | reverse complement strand
ATCATAATTCAAAGGTAAAAACCAAACATTAGCAATCAATATGATATAATTCAATCCACCATCATGAGCACTTATTAGATGATGAATAAAAGTAAATCAAGCAAACAAACAAATAGTAAAAACATGAACAATGATGTAAAACAAAAATTAGAAAAGTTGAAAGAATGTGTAAAATAAAAAATGTGTAAAAAAAATTCAAAAAGAACTAATGGCTTAGAATGGTTAGCATAGGTGGCCATCTCCCCCATGACTAAGTTGGAAGGAGGAGATTCGAAATAGTGAGTAGGGTTGTCCATCAAGAGAGGTAGCATGTGTACTAGTTGTCCTAAGGTCATGGAAAGGTTTGGTTTGTTGCACGTTGACCAAAAGTTTCTTATCCAGGCTCTCAGGTTTGTATATTGTCATGGCCCCTAAAGGAAAAGTTGTATAAATAATATAAGGTCCTTCCCACAGTGTTTGAAATTTAGTACGTTGTGGTACATGTGTTGGATTCGTGTAGAGAACCTTATCTCTTGGCTGATATTTAACTTTCCTAATTCTTAGGTCATGACATTGTTTATTGAATGCCTTGTGCAATTCGTTAGATGACAGGGTAGTTAGTCAGTTTTCATCTAGCAAATTAAGGGTTGCTAATCATTGTTTCTATGCTAGGTCAAGGTCAAGGTTGAGGTCACATGCCGTGGATAGTGTACAGAGCTCAGTTTGAATGGGAAGCTTTGGTAATTTACCATACACTAACTCATAGGGAGAGTAGCTTGTAGGGAGTTTCCATGTAGAGTAGTATGCCCAAAGAGCATCATTTAGTTTAGTGCTCCAATCTCACCTAAACTTGCTAATAGTTCTTGTCAATATTTTTGTAATCTCCCTGTTGGTGACTTCAGCTTGACCATTTGCTTGGGGGTGGTATGGTGTTCAACCCCTAAGCATTGCATTAATTTTCAAAAAGTTGCACATGTGAAGTGCATACCATTATCTGAAATAAGTGCATGTGGCACACCAAACCTATTTATGATTTGTTATTGAACATATCATGTAGCTATAGACAATGTACAATCCTTAACAACAGCTGCTTCTACCCATTTTGTTAAGTAATCAACAACAACAATAATATAAGCTTTTCCATTGGACATTGGTGTAATTGGCCCCATAAAATCAATTTCCCAAATGTCAAAGGGTTCTAGCAGTTGGATGCATTGTTGTGGACCCTCCATTTTAGTAGTCATTCCCCATCACATTGATAGTGCTCACAAGATTGGACAAAACGATGAATGTCCTGAAACAATGTAGGCCAATAATATCCTGCAAGCAAGATCTTGATGGTTGTTCATCTCCTAGTGTAATGACCTTCACAAGGACCCTCATGAGCATCTTGGAGAATGTGTAGTTGATCTATATCGGGAACACACTATCGAACCAAGCCATTGAAGCACACTTTGTAAAGTTGCCCATTGATTTCCATAAAGTACTTGGCTCGGTGAAGAAACTGTTGTTTCTTCTTAAGGTTTAACTCTTGTGGTATTTTTTGGGTAAGGATATAGGCAAGAATGCTACTGTACCAGTTTTTCTCCATGGGTGATTGATTATTCACTACACCTGCAAAGAGGAATTCATCAGGGAAATAATTAGAAATTAGATACTCATCCTCTTTGTTATCCCATTGCAACTGATATAAATGATCAGCAACTATGTTCTTGGTGCCTTTACGATCGATCATCGTAAGATCGAACTCTTGTAAGATTACAAGCCATCGTATGATACAAGGGCTTACCATTGGCTTATTCATGAGGAACCGGATTGCACTATGATTTGTATGTACATATACTTTATATCCTAATACATAGTGTCTAAACTTTTCTAGTGTAAACACTACAACCATTAATTCTTTCTCTATGGTAGTGTAGTTAAGTTGTGCACTAGCGATACTTCTACTTGATAGTGGATGTAATAAGGATGCTTTTGGTCATCTAACTATGTAAGTACGGCTCCTAAAGCATAGTTGGACATGTCAGTCATGATATGGAATGGTTTGGACCAGTTAAGAGCTTGTAGAATGGGTGTTTCTACTAGCTTCTGTTTCAAAGTTTGGAAAGCTAATTCGCATTTCCTAGTCCACTCGAAAGGTATGTCCTTTTTTTTTAATTCCACCAATGGTTTGGCAACCTTTGAAAAGTTCTCAATAAATCTCCTATAGTAGCTAGTATGTCCAAGGAATGATCAAATATGAGTGAACGTTTTTGGTTGACGAGTAATTCCTTGGATAATTTTGATTTTCTTGGGGTCTATCTCTATCCCTATGTGTGAGATCTTGTGCTCTAGTACTATGCCTTCTTGAACCATCAAATGACTTTTCTACTAGTTGAGCCTCAAATTGGTTTCTACACATCTTTTTAACACTTGCTCCAACCGGTCCAAGGCTTGATCAAAGTTTGCTCCATAAGTGGAGAAGTCGTTCATAAAAACCTCCATGCCATTCCCTATCTGCTATTGGAATATGCTTAGAACTAGTCTTTGAAATGTTGCAAGGGCATTGCACAAGCCAAATAGCATCTGTTTGTATGCAAACGTTCCCCAAGGACTAGTGAACATAGTCTTGGCTTGGTCTTCTAGGGCTATTTGTATTTGGTTATATTCACTATATTCATATAGAAAACTATAATAGCGATGCCCTGCGATGGTGTCTAAGACTTGATCAACAAATGGAAATGGAAATTGATCTTTGAATGTTGATATATTTAGTAGCCTGAAATCTATACACACCCTCCATTTGCCTCCCTTTTTAGGTACAATAACTAAGGGGTTAACCCATTCACTATCAGCAATGGGGTATATGAACCTAGCCTTGAGAAGCTATTTGATTTCTTCCTTAACTACTTGCTTCAACTTAGGGTTCAATCACCTCTGCGATTATCTTCGAGGCTTCATGGAGGGGTTAGTGTAAATTCTATTTTGGCATATCCTAGGATCTATTACAATTAATTCAGGATATGACGAAGTTAAGGCTTTGTACCATTTATTTATTACCTTCAACAGTTCTTCTTTCTGTTGAGGAGAAAGCTTAGCATTGATAATTACTAGTTTTCTATTTTTAAGAAACGTGTATTCCATACCAGTGGGCAATGGTTTTAGCTCGAGGGGCTCCTGCTTAAATTTCTCAGGGATTTCCAACTTCCCCCAGTTGATATTTTCAAGGTTAAGACTTGGAAGTTGGTGGTGGACTTGCTCTAATGCATCTATGTTATCGATGTAAGCACAAGTCAAACCCTCAGTTGGTTCAATGCATATGAGTGAACTACTTTCTTGATCAATTGTCAACCACTGGGTGTCTTCCTGTCGTGTGGATACTGCATACATGCATCTTTGTATGTTAATCACTTGTGCACAATGATTGCATGCAGGTAATGCTAAACTTTGCACAAACCATGACCTCTACATGCAATTACACCTTGTGTCACTATTTTCAATGCATAGAACTTTCTTCTTCTCTATATTTTGAATGTATTTTCCTTTGATATTTCTAGGGAAAGATCGCAGATTCCTAGGCATGCATAGATGGTGCTTAGCCATGCTCTTCCCATGATGATTGGGAAGTCCCAGTTACTATTGTTTTCTTGAATCACTAGGAAGTTAGCTGGGTACGACCACTTAAAAATAGTGGTAACAATGTCTTCCACCAATCCCAATGGGATAGTGATGGACTAGTTGGCCAACTCTAGATGAATGTTGCTCTTTTTCAATGGAGGCAAGTTCTAGGCCTTGTACATTTCTTGAGAAATCAAGTTGACACTAGAACTTGAATCCAAAAGAGCCTTGCACAGCGCATTTGCAGCTATTTGTAAGTATATCAGAGGACTCCCAAGATTAGAAAATTTCTTGGGAATGTGTCCAACATTAATCTAATCGGTGACAGCATGTGTTAGCATGACCGTATGCATTGAGTGCGGTGAATGGGTTGAAGGGGGCTCCAAAGTTTTGATTGATACTGAGGCATCTAAGGAAGTAGCTGCTTGTGATTGCAAGGGCTTGGTTGGACTATTGGTTCTAAAGAAAGGTATTTTCTTCATGTGGTTGTTGGAACCAACAGTAGGTTGAGAGTTAACAGCCCTTACGACATTACGTTGCTATGGCTGGGTAGGGATTTCACCTTGCATCGCGAGAGTAGGTGGTAGTAGAACTATTGGTGGAAGAGATGTGGCTGGATGAGCAGTATGATATGCTTGTGGAATATCGCCTTTAGAAAAGGAAGTCCCATAATACTTGTAGGCTTGGTAGTGAGGTTGATAAGTGACATGACCAGTAGAGTCACGTGGGGAGATTGGTTGCTGCACGTAATATCCATATGGGTCAAGTTGCTGGTAAGGATGCTGTTGCCTTGGTGGTGGCATTCCCCATGATTGTGGACATTTCCACTATTGCTATTGCTCAATTGGTTGTGGTGGAGTTCCACTGGGATAATACACTAAGTTATGGTGGAATTGTCTTGGGTTACCTTGAGGGTAAGGTAACCTTTGGGGTGTTTGACATTTGTTCAATCGTGGGTTAAGTGCATACACCCCAGACTCTTGCAGATGTGAGATTATAGGGTAACATCCCTTAGGAATGTCATATTGACATATCTCGCATCCACTTCAAGCACTGCATTACGTGTGGTGATCCCAGTAACAATTAGTGTTTGGTAGCCACAGTTGCATAGTTTAGGGTGTGTACAATAAGTGGGAATGGATGCTGATGCTAGGTAATTTTGACTTAGTCATTAGTTAGAGTTAGTTAGTTTCTCAACCCTTCGCCCTTTAGCTTAGAAGACATAAAATAGAAAAAACCATAAAAATCATATACCTCAGACTTGCTTAACCATACACCATGACAAATACAAGTAAGTCTGGGAAGATAACGAATAATTAACCCTAAGTGTTCCAGAAGGCATGTAGGAATTTAGTCTGTGGAGTTCGATCGGATCGTGCGTACGACGCTTGTATTCGTATGGTTGAGTGTAGGGATATCCACCACTCATCATTGGTGTCGTTGCCAGGGACTAACTATTTGTATGCCAAATAGAACATAAAGGATATCATTCACATCGTTGGGAGCCTTAACGAACCTTCGGGTTAATTAATTAATTAAGAATTTTATAACAGTGAAATAGCACACCAACAAGTAAAAATGACTTCTCACAAGAGCAAATCACCACCTAGGACTAATACTAGAGGCAGTCGGCAACATAAAATACATAACCAAAACTAGCCAAGTCCTAAACAATACAAGATAGTCTATACTCATCCAAATGAGTATATTCCAAACTTTACCTTCATCTTCCATCAGGATGAACAACTACGGTGGAGAGATCTGCAAGGTAACATTGTGTTACCACCAGATCGATCAGTCTCTAACATGCTCTTCCATGCCTTGGCACAGTTAGGCATGACAGAGCTATTTGCTAAATATGTTGCTGAAGACTTTGATATGAGGGATTATCATCCCATAGATGCGCAACGTATGAGGGACTTAAGGTAGGAGAGACAACATACACTTTTGAAGGGCAAGACCCCACACATCCTTAGCAAAATAGGAGATGAGGAACCCCTTATAATGGGTTCTTTAGCAAATGATGTTCCCCCTCTTCACGATGGCGAGGAGGTTAGGCATTAGAACTTATGATCAATGATACATAACACTGGTTCTAATCCCTGTAAATGCCAACTGTTCACGGAAGGAACAACCACTCATGCTAAAGACGGGCACTTAGATCGTTATAACGATTGGGGCTGAAGCAGCAGAAGGGAAGGCAAGAAACATCACCATGGCGATGGTTCCCCTTCTTCTTCCCCTTCATCTCATCATTCACCCTCTCCTTCCACATCTGGGCATAGCCACCAAGAACACAATGGTGAGGATAAGGATAAGAAAGACAAAAGACCTCGACGGGAAAGTTAAGAGAAAGGACAAGGGCAAGGACATAGGGAGAGTAGGAAACCACACAGACATCATAGGCATCATGAAAGAGATGATGATGATGAGCCCCTACTCACAACTTGAAGTATGCTTGACATTATGGAGGCTGTTAGGATTCCAATAAGGCACTTAAAGGACAGTTGGATCAAGTGTTTGGACATAAATAATATCCCACATTTTGAAGGGGGATACAACACTAATCTACAGTATCATTTACAAGCATTCCACGATGCCTGTGCCTTGAAAAATATAGACAATGAGTGGAAAAAACTTAAGTTGTTCCCAAGGACACTCACCAAAGAAGCAGAGAGTTGGTACCAGTCCTTAGAATCGGAAACCATCAAGAGGTGGAGTACGATGCTAGAACTCTTCAATAATAAATATCAGACGTACTCCAGAGTGTTCAATTTTCATAAGTAGATCCAAGGCTAGAAACAAGGTACTTATGAGCACTTGGATGTTGCCATGGCCTGCTACTACACATTGTTACATCGTTGCTTAGGCCATGGGTACGCTCAGCGGGATCAACTTCGCCACATCGTGGATGGGCTAAGGAATGAAACAAGAAGAACCCTTGGGACTTATGCCTAAGGGAAATTATCACAACTTAGAGAACATGAAGTACATCAATTGTTGGAACAAGTAGCACAAGAGGAAGGTGAGCTACGTAAGAGGGAAAGTGTGGAAGAATACAACTACGATCCCTCCCTTCGAAAGAGGGGAGTGAAATGCTATGATGAGGAGGATGAGTCACCACTCGAAGAGTTGGTGAACCGAAAAACCTTGTCAATCCAGAAATTAGCAACTGAAGTATCGGCTAAGGTAGATCAAATGTGGGATTCCTTAGACTCCATACTTGAAAGTGTTTTGAAAATTGTAGAAGAGTCTAAGGATGAACGAAGTAGTGACAAAGGTAAGACAAAGTGGAGAAATCCAGGCCCTGCACATAATAAGGGTAAGGGAAAAATTCCCATCTCTGATGAAGTTGTGGATTCTGACACAAATGATGATGGTGGATGTGAGATCTGCTACTATGACCATCCTAAGGGATGTTGTCCAATTATCTCACATCCATAGGAGTCTGGGGTGTATGCACTAAATCCAAGACTTAACCAATGGCAAACACCCCGTAGGTTACCTTATCCACAAGGTAACCCAAGGCAGTTCCACCAACCACTAACATACTATCCAAGTGGAACTCCATCACAACCAATCAAATAGCATTAGCAATGGCAATACCCACAGTCATGGGGGATGCCATCGCTGACACAACAATACCCTTACTGGAAGACTGATCCTTATGGTTATTATGTGTAGCAACCAGTTTCTCCAAGTGACTCTATGGATCACATAAACCCTCCACCTTACTACTGAGTTTAGGAGTATTTCAAGACTCCTCCCCCGAGAACCGTTCCATACCCATACTATCCTCCAAATCCATCCACATCTCTTACGCCGGTAGCTCCACCACCAACCGCTCCAACAAGACCCAGAGTAATTCTCACTCAACTGCAACAATCCAATACCACGAGGGATTCTAACCCTCAATTCTTAGTTGGTCCTAATAATCATACGCCAAAAATATCTTTCTTTAGGACCAACAATCCAACTAAGTCCTCGCCTTCACAAACGGTTGAACATCGACACACTTCCATACCAAATAAGGTTTCGGGAAATCCTTCAATTAAGAAATTGAGGCCAATGCACATTGTTATGTTAACACATACCGTTACCGACTGGATTAAGGTAGGCCACCTTCCCAATAAATTCTCTGATCTGAGAAGCCCCCTGATTTATCTCCAAGTCATTGGGAATGAACCTCATAAGGCTCTTCTTGACTTAGGCTCTGGGGTCAACTTAATTTCACAATAATTGTATAAGACCTAGAACCTACCCCCACTCAAGAAGACCAATATTTGCTTAGAGCTGGCCAACCAGTCCATCACTATTCCCTTGGGATAGGTTGAGGACATTATCATCACCGTGGGTGGTTGGTCATATCCAGCTGATTTCCTGGTGATCAAAATAAACAATGACAAAGGGGATTTCTTGATAATTATGGGAAGGCCATGGTTGAGCACAGTAGATGCACGCCTAGGAATTCGCAATCTTTCCCTAGAAATATCTAAGAAAAATACCTTTAGAAAGATTGAGAAGAAGAAAGTTCCATGCATCGCATATAGTGACACAAGGTGCCATTGCGTGTAGAAAGCATGGGTAATGTGGAGTTTAACATTACCTACATGCAATATGTGTGCACAAGACATCGACATACAAAAGTGCCTATATGCAGTAGCCACACAACAAGAAAACACCCAGTGGTTGATGGATGACCAAGAGAACGACTCAACTACATGCATGGAATTGACTAAGGAAATAATGAGCACTTATGTTGAAAGCATGGATGCACTTGAGTAGGTCCGTAGCCAATTTCCAACCCTTAATCATGAGAACATTAACTGGAAGAAGTTGGAGATCCCTGAAAAATTTAAATAAGAGCCTCTAGAGTTGAAACCGTTGCCCACCGGTTTGGAATACATGATCCTTAAAAACGGAAAACTGGTAATCATCAACGCAAAGCTTGCTCCCAAGCAAAAATAAAGTTTGTTGAAAGTAATTAATAAGTGGTCAACTGCCTTCACCTGGTCATACCCTGAACTAAATGGAATAGACCCTAGGATATGCCAGCATGGGATTTACATGGACCCCTCCATGAAACCTCGCAAACAACCACAGAGGCGATTGAACTCGAAGTTAAAACAAATAGTAAAAGAGGAGATAGAGCAACTTCTCAAGGCTGGGTTCATATACCCCATTGCTGATAGCGAATGGGTTAGCCCTCTCATAATCGTACCCAAGAAAGAAGGTAAATGGAGAGTATGTATAGACTTTAGGCTATTGAATATGGCAACCTTCAAAGATCACTTTCCATTGCCATTTGTTGACCAAGTCTTAGACATGATAGTAGGGCATTGCTTCTATAGTTTTTTGGATGGGTACAGTGGGTACAACCAAATATGAATCGCACTGAAAGACCAAGCCAAAACAATGTTCACTAGCCCTTGGGGAACGTTTGCATATAAACAAATGCCCTTTGGCTTGTGCAATGCTCCTGCCACATTCCAATGCTTAGTTCTAAGCATCTTTCAACATCAAATAGGGAACAGGGTAGAAGTCTTTATGGAAAAATTCTCCACTTATGGGACGAGCTTTGATCAAACCCTCGATCGGTTGGAGCAAGTATTAAAGTGATGTGTTGAAACCAACCTGAAGCTCAACTGGTAGAAGAGCCATTTGATGGTTCAAGAGGGCATATTATTGGGACATAAGGTCTCACAATCAGGAATCGAGGTGGATCCGGAAAAAATTAAAGTCATCCAAGGAATTACCCACCAACCAAAAATTGTTAAAGATGTTTGGTCATTCCTTGGACACACTGGCTACTATAGGAGGTTCATCGAGAACTTCTCTAAAATTGCCAAGCCATTGGTGGAATTAACAAAAAAAGATGCACCATTCGAATGGACCATGGAATGTGAATGAGCATTCCAAACTCTTAAACAGAGGCTTGTAGAAACTCCCATTCTACAGGCCCCTGACTAGTCCAGGCCATTCCACATCATGACTGACGCATCTAATTATGCCTTAGGACCCGTACTGACATAGTTAGATGAGCAAAAATGACCTTATTACATTCACTGTGCCAGTAAGAGTATCACTGGTGCACAACTCAACTACACGACCATGGAAAAGGAACTAATGGCTATACTGTTTGCACTAGATAAATTTAGGCACTATGTATTAGGATACAAAGTATATATCCATACGGATCATAGTGCAATTAGGTTCCTTATGAATAAACCGACAGTTAGCCCACATATCATACGTTGGTTGGTAATCCTTCAGGAGTTCGATTTAACAATCGTAGATTGTAAAGGCACCGAGAATGTAGTCGTGGATCACTTATCTTGGTTGCGTTGGGACAACAAAGAGGACGAATATGTTGTATCTGATCATTTTCCTGATGAAACCCTCTTTGCCAGTGTTGTCAATGATCAACCCATGGAGATAAATTGGTATAGTAGCATTCCTACTTATCTCATCTCCCAACAATTGCCATAGGGTTTGGACTTTAGAAAGAGACAACAGTTTCTTCACAAAACCAAGTACTCCATGGAGATTAAAGGATAACTTTATAAAGTTTGTTCTGATGGCTTGGTTCGATGGTGTGTGCCTGATAAAGACCAATTAAAGGTTCTCCAAGATGCTCATGAGGGCCCTTGTGGGGGTCATTATGCTAGGAGACGAATGACTACCAAGGTCCTGCTTGCAGGATATTATTGGCCAACTCTATTCTAGGACACCCAATATTTTGCCCAATCCTGTGAACGGTGTCAATGAGATGGTGGAATGACTACTAGAATGGAGGATCCACAACAATGGCTTCAACCTTTAGAACCCTTTGATATTTGGGGGATAGATTTTATGGGGCCGATTACACTGATGTCCAACAGAAAGGCATATATCATCATTGTCGTTGATTACTTAACCAAATGGGCTAAAGTAGCCACAGTAATAGATTGCACATCATCTACAACAGCACGATTTGTACAACAAAAAATTGTTAATAGGTTTGGTGTGCCGCATGCACTCATCTCTGATAATGGAACAAATTTTACGGGTGAAACCTTCCGCAAATTGATGCAACGCTTAGGGGTTGAGCATAAATTAACCACACCTTACCATCCCCAAGCTAATGGTCAAGCCGAGGTTACTAATAGGGAAATTACAAGAATATTAACATGAACAATTAGCAAGTTTAGGCGAGACTAGAGCATGAAATTAAATGACTCTCTCTGGGTGTACCGCTCCACTTGGAAGCTCCCTACAGGCTATTCTCCCTATGAGTTAGTGTACGAAAAACTACCAAAGCTCCCCATACAAAATGAACTTCGTACACTATCCATGGCTTGCAAACTTCACCTAGACCTTGACCTAGCACAAAAACAATGGTTAGCAACCCTGAATGTGCTAGACGAGAATAGATTGGTTGCACTATTGTTAAATGAGTTGCACAAGGCACATAATAAACAACGTCATGACTTAAGAATTTGAAGGTTTAAGTACCAACCAGGAGACAAGGTCCTTTACTGGAATCCCATGCATGTACCACAACGTACAAAGTTTTAAACCTTGTGGAAAGGACCTTATATTATTCATACAACCTTCCGCTCTGGAGCCATGATGATATATAAGCCTAGCAGCCCGGATAAATGATTATTGGTTAATGTACAACAAACAAAACCTTTCCATGAGCCAAGAACTACCAGTATGAATTACACCTCCACCAATGGACAACCTCACTCATTATTTCGGATCTCTCCCTTTCCACTTAGTCATGGGGGAGATGGTCACCTATGCTAATCATTGGAGGCCCTCAGTTCTTTTTAATTTTTTTTACACATATTTGTTTTACACGTTTTTGTTTTACAAGTTTTTGTTTTACATGTTTTTTGTTTTACACATTTTTCTTTTACAAATTTCTTTAATTTTTCTTGTTTTTTTTTTACAACATCATTATACTTTTTCAATTTTGTGTGTGTGTGTGTGTGT
>MNCI01000447.1:0-14248 GCA_015680685.1 Gnetum montanum | reverse complement strand
CATGCAATAAGTGTTCTTCCTGATGGTATGAACTATTTTTCATTGATTGCTAATGTTTAGTTTTTACCTTTAAGTTACAATGTTGATACTAAGGTATGTTCTTTTGATATGGTAGGCACTGAGTTCACTTCATCCATCCACCCACCAAAGTCTATGGTCTCTCTTGGCTTGGAAGTGTACAGTCCCCTTTTTAATAAGAACTTTAACGAATCGGTGATTGGGTATTTCTCAAACTAAGGAAGGACTCAAGGTTTGAAAAGGGTGTGACTTCAAGGGAACTTGATGCATTTGTGTTGGATATTCTCTTGGGTGCTTAGATGTTTTCTTTTTGGGTTTCCTTGCCATTCCAATGTTACCCAATTATCGAAAGCTGAGACAATAAAAATAAGAAGTCTTTGCATGATGTGGTTCTCACACATAAAAAAACAAAACAAAAAAAAGAAAAGAAAAGAAAAGAAAACAAAGAAAGTGAGGATTCAAAGCACATCCCTTAGACGAAATAAACTTGGGCTACAAGAACTAGTTATGGAACCAAAAATGTTCCCTCTAACTAAGGCCCTTCTCGCTTCCCATTCTCTCTTTTGTTTCGTCGGAATGGTGGTGGCTCTTGGAGGTGCATTCTTGTCATTCAAGTGGCTGGTTAGCCAAGTGCATTGATGCGAAGTCACTAGATGTGGTTGGTTTGAGGCTAGAGTTGGAATGAGATTTGCCAAGTGACATTAATCATGAAACACACAAGGGGCTGTACACCACCTTGTTCTTGGGATTCCATTCCATCCTCTTCTCTCCACCCTTCTCTCCACTATTCACCTCATTGCCGGTTGTATCACTAGTGTATATTTTGGTAGATATGTTGTTTTCTTTTTGGTAAATTCTTATGGTTAAGTCTTTAACTCTTGTTCCAAAGGACATTTCCAGAGCCTACGGACTCTTTGAATGTGGGATTGTCAGGGCATTATGGGCATGAGCCTGCTTTGGGGAGGACCCACTGACATTCCTATTTGGTGCACCAGTTAAATTCTTTCCCTTAACATTTTGCAATTAATTTTATTTTGTTCATTTCCATCTTGACATCTATTTCATCGGTGTCTTAGTTGTCTATTTTTATCCATTTTCTTGTTCTTATTCTTTCTCCATTCTATCGCTACTTGAGGTTCACAATTAGCCATGGGGGTACGGGGCCTAATTTTTTCGATTTTCTTCTAGCCCCAATTTTTTTTTGATTTTATTTTAACCCCTACACCTTCAGTAGTCATAATTTATATATTCCCAGATTCGTAATCAGCCATACCACAACCCATCCAATGGACTTACACTTAAGCAAGGTATTACCACATTGAAATTCATCTACCCTTGCTAATACAAGACTGTGTTGTGTGTGAAAATGGTGATCATGCAACAACAGACTAGATCTGGAGGGAGCACTTGGAATGGAGTAGTACTGGAAGCAACTATGCAAGGAGCAAGACTGATGATGCAATTACGGATGGATAATGAAAGACGCAATCTAGGTATTGGTAGTAGCAAGACTTCTCTTCTCTTCTCTCTCCTCTCTTCTCTCAAGCTACCAAATATGGCCTAATGTTAATGTAATAAGGTGTTCACCCTTGTTGTCATGAACACCAGTCCATTGTGTCTTGTAATGATGATCCATTCACATGTCATCCCATTAGTTCCATTCCCCTCAATAATTCCATACCTACCTGATATTATTGTAAGGAACTCGAGGACGAGTTTTCATTCAGTCATGGGGGTATGATGGGACGCGATATCACATGAGCTGCGATATCATGTACTTGATATCGTGGCCATCACAATATCACATCCCTCATGATATCACGTCGTCCCTTGCAATATCGTGTACGTGATATCGCGATTTGCCACCATATCTATAAATAAAAGGTGGCACTTCCCTTATTCATCATCCTAGGCTAGAAGTAGGGAAACTCTGGTAGATTGATCACTCCAGAGATAGAATTTTTCCATGTGCTTGCAGTAGGAGTCCCCAAGTGAACGAATCTTTATTTGAGAAGCTTTGTACCTAAACGCAAGTTGTGTACGGCAATAAAGACGAGCTTTGTGGATAAATCTTGCAGTGCATGAAATAGGATTTATTACCTGTTATTTATTACGTGTTATTTATTACTTGCAGTAGCGTGGAATGAGTACGACTTGATTACGAGCATTTACAAATGTGTACGGATAGTCAAGGAATCGGATACTCATCGCGATTAGTTTCTCTTACCCTTATCTCCTAGAATGCGGGATGAGTACGACTTGATTACGAGCATCTACAGATGTGTACGGATAGTCAAGGAACGGATGCTTATCACGCTTAGGCTAGTTAGGTGCCTCAGTACAACCACTTCAAGCACGTGCGTTACGTGTGGTGATCCCAGTAACGATTAGTGTTTGGTAGCCACAGTTGCATAGTTTAGGGTGTGTACAATAAGTGGGAATGGATGCTGATGCTAGGTAATTTAGACTTAGTCATTAGTTAGAGTTAGTTAGTTTCTCAACCCTTTTCCCTTTAGCTTAGAAGACATAAAATAGAAAAACCCATAAAAATCATATACCTTAGACTTGATTAACCACACACCATGACAAATACAAGTAAGTCTGGGAAGACAATGAATAATTAACCCTAAGTGTTCCAGAAGGCATGTAGGAATTTAGTCTGTCGAGTTCGATTGGATCATGCGTGCGATGCTTGTATTTGTATGGTTGAGTGTAGGGATACCCACCACTCATCAGTGTCTATGTGCCTACGTTGTTCCCTACTCTCCCTTCTTCTATCTCATGACTCTCTAGAGTGCCCTCATCCCCTTTCTTGGTTGTTTCGTCTATGACTTTCACTTTGCCTACCTTTATCCCCATGGTCTTTTTCTTTATGATCGCATCCAGATATTGAAGGAGAGGGTGAAGGAGATGATGAAGGTGAATAAGAAGGAGAACTATCACCATGACGGTGTCTGCTACCTTCTCTTCTACGGTCTTGACCCTGATCATGATTGTGATTAGAATGTCCATCTTTATCATGAGTTGGTGTCCCTTTTTTGGATGCTTTGTGCCCATGGGTATCAGAACCTAGGTTATGAATAGTGGAATGAAGGTTCTAATACACAACCCCTTGGCCAAAGTCAAGGGGAGGAACATCATTGTGTGGCCGACTGCCTAAGGTAGGTTCAGCACCCTCATTTTTGCTTAAGACATGTGGGGCATCCTGGGACCACTTACCCTTCAAAGACTTATGATGTATCTCTTGTTGCAAGTCCCTTTGACGTTGTGCCTTTGTGGGAAGGTATTCTCTCGAGTCATGATCTTGCATAATGTATTCTGCGTGTAAGTGCGGCATGCTAATTCGTGTGAGAGCATGAAGAAGCATGCTCAGGACTGAATGATTGGGAGTGTAACACTATGTTACCTTCTAAGTCTCGCCAATGTAGTTGTTCATCTTGATGGAGGATAAAGGTGAAGTCTGGTATATACTCATCAGGATGAATATATACCACTTGAACTTATTGAGAGATTGGCAGATCAACGTCATGTGTACTACGCTGCTGACTATTTCCTGTTTCAGACCTAGGCGGTGAGGCGCTTTCATACGAAGAAGGAGACAAACTTGTCTATTCAATGTGCAATGTATTCTTGTTTATTATTTTCTCAACCAACCCGAAGGGTTCATTCCAATGATGTGAATGATTTCCTATGTTTTAGTTAGCGCACAAACAACTAAGTCCTTGGCAACGACACCAATGATGAGCAGCAAGGTATCCCTACGCTCAACCATATGAATACGAGCTTTGCACGCATGATCCAGTTGAATTCCAAGGACTAAGTGCTTATGCGCCCTTGTGGAATAAGGACTGGTTGGTTGATCGTTGTATTCCCAAGCTTACCTGTATGTCATGATTATATGGTTAAGTAAGCTTGAGGCATATGATTTTTATAGCTTTTATGTTTTTATGTCCTTCGCTAGTAGGGAAGGAGAGCAGTAACTAAGTGACTAATTTAACTTAACTACTCATTAACTAAGTTTTAACTAATCCTAACACCAACATCCATTCCCATTTGCTGTACACATCTTGAACCAATGCAACACTGTTGGTATTACCAAATGCTAATCGTTACTGGGTTACCAAGCATTACACGCATGCTCGAAGTGGTTGTGCTTGTGTGATTTAACAATTTGCTTAATTGATCAAAATGAATTGTTGTGCTAATGACAGAAATGTAAAGTGCATAAACTAAAATAAAATAAAATAAAAGCATAAGAAAATAAAATAAAAGAAATGCGTAAGAAAAAAAATCTCAACTGATGCAAGGATGAATCAAAGAGCTCGTCTTTATTATCGTATACAAGGTGTGCTTATGTACACAATGCTCGAATACAGATCCATCCACACTTAGACCTCCTACTGTGGGCCCTTGGAAAATACTCTAACTTTCAAACAGACTACAAGAGCTTCGCTACTTGACTGCTAAAAGACTTCTTCTCAATTGTGTGCCTGGGCACGGTATTTATAGACTTGGGAGCAACTACTCTAATAATTGGAGTAACTGCTCTAATAATTAGAATAACTGCTAAAGTAATCGCTAGAGTAACCACTCTAATAATTAGAATAACTGCTAGAGTAACCGCTAGAGTAACCACTCAAGTAATTAGAGTAACTACTAGAGTAACCCCTCTCATCATACGTGTAGGTCGTATGGATTAGAAGAAGCCCTTGAGGATGAGTTGCATGTGTTTCTATGTTATAATATTACAACAAAAAACTTATAGGATTTGTTTTTATCTCTTTAATTTCTTCATTGATAAGTTGCAAGATTGAATGGACAATGCTCAACATAGACAAGTTCTAAAAATAAGTTTTGAAGCAATAAATCTACCTTTTTATGCAAATGATGTTTCTTTGTTATGTATTTCTGAAAAAGTATGTCCAATATGTTGTAAATTATAGAAAAATTTTGCATTTCTTTTAGATTGGAAATTAATTTAGATAAAACTAAAATAATAATATGAAATAGAAGAAACACACAGTATAATATTAAATTTGGTGATTAGAATATACAAATTGTGGACTCTTTTAAATACTTGGGTCTTCAATATGTGAATAATTATAAATGGGATAAATGCATTATAGACAAAATAGCATGAGCCAAGAATAACATTGATGTGTACATTTAAAAATAAATATAAGGCACTAGGAGTTTGGGCTTGTAAGGTTAGAAAATAAATCTTTTAAATAGTCATTTATCTTATTGTGTTATATGGATGGGCAATCTAAGGACTAGGTGTTAGTGCTGAAAATTAGAAGGCCACTGGAAGAGTATAGAAGATATTTTTACTTCATGAATAAAACATGAAAGTACCAAAACCCTATTTTATACTTCTATTAGAGTGTAATCTACTTCTTTTATAAGCAAAAGCCATTTGCGAGTTTATTTATTTTACTTAAAAATTAGCAAAAATAAAATAAATAAAGTTTTAAAAGTATTTCTTGAAGACACAATAGAGCAAGTATTGTATTTCTAAGGGATAAAATGGTTGAAGACTTGAGATATCTTATTAGAGGAGATATAAAGTAATTCAAAGAATACTTGTAAGTTAGTTTACTAATGGGTTCTAATACTATTATGGTCAAATGTAAAAGGCAAGAAGAAAAGTTATTTGGAATGCATAAGATGTAACTAGTTAAACTCAGAAATTCACTATCTGTCAGCTATGATTTTGGTGATATTTTGCATTTTCATTAACAAGCTTTGTGGAGTTCATTTTTGGTTCTAGTATGCACTTTGGTAACTCACACTCCATTCACTCTACTTGACCAAGATGTCAATTTCAAGATAGACAAAAAGTGATTTCAATAGGCCCAAATTGAAAGTGATAGAAGGCCATAGATACATATGGAAATATAGCAAATATAAGTGAAAGTTTAAAGACAGTTTAAATTTCAAGAAGAAACAAAGATCAAATGAAGCCAAAATAGCTTTTTTGTAAAATAAGGAGCAAAGTCCTGTAATTTATATTTAAATTATTATGCCACTTAAGACAAGAATAATTAGGTGTTTTAATTATATTCATCTTTATATACTTTTTGTGTTTGTTTATAAAAATGAGGTGAATAATTATTTAAAAGCAAGAAGACAAAGTTATTACACTTATTAAATTCAAGATGTTCCTATGCAAGTGTAGAAAACTTCATTCATATAAATACTTTTTGGTTCTTTGTTGGTATAATATGAATTTCTTATTTTCAACTTATTCCCTCCATAATAGTTGAAAAAACAAGAGTAGCTTCCAATCAAATACTTAAGAAGAGCATTTACATTTAATTTTAAAATTCATAATCTATGGATAAGAAAAATGACATAATAGATATTTGAAGCTAGTGTGTGCAAGAGTTGAGGTAGTGAAAGAAAACCTAAAAGTTCATCATGCTTTAAAATAGATTTAGGTGCATTTATTACAATGTATACTTCCTTTGTTTTTTTAGGAAAAGTTCGAGTGAATATCATTCCCAAAAAATTGAAGAACAAGCTACGCCTGCACGTAGCATGGGCCGTCAGCCACTGCCCCAAAGCAGGAGCCCCCCAGCCAAAAGAGCCCAGAACCAAATGAGGACAGAGCGGCCAGCAGCATCAGCCGTAGTGGAGAAACGCGCAGGGAGGATCCACCCCCGCACCCCCCCAAAAAACGGCACGAAAACCCACAACCCATGAGAGACCAGAAACCACAAAAGCAGAAACCCAGAAACCGTGATGAAAGGGGCAGAAAAGAAAACAACAGAAGCCAGCCCGCCGCTGTAGCGGAGACCGAACAACCGGCCTCACCCTACACCGCCGGACCCGCGGCAAGGCGGCACCGATTCTCCGCTATCAGCTGGGCAATTCTAGTCCTGCCATTCTACAGGACATCCGCAAACCAGAGCTGCGATGAGTGAGGACGGGGGGTAGCTGCCTGATTCTCCGTGCTGCTGGGTCCAGCATCCGGTGGGTCCTTCACCCGCGGCGGCCTCGGGCGATGATGATCCTGATCAGCGTCCGGGCACCGAGTGTTCGGCCCTGTGGTCACCCAAGATGCAGCTATGTTACCCCGTGTCCTCCCCCACCCACGCTCGTCCCTCCCGCCTGGGGATGTTTCTGTCTTCCACTGGTCCCAGCACCCGCCTGGGAGGGGGCGCCCTCGGCGGAAGCAAGCCCCAATCTGGGCCCGGCTATAGAGGAGCCCCCCTCCTTCGCGATCCTAATCTCCTGCCACAACTTTCGGAACCTGGCCCACAAGATAGCTGGTGGGGGGCAGGCAACTTTTTTGAAGACACAATCGTTGCGGGCCTTCCACAGAATCCAAAGTGCAGTGAGAGTGGGCGAGCTCCCGGAGATCTGGATGGGGCGCAAACCGCACGTGTGCCAAAATTGCCGAGTAACGTGACACTCCTGCATGAAGTGCGTCAGCGTCTCCGCAGCAAGAGTGCACAGGGGACACTGTGGACTGATCCCCAGGCCCCTGTACTGCAGAAACGTCCGAACCGGAAGGGCTCTATGAAGGATTAGCCATCCGAAAACCTTGATCTTCTCCGGAATTGGCCCCCGCCAAAGCAGCCTCCAGCGCGGGTCCTCCGGGAACCGCGTCCGAAGATACTGCCGCGGATGAAGAGGTTCTGCGGCGCCCCCCAACGTGGCCATCTGAGCGCAAAGCCGCTTCCAAACGAGCGAGTCCAATCCTGCAGCCCTCCAGGGCCGATACTTCCGCCATAGAAGCTGCGCCCAGGTGGAGGGGTCCTCCTGTGTGGTGAAGAACCTCCAAATCAAGCGTTGCCGCCCCAGCACCACCTCCTCTGTGAAGGGGAGAATGCCAACCCCCCCAGCCTCGCGGGGCCGCGCAGTGGTGGCCCAATCAACCAGGTGCATCTTCTTTCCCCCCTTCCCTCCCGACCACACGAAGCTGCACAGGATCGTGTCAATCTTTGTGACCACACCCGCCGGTAAGGCGGCAATTGAAGCGCCGAACCTAGCAATTGCCCCCAGCACCACGTTTGCCAGCACAATCTTTCCTTTACGAGAGAGGAATTGATTCGTCCAGTGAGCCGTGCGTTGCTGTATTCGCATCAGCAGAGCCTGCCAGGTTTGCCTTCGATGCCAGTTATGGATGGGGATGCCTAAATACTTATCCTCCTCCTCACCTGGCATGATCCCCAGGATTTGAATAATCCTACTGCGAACTGCCGGGTGTGTGTATGTGAAGTATAGCGCAGACTTTCCCGCGTGTATCTGCAGCCCCACCTCCCTTTGAAGCCGGTCCAGCGCCCTCATCAGCGCCTTGACCTGTGGCACCGTAGCCTTGACGAAGATCATGGTGTCATCCGCGTAGTGAGCGGTGAGGCAACGTACACCATTCACATCAAGACCCAGGACACCCTCGTCCACGCAATAGCTTTGCAGGAGATCCATCACCATGAGGAAGAGGAGGGGGGAGAGGGGATGGCCCTGACGCAACCCACGGCCAGTCCCCTGGAAACCTCTCAAAGTCCCATCGATATCCAGGGAGTAACGTCCGCTTCGTTGTAACTGAAGGCAAAGCTCCACAAAGTTGCTGTCCAAACCTTTAGCCAGCAGCACCTTCCATAATGTTGCCCAACTAACAGAGTCATAGGCCTTTGCAATGTCAAGCTTGATGCAGAGGCCCGGAAACTTAGCGCACCTTAGAGAGTGCTGGATTTCGTGCAATAATAGCACCTGATCTTGAAGGTGGCGGCCCTTTATAAACGCAGCCTGGTTTTTCCCCACCAAACGTGGCATGAGGGGGCGCAGTCTGGCCACCAGCATATGAGAGAACAGCCGAAGCAGCGAGTTGCAGACCCCAATGGGCCGAAAGTGTCCCGGTGCGGTGGGAGTTTCAGTTTTGGGCAACAGGACCACACGGGAGCAGTTAAGTTCTTTGCGGACCTGTCTCCAGACCAGCATCTGATTAAAGGCATCCAGAAGATTTTCGCCCAGCACCTCTTCGTATGCTCGGAAGAATTCAATGGGCCAACCATCCGGCCCCGGCGCCTTGTTAACCTGCATATCTTTCAACGCTGCATGAAGCTCCTGCTGAGAAAAGAGGGCTAACAGGCACTCGTTCTCTGTTTGGGTCACCACCGGCGGGATGGGCACAGAGATCGGGTCAGTGGCCTGCCACTCCCATACCTGCTGCCAGTAACTCTGCAGCTCGTCCACTCCGGACTGAGAAGGCGTCTGCTTGCTCTGTAAGAACTGGTGCAGAGGGCGGTGGTGTTTCCTGCGGTGTTCCACCGCCTGTGCAAAAAAAAAAATCTGGTATGTCTGTCCCCCAATCGTAGCCACTGGATCCGAGCCCTCTGCTGCCAATATTCTTCCTCTTCCTGCTGTAGTGATTGTAATTGCATTAGGAGGGCGAGCTCATCGTGACTCGTGTCGGGATGCTGCTCTTGTTTGGCCTGTATCTCTCCTAATCGCGTTTGAATCTGCCGATGCTGCACAGAGAAATTAAATTTCGCATCCTTGGGGAGGTTTTGAATTGTTTTTTTCAGTCTCTGTAGCGCCCATTTTAAAAAGTTGCGTGGGTCCTCCCGCCACCGCCCATGTAGCTCTTGTCGCGTTGCGTGCTGCCCCTGCCACGACCCATGTTGCTCTTGCCACGTCCTGTGCTGCCTCTGCCGCATCGTTTGGTGTGCCTGCCGCCTCGTGCTGTGCGCCTGCCATCCTGTGGTCTGCATCCGCTGCATCTGCGCCTGCCCCATCCGTTTGGGTGGTTGCGCCAGTTGCTGTGATCCGGTCTGCGTCTGTCGCGCACCATCGGTGTTCTCTTGCCGTGCCCATAAATTCTGCACCTGCCTCGGGACATCGGTCTGCGCCAGCCTCGGGAAGTTGGTCTGCGTCGTGTGCTGCGCCTGTCTGGCCTGTGTCACGCCTGACCCTCCCTTGTAGCCCGCCCAAATTTCCCGAACCATTCCGTCAAGCCACGGTTTCCGTAGCCACGAGCGTTCAAAACGGAATGGCCGAGGGCTTTGTTCCGTGGGTCTGTCAACATGACAGAAAATCGCCCGGTGGTCAGAAGCCATTCTAACACCCCCATATGCGTGCACATCCCATTTGGTGAGCAGCGACTGGCTAACCCAGGCCCGGTCAATCTGGGACTGAATGCGGGCAGCACCCTGACGCCGATTACTCCAGGTATACCGGCAGCCCGCCACTTCCAAGTCGGTGAGGGCCCGCCTCTGCAACAACGCTTGAAAATCAGCTGCCCCCGGGGGCTCCGCCAGAGACTCCCCTGACTTCTCCCAGCTGTACAAGCGCTGATTAAAATCTCCAATCAGCAACCAGCCCGCGCCATCGGGCACCCGTCCAGCCACGCGTTCGAGCTCCTGCAACCGCGCTTGCCACTCCTGAGCACCGTAAACGTTGGTGATCCAGACATCTAGCCTGGGCAAGTGAACCGTGACGCTCCAATCGGACGAATCCTGAACTGCGGAGACCTCCTTAGTGAGGACCGCAAGGCCTCCAGCACGTCCCCGACTCGAAACCAAATGGCAGTGCCATCCCGGCCACTTCAGCACCTGGGCCTCCGACTGCTGGACTTTGGTTTCTTGTAAACATACGACATCACATCTTTCCTCAACCACCATGCATCGCAGGGTATGGCGTTTGTACGGGGTACCCTGTCCCCGGCAGTTCCAAGAGAGCACCTTCATGGCGACAGGTGACGCTGGTACATCTCCTCGAGAGTGGGCTGTGCGCCCAGATCAACAAAGAGTTGCGCGGCCCTATGCCGCCGGGTGCTAGGCACTGGTGTGCCCACCTTGTCCGTTGACAGTAGCCGCACCGCCCCCTCTCCATTCTGCGATCCCTTTTTTCCCAAGGGGGAACGAGACCGAGCTGTCCCACGTCGCGTATTGAGCCAGTCCGTGACTGGAGGAGGCGACAGAGCCTCCCCGTCCTGACCTCCTCCTGCACTGTGCAGCAGCCTTGGTTTAACAGCGAGTGATTTCCCCCCCCCATTAGGGCCTGCAAGTATGGTGCATGTGTGATCGCCCTGGGCGCCCCTTCCGTACTCTCCGCGTGTGCCGTCCCTGCAGCCTGTGGCGTCGGCTTCTTTGGGCCGATGTGCATCCCGCCTTGCTCTACCGTGCGTGCCTGAGTCCGCCCGGCGTATGGGGGACTAGTCCTGTGTCCCCTCCCCTGACCACGCCCTCTCTGCCCAACAACGCGCCACCCCCCTTCTCGGTCATGATTCGGACCCTCCCTGGCCAAGCCGCCCCCTGGGATAGCCCGCGGCCGCTGCTGGTTTTCAAAGTGGATACGGATCCGCTCCTCCCCACTCTCTGACTTCAGCACCAGCGTCTCTGCCTGTGTCTGCATCTGCAGTGGTCTCCAAACACAGAACCGGGCGTAGCCCAGGTAGTCCATGCTCTCGGTAAAGGTGTCAAACTTAATAAACTCCCCCACCGCCTGCGCGCATGCGCGTAGAATCTCAAGGGACCAATATTCCAGTGGCAACTCATATAAGCGCACCCATACCGGGGCCCTAGCGAACAGCTGCGGGTCACGGTGCGCGCCCGGGCACCAGGGGGCCAGGGCGAGGCCCCGTGCCCCGTAAAACCAGGGCCCGCCCACCAGCACCTTTTCGCGATCCGCCATGGAGGCAAACCCGAACAGGAGGCGGTCATCTGCAAGGCATTTGACCGTCACTGTCTCCAGCTCCCACGTAGCGCGAGCCCAGCGGCGAATCAGGTCCAGCCGAGGCCGTATGCCTTCCGACACAAACTTACCAATTAAACTGCGCGCCAGGCTATCCAGCATAACACTATCTGGGCCCTTGACGTGGAGCCGTAGCTCTATCCCCTCCGTCGTGGTCCGCTGCTCAGCAGCGTTCTGTACCTCAGCTGTGTGCGCCGACCCATTGCCCTGGACGCCCTGGCCGAGTTGGTCTTGTGCGGAGCCCGTCGTGGCATGCGCTGTACCTACCCCGCCCTGCGCTGGAACCTCCTTGCCCTGTGCGATGCCTGCCCCGCCTTGTGCTGAGCCTGTCCCTCCTTGTGCTGAGCCGGTCCCACCGGTGGCATCACCCGCAGCGATGTGTGCTGCTTCCACCCGGTCGGTGTGTGCTGCTCCCGCCCTGTCGGTGTGTACTGCTCCCGCCCGTCCGTTGTGTGCTGCGTCCATCACTATCACTAGAAAATCCTTTGAGATGCTTTATTTATATCCCTTTGTTATATCCCTAGTGTTCCTTGCTTTAATTATGGAAGATGTTTAGAATCTCAATATAAAGTCTAATTGATTTCAAATGGTAGATGGTTATAGATCATAGAATGAGCTTTCTAATGAGCCCAAGATGAGCCTTGAAGTCATTCAAATCACAAAGTTAGAATAGTTTCAAAATTTTAAAAAAATTTTAGGTTTTCATAATTGAGTCCCCTTGAGTAATTTGATAATCTCCTTTGTTCTAGATTAGTATTCGCCATGTCTAGCTAGTTGCCCCTATTGTGATATTAATCAAAAACCCTATAATATAAAGTCGTGAAAAAATAAAATGCACTTAAGTGAAAATCATAAAACATTGCTAATATATTCATAACTACTCTATGATAGCTTATGCTCATTGAGATGAAATTTAAATAATTCAATAGAATAAGCTAAGCAACTCGCAAAGAAAAAAAATAATGTGAGCATGGATTAGTTTTGTAATGAATAGTTGCCATAAGTAGAAGTAATGTTAGGTTGAGGCTGAGCTTGATTGCAATAATGCCTAGTATTGTATTTTAAGCTTAATTTAAGGCCTTGAGGGCATTAATTTAACTTTTAAGCATGGGTTTTAGGCTAGCATTTGTTAGTTGTATGCATAGATATCATGCATATGAAATAAAAAATTATATAGAAGGTAGGATATGAATGGTGTTCATGAATGATGATGATTGATCTTTGAATGTTTGCTTATGCAATTAGGGTTGGAATTTCAAAATTTTAGTACACATCTTTGTGATCCTCTTTCAACTAAAAAAACATACGAAAATACATTTATCTAATGTTAAAAAGTGTATTAATATACACAATTAAAAGTATTACCACTAAAAGCTAAAATAAAAGATACAAACTTGTTAATATAAGTTTGTTATACAATAGAACTTTGAATTATACTTCAAATCAATATCAAATATATATTTTTATTAACTTATTTTCTGACAGGAAAAATCAAAATTGTAAAATAAGAAAAGGTCTCCATATTTTTTACCTAAACTTTTATTTATTTTAAAATTAAATATCAATCTTTAAACTGTAAAGTAGCTTGACATTTCTTTAAATTTTCTTAGCATTTTGATGATGCATCCCAAAAAAAAGATTATTGTATATCAAAAATCAAAAGAAAAAATTATTTAAAAAAAATGTCAGAATCCCGACCTTGGCAATGATCCTTCGATGGATTCATCAGGATAAAATGAATCCCGACTTATTCCGTTCTTAAATTTTAAGAGTCAAAGCTCCCTGATTCTGTAATAAATGCGAACGTGTGGCGGAAAAGGCAAAGTCTTAGACTGGTCGTACAGTTGTGAGTCCAGCAGCAACGTTGTCAAGCGCTTCAGTTTGAGCATTTCCTTCCAACACTTGTCTGGTAGCTTCCAAATCCGAACCCACCACAAGGTATGCAATGACCCAAGATTGCAGAAGTCATTGCACAACTCTTCCATTCCCACGCAATAGTGAAGTCATTGCAGAAGAACGCAGGATGTGCAGGCACCGCAGCTGCCCAAAGTTGTGTGGAAGCTCTTCCAATGTATGGCACTGGATGTAGACCTCTCGAATGTTGTTGGAAACTGCTGCTGCTGCACAAAACTCCGCCGGAACCTTCATTTCCACGTGTGTTTTCCAAAAGCGCAAAGTGAGAGCTCTTAGATTGCTCAACCTTGCGATGCTCTCCCAGGCACAACCGCTCAGTTCTGTTGAGTGAGAGATAGCTTCCAATTGCAAGTGTCTCAATCCTTGCGGAATCTGATGGAAAAGGTTTGAATAAATAATAAGTGATAATAATAATGTTACTGGTTAAGTTAAAATAATTGCTTAATTGATTAGTAGCTGCTGTCATCACTGCTAGGCTGGCAGGTACCAGGTCCACTAAGAACTTTTCATGTTACATTTCATAATGGAGCCAAGGTTAGAATATCAAGAAAGGTTTTTAAAATTTTGTCAAAATAAACCCTAACAAGGTATCACCTATCTTATACATAAAAATTAA
>MNCI01000444.1:0-14744 GCA_015680685.1 Gnetum montanum | reverse complement strand
GCCTTTGATTTCTAGCCTAGGAAGCACTTTGGCAAGAACTCTTATATATTTTTCCAATATTTTGGGTTGTTGGCAATCCACGTGATGTTCATCAGTATTTTGCTCTCTGTAGGACTATCATAGCTGCTCAGACTCTCTTGATTCAGAGTCGTGTGGTACTAAAAATGGAATAACCTCTAAGAAAAATTAAAAATATATATATATCTATGTAGATATAATAAATAAACATGTTTTTTTAGGCTATGAGGTACCCAGAACAAGGACCGCACAGTCCCTTACAGGGCTGCACAACCTTGGGGCTTTGTAGGCCTTGTAACGGCCTATCGCCAGTACCTGATCTTGCCACCACATGAAATCCTTGCTCTGGCACCCCATCACGGCTTTGCTCGCCCTTGGCCAGCATCTTATGCACCATTTGCCATCTTTGTGCATGTTCTCTTTATCGTCGTATTTTTTGATGCTTGTTGCCTCATCGTCATATCATCCCTATGTGGCCTATTCTGTGACCGCCTCCATCATTGCTACTGTTGCTAAAAAACATGTTAGGATTTTCGATAGTTTGTGGTGACTGTAAACATTGGTAATGCTAAAAGATCCCATCTCCTTCGACAGCCGATTTATATCATCGATGCTTAACTGTTTCAACCACTAAAAATTTGTTATCACTTGATGGGAAATTTTTCATCAATTGATCAAAATTTTTAAAATTATCAAATAATAGAAAATTTGAAATTATTGTTTAGGCAAAAAAATTTTAAATAATAAAAAGTGAAAAAATCTAAAAACCAAGTCAAATTTATGTTTTGTTAGCAAGTAAGATAAAAATTTTGTAATTAAGCGCACTTGATCTAAAGTAGTATTGAGATGGGTAACTTTTTGAGAAGTTTCATTGTTCATGCCCAAAGTTTTGGACTTCAAAATTCTCAAGTAGATTTTGGAGTCTTTTTCGGTGAATGAAGAATCATTTTATACAAATTTTAACCTTTTGGATGCAATGGCAAAGTCATATTTATCCCATGAAGCTCCAAACATTAGTTTTTACTCCTTGTCCAACATGGTGCTTCAAGATTCTCAAAGACTCATTTTAGCATAAATTAGGCATACAATGTCTATTTGTAATACATAAATAGTCATTTATAATATTTTTCAGCCTTCTAAACTCAATGGTAAGTTTAAATTCATCATCCAGGCACCCAAAATTTAGGTGATATCTTAAATCATGCCTTAAGAGGCCATAACTTAGAATAACTAACCATGCCTAATAATTTAATTGTTGGGACTAAATAGATCTATCCTCTTGGGCCATCTTAGGTCTTAGGGTAGGTGCTTAACCTATGTAGATAGTTAGTCTTAGATCACTAACCCCTAATGTATCATTAGTTACATTGATGGTGTTGGTGTCTTAAGAGTGGTACAAAGTTTGTTAAGATTATAGGTAGTATAACTAGTTGTTATTGACCCAAAATTAGTTGGAGCATTAGCCTATAACCAAATCATGCAACAACAATGTCATGGAAAATCATAATCTTGTTCTGGCAAGATGTATGATACCCATGAAAAGAAATAATCCAGGGGAGAATCCAAGAACAAAAATAAAATTTGCAACATACAATATGCGTGCAAGGTTGCTAGCCAATGAAAAACAACATCCATTATGTCTAGAATGAACCTTGGACTAGCATGAGTATCAATGCCCATACATCTTGGCAGAATTACAAGATTTAAATGTTGATGTCTTATGCCTACAAGAAGTCTTGTTAGGAAAATTCTTATACCAATTCTAGCTAGATTTGAGAGAGAGAGAGAGAGAGAGAGAGAGAGAGAGAGAGATACTTATTTATAATTGAAATTCCAAAACTTTAAATCATGGGAAAGAAATAATGGTCAAGATTCTAAAGAAGTCATATATCATTGACATTGATATTAAAATTTGGTTATTAGAAAGATGTAAATGTATGGTTAACACACATTTAATTGTCAAATCAATATGTTTAGATGCTATACTTTATTAAGTGACATACTTGATTAACTAAATAGAGGGATGTTTGAAGAATAAGTTATTCCTAACCCATATTGATATTAATTTGGTGGGATTTATCCTCTATGGAGACTTCAATGTAGAAGTTGGAAGTAGTTTTTATCAATTTGTAAAATATGGATGTGTAAAAGAACTTTTACAAAATGAACCCCATTTGAATAGAATGTTCCCATTAATTTAGCATGAAATTCCATTAGCCAATCCATATTTTGCTTACTTCGAATCTTCAATAGATAAATCAAATCTTAGAATTCAAGAATAGATGATGTTGATGGATAGTTGATGAGTGGCGAGGTACCCCTACACTCAACCATACGAATACGAGCGTTACACACGCGATACAGTCGAACTCCACAAACTAAGTGCCTACACGCGTTATGGAACACTTAAGGTTAATCGTTCATTGTCTTCTCAGACTTACTTGTATTTTTCATGGTTGTATGGTTAAGTAAGTCTGAGGTATATGATTTTTATGTCTTTTAATGTTTTCTCACCTATGCTAGGAGGGAAAAGGTGAAGAGACTAATTAACTAACTTTATCTAACTAAGTTCTAATGCCTAGCATCAGTATCCGTTCCCATAAAACTACCATAGTTTCTCTAAGGTCTAAATCTAGATGGAGAAACAAGGGAGAGCCACCTTTTATTTATAGATTTTGCGATGCACTACGATATCGCATACGCGATATCGCAGGGGAAGACGTGATATCACATATGTGATATCACGGGGGATGCGATATCACGGCCCATGCGATATCGTGTCCCATCATACCCCTATGACTGAATAAAAACCCGTCCTCGAGTTCCTTACAAAATATTAAGAAGGTCTGGGGTTATTAACTTGAATGGAACTAATGGTGAATAGGATGACATGTGAATGGATCATCATTACAAAACATGACAAAACTAGTGTTCACGACAATAAGAGTGAACACTTTATACATTTGACATCAGGCCTTCTTTGGCAACTGAGAGAGAAGAGAGAAGAGAGAAGAAGTCTGCTGCTGCCAACACCAAGATTGCACCTTTCGTTGTCTATCCATAAGCGTGTCATCGATCTTACTCCTTGCATAGCTGCTTCAGCACCGATCCATTTCATGTGTTCCCTCCAGATCCAATCCATTGTTGTATGAGTGCCATCTGCACACACAACACAATCTTTATATTAGCAAGGGTAAATGAATCACAATGCAGTTGATACCTTTCTTTGGTCCATTGGCTAAGTTGTGGTATGGCTGATGCAAATCTGGAGATATAATAATGGTGACTACCGAAGGTGCAGGGGCTAGGAGAAAATGGAAAAAATTAGGTCAGAACCCCCATAACTAATAGCAAACCTCCAGTAGCGATAGAATAGAGAAAGAAGAAGAATAAGAAAGATGGAGAAAAAGAGACAACTGTAATGTCAATGAGAGGGATGTCAAGATGGAAATGAATGAAATAGAGTGGATTGCAAAAATGTTTAAGGGAAAGAATTTAACTGGTGTACCAAATAGGAATGCCAGTGGGTCCTCCCCAAAGCAGGCTCATGTCCTTAATGCCCTGACAAACCCACATTCAAAGAGTCCATAGGCTCTAGGAATGTCATTTGAACAAGAGTTAAAGTCTTAACCATAAGAATTTACCAACAAGAAAACAATGTGTCAACTAAAATATACACTAATGATACAACTGGTAATGAGGTGAAGGATGGAGAGAAGGATGGAGAGAAGAGAATAGAATGGAATCCCAAGAACAAGATGGTGTACAACCCCTTGTGTATTTAATGATTAATGTGACTTAGTAGATCCCATTCCAAGTTCGGCCTCAAACAAACCACATCCAGTGACTTTGCATTAATGCATTTGGCCAATCCATCCACTTGAAGTAACAAGAATGCCTTCACCAAAGAGCCACCACCATTCCGACGAAATGAAGGAGGAGAGAATGGGAAGCGAGAAGGGCCTTAGTTAGAGGGAACATGTTATTTTAGTTCCATAACCAATGCTTGTAGCCCAAATGATTATTTCATCTAAGGGATGAGCTTTGAATTCTCATTGGTTTTTTAATGTGGGAGTACATGAGAACCACACCATGCAAAGACTTTGTTATTTTTATTAACTCAGCTTCCTAATAATGGAGCAATGTTAGAATGGGAAGGAAAACTCAAGAAGAAAACATCCAAGAACCCAAGATAATGGCCAACACAAATGCTTCAAGTTCCTTTCAAGTCACACACTTTTCAATCCTTGAGTCCTTCCTTAGTTTGAGAAATACTCGATCACTGATTCGTTGAAAGTTCTTATTTAGAAAGGGACTGTACATTTCCAAGCCAAGGAAGACCATAGAAATTTGTGGATGTATGGATGGAGTGGACTCATTACCTGTCATATCAAAAGAACCATACCTTAGTATCAACTTCATAATCTTAAAGGTAAAAACCAAACATTAGCAATCAATAGAAACAGTTCGTACCATCATTAGAGCACTTATTGGGTGACAAACTTAACAAAATGGATAACACACACACACACACACACATAAAGAAATGAAAAAGTATAAACGATGTTGTAAAACAAAAACAAGAAAAGTTAAAAAAATTTGTAAAACAAAAATGTGCAAAACAAAAACGTGTAAAACAAAAATGTGTAAAACAAAAAATTAAAAAGAACTGAGTGCCTCAAATGATTAGAATAGGTGGCCATCTCCCCCATGATTGAATTGAAAGGGAGAGATCCAAAATAATGAGCATCTATTTAAATTTTTTAGAAGTTTCCAACTCCTCCTGATTGATGTTTTCAGGTTAAGGGATGGAAGTCGGCGACGCTCATACTCCAATGTATCTATGCCTTCGTTGTGGGCGTGAGTTGTTCCCCCAATTCATTCCATGCATGTTAGTGGGCTGCTCTCTTGATCAGCTGTCAACCACTGGGTATTCTCTTGTTGTGTGGTTGCTACATACAGGCACCTTTGTATATGAGTTTCTTGGGCACACTAGTTGCATGCAGGAGATGCTGAGCATTCCTCCATGTCATCACCCTCTGAGTCACTGTATGTGATGTATGGAACTTTCTTCTTCTCGATCTTTCCATAAATGTTTTCCTTAGATATTTCCAAGGAAAGATCACGAATCCCTAGGCATGCATCTATTGTACTCAGCCATGCCCTTCCCATTATTATCGGGAAGTCCCCTTTGTCATTGTTTATTTGGATCACCAGGAAATCAGTTGGGTATGACCAACCACACATAGTGGTAACGATGTCCTCAACCAATCCTAAGGGAATAGTGATGGACTGGTCAGCCAGCTCTAGTTGAATATTGCTCTTCTTGAGTGGAGGTAGGTTCCAGGCTTTATACATTTCTTGTGAGATTAAATTGACTTCGGAACCTGAGTCAAGAAGAGCCTTATGAGATTCATTCCCAGCAACTTGGAGATAAATTAAGGGGCTTCCAGGATCAGAGAATTTCTTGGGAAGGTGGCCCACCTTGATCCAGTCGGTAATGGTATGTGTTAACATAACCGTATGCGTTGAGCTCTATTGTTGGTTTGAAGGGAGCTCCGAAGCCTTATTTGTTGGAGGAGTGGTCATAGACTCAACCGCTTATGGTTGTGGGAGCTTATTTGGACTTTTGGTTCTGAAGAAAGGTCTTCTCTTTGTACGGTTGCCAAAACTAGCAATGGGTTAAAGGTTTACAACTCTCGTAGCATTACGTTGCTACGGTTGAGTGGGGAGTTCCCCTTGCATCGTTGGAGTGGGTGGTAGTGGAACTATCTGCGTATGAGTGACAGATGGATTCAGAGGATGGTATGCATGTGGTGTATCTCCCAAAGGAGAAGGAGTCCTGAAATACTCCCGAACTTGGTAGTGACATTGTGGGGTTATGTGACCCATAGAGTCACTTGGAGAAACCGGCTGCTGCATGTAGTAGCCATACGGGTCTGGTTACCGATAAGGGTATTGTTGTCTAGGCGATGGCATCCCCCATGACTGTGGGTGTTTCCACTATTGGTGTTGCCCGATAGGTTATGGCAGACTTCCACTTGGATAATATGTTAACGATTGGTGGAACTACCTTGGGTTACCTTGGGGATAAGGTAACCTTCGGGGTGCTTGTCATTTGTTAAGTCTTGGGTTGAGTGCATACAACCCAGAATTTTGTAGATGTGAAATTATTGGGCAACATCCCTTACGATGGTCATATTGGCATATCTCACATCCACTGTCATTGTCCGTGTCAGAATCCACAATCTCATCGACAATAGTCATTTTTCCCTTACCCTTGTTATGTGCATGGTCTAAATCTCTCCGCTTTTTCTTATCATGGTCACTACTTTGTTCCTCCTTAAACTCCTCTATGATTTTTAGGATAGTTTCAATTTTACTATCTAAGGAGCTCCATATTTCATCTACCTTAGTCGACACTTCCGTTGTTAATTTCTAAAGCAGCAAAGTTTTTCTATTCACCAACTCTTTGAGTGGTGACTCATCCTCTTCCTAAAAAAACCTTACTCCCCTCTTTCGAAGGGAAGGATTGCGATTGTACTCTGCTGCGCTTGTTCTTTTCTGTAGCTCCCCTTCTTCTTTAGCTACTTGCTCCAACAATCAATGAATTTCGTGGGACCTAAGTTCAGATAATCTCCCTTGGGCATATGTCCCAAGGGTCCTCCTAGTTTCATGTCTTAGCCCATCTACGACATGGCGTAGTTGATCCCGTTGTGCATAACCATGGCCTAGGCAACGATGTAACAATGCATAATATTGGCCCATGGCAGCATCCAAGGGTTCGTGAGTACCTTGCTTCCATCCTTGGATCTACTTACGCAAGTTGGAAACTCTGGAGTACATTTGGTATTTATCGTTAAACAATTTTAGCATTGTACTCCACCTCCTAATGGTTTTCAGCTCTAAGGATCGATACCAACTTTCTGCTTCTTTTATGAGTGTCCTAGGGAACAATGTTAACTTCTGCCACTTGTTTTCAATATTTTGCAAGGCACATGCATCATGAAATGCCTGTAAGTGGTTCTGCGGATCAACATTGTATCCCCCTTCGAAGCGTTGGATATTATTCATATATAATCTCTTGATCTGGCTATCTTTTTTATGCCTTTTAGGTATTCTAACTACCTTCGTAATGTCTAACATACTCTAGGTTACTAGTAGGGGTTCGTCATGATCACCTCTCTCATGATGTCTATGATGCCTATGTGGTTCCCTAATTTCCCCTCTATGCCTTGACTCTCTAGAATGCCCTCGTCCTCACTCTCGACTCTCTCATCGAGGTCTCTCATTTTGCTTACCCTTATCCTCACTGTTGTGCTCCTTGTGACTGTGTCCTAATGTGGAAGGAGAGGGTGAATGATGCGATGAAGGGAAAGAAGAAGGAGAACCATCACCATGACGATGTTTCCTACCTTCTCTTCGGTGGCTATGGCCCCAATCATGATGATGATCAGATTTCCCATCCTTATCATTTGTTTGTATTCCCTCATTGAACACTTGGTGTTCGTGGGCATCAGAACTAGGGTTGTGTATCATGGAGCGTAGGTTCTGATACCTCACATCCTCACCATCGTTAGGAGGGGGAACATCATTTGATGGAGAACCTGTTATAACTAGTTCACCATCTCGAATTTTGCTTATGACGTGCGGGGCCCCTTTACCCTTCAACGATATATGGTAGCTCTCCTGCCGCAAGTCCCTTAAACGTTGCACCGCTGTGGGATGGTAATCCCTTGTGTCATAATCTTCTGCAACATATTCAGCATATAGCTGTGTCATGCCTATCTGTGCAAGAGCACGAAGGAGCATGTTGGGGACTGCACGATCTAGGGGTAACACTATGTTACCTTGTAAATCTCGCCAGTGCAATTTTTCATCCTGATGGAGGATAAAAGTAAAATCGAGTATCTACTCATCGGGATGAGTATATACCACTTGATACTGTTGAGGAATTGGCGGTTCTCGGTTATGCATGTTGTGCCGCCTACTGTCTCTTGTGTGATCCCTAGGTGGTGAAGTGCTCTTATGAGAAGAAGAAGACATTGTTTTTTTGTCGGTGTGCTATTGATCGTTGTTAAATTTTCTTTTGATTAACCCTAAGGGTTCGTTTAAGCTTCCCAACAATGTGGATGATTTCCTATGTTCTACTTAGCGCACAAACAACTTAGTTCCCAGCAACAGCGCCAATGATGAGTGGCAAGGTACCCCTACACTCAACCATACGAATACGAGCGTTACACACACGATCCGGTCGAACTCTGTAGACTGAGTGCCTACACGCATTATGGAACACTTAAGGTTAATCGTTCATTGTCTTCCCAGAATTACTTGTATTTGTCACAGTTGTATGGTTAAGTAAGTTTGAGGTATGTGATTTTTATGTCTTTTAATGTTTTCTCACCTATGCTAGGAGGGAAAAGGTGAAGAGACTAATTAACTAACTTTTTCTAACTAAGTTCTAATGCCTAGCATCAGTATCCATTCCCACTTACCATTCACACCCTGAACCAATGCAACCTTCTAGGGTTACTAAATGCTATTCGTTGCTGGGATTACCAAGCGTAACGCACGTGCTCGAAGCGGTTGTACTGAATGCAGNTACCAACTACCAATCATCAATCCTAACCAAGATCACACGAAGTACAACTCATATATGCTTACCCAAGTGAAGGTATAGAAAATCCTTATTCCCAACTTGCATTACCCTAGATATTTTACTTATCTAATTAAAATATAAATTAAACAATGAAGGAAATAAGAAGATCATGAATAAAAGTAAGGTTAAAGTACTCCCTGATCTTGGTCAACTTTGGGAATTAATGGAAGTAATTGTAGTTCTTCCATAAGAGGTATATGATCATCTGACCTTGTATGGGATGGCAAGCCTTGATCTTTCTTCTCAACTTCTTCCTTTGGAATTAACTCTAGTACCTTGTTAACTTGGAAGAATCAAGCATCATACTAGATGTAGTCTAAGGTCTTGATGAAAAATTATGTTGACTCATCTTCATTAGTCATAGTAGCATAATTATTAAATTACAATTCTTGATGAGTACTATTGATGGGATGCAATATCGCATGGGCCACGATATCACATCCCCTGTGATATCCGNTTGACCAAGATCAGGGAGTACTTTAACCTTACTTTTATTCATGATCTTCTTATTTCCTTCATTGTTTAATTTATATTTTAATTAGATAAGTAAAATATCTAGGGTAATGCAAGTTGGGAATAAGGATTTTCTATACCTTCACTTGGGTAAGCATATATGAGTTGTACTTCGTGTGATCTTGGTTAGGATTGATGATTGGTAGTTGGTAGACCTTTAATTCACCTCTTCTCATTATCTTAGAGAATGAGGTAACTATCGATAAAATAAGATTTAATTAAGTGCATTTTTACATATTCTTCTTAGTTTTTTTTTTTACAAAAGAATTAGGAGAACATTAGGATATTCAATCATACCTTAAAAGGAGGAATTAAAGCATTGGAGCATGGAAATAGAGTCGAAAAAAGAGCATCAACATGGCCTTATTCAAGGATGAACAAAATCTAAGGAGGGTAGATTGTCATATCCCCATTCTTGAATGGTGTTGTTGCATGACAAAGATGGTGTCTCTTCATAACAAGTATTGTAATTATTGTAAGAAGAATTGAAAGAGTGTGTTGTAATAATAGGCATGTCTCTTGAGGTAACAATTGGGGGTTTGACCTACTGTATTTATACCTGAGCATTAGAGGTCATATTAGTAGGAAATGACAGAGGAAAAGGTAAGCAATAGGTGCTAGGTAAAGTGAGGCAAGAAGAGGATTGGCCACCACTTCTCTTTAGTTATAGGCCTAACCATGATGGTAGTGCTAGATAGCCTCTGAGGAATAGATGCTAAAGGAAGATAACTCCATGGAACACTTAAAACATAACTTGGATATATTATTCCACTTTAATAAAGCATTCTTTTCTTTTCTTTTTTCTTCTACATTTTTCCTTACTTTCTTTATTCATAATATTGAATGTTAAGCATATTTGATGTTTGCAACATTATTTTTCTTATGCATAATGTCAAATGTAATGTATATTTAATGTTTTCCATGACATCCAAGAATAGGATGTTACAATGAAAATCTCTATGTAATAATTTTTCTCTATTTCTAAGCATGAAGGTGAGTCACACTAAGGTCACAACTGGCTTGTGGCACTAGGCATATGACCAATGTAACATTTACCAAGGTCATAGTTAGTTAAAAATTAAGTAGTATGAGCAACTCATGGGCCATGCTTAAGTCATAGTAGGGAAAAAAATAACAAATTAATCTGATGAACTATGGTATCAAGTACGTATACACATGATGGACCTTAAGTTAGGCTGAGAAACATTTATTGAAATAGTCTAAGAGTCAATTGATGGAGGTGTTATTATATATGATGATATTGTTGAGCTACTATTTAGTAATGTGATTTTGATGAGCTATGATTACATGATGATGGAGTCACCATGAGGGTATGAACTACTTGATCAGGAGACACTTTGGAAGAGTTGGGATGACCCCTACTATGATGCATCAATGAGGCTTCTATCTTAGGATTCAACCTAAAAGTGGAGGAACATAGGTATGATAGCCCCAATGACTAGTACAAGATTCCTAGGCATTAGGACATGCATGGATCTATCCTTTAGAAGATTAGTGATCATGAAGCTAGAGATGACACAACAAATATTTGCACTAGTAATGAATTAAGTAACATGAAAACTAATAAAAGACCTACAAACACAATTTAAAGATTGAGTACACATGACATTGATGCTTACATTGTGTGTGGATATATTGGTTACCATATGGGATTATGATTAAGCATTAAGGATAAAGGTTTTTAGGCACATGTTACCATGTGTTGGGTTAGTAATAATATGATTATAAGTAAGCATTAAGGATAGAGGTTTTTAAGTGCAAGTTACCATGCATGGAGTTTGTGATAGTATAGTCATGAGTTATGCTTGAGAGCAAGATACAATGTTAGTATTTGATATGAGTTCTTATGTGCTATGCTACAAATTACTTAATTTAGTTCTAATTCATAAGTTGGTATGTTGATAGACTTATCTAATGATCTATGCTTGCTTAGTATCTAATTGAATAATAATAGCCACATGATATGATGACATATGATATGATTAATAATTTTCTTATTTGATTACTTATGGTATTGTATGAGATGTGCTAACCCTCATCTAGGATACTTAGTTACCCATACATATTTCCTCTAGCATAGCAACTACCTTCTTTATTGGCATGGGATGTGTAAAGTTCTCACTCAATCTTGTACTAATCTTCTTTGATTGTAGGTAATGAAACTAGAAGTATAAAATATTACTAAGTTTGAGGAAGGTGATGAAGAATGATTTGAGGCTAGATTCCTTATCATTTTTAGGCGTGTCTTTTTATGAGAGATGGACTTGTTTACTCATGAAATTAGATTGGATGGCCCCTGAGTCATTAGCTTTTTACAATTATACATTATGTATATATATGCTATATGAGTAAGACATGTAGATTTCATGGATAGACTTATCTTATATTGGATAGTTCTATTACTTGTATTTGGTGATGGCTTGATCTTGTTATATAGTCATGTTATGATCATATATACATATAGTAGTGGTCAAATGTTGGTGTGTCTTTGTTAGGTTTGATTTCCTTTTTTATGTATGAGATTTTTTATGGAACAATTTATGTCTTTTTACTATGTTTCTACATTAGTTGTTACTCACTTTATGCATTGTTTATGTCATTGCATTAGATCATGGTTGACCTCCTAAATTAGCTTAGGTTCAACAAATAGGGTTCTGAAAAATCCTATTAGTAATTCACATGATACATCTAATGGTTATATTTCTTGGTAATCTAATAGCCAGTGTGCATGTCTAAAAGCATGACAAGTTAAAGATGGATACTTATTATCCTAGGCTAGTTAGAAAATACTCTTGTCATTTGTCAATTACAAAATTAAATACATTTTTTATTTTGTATAAATTAGTATATGGCCATGAAAACCTCCTAATCATGTATATCAATTAAACTTAACTATATATTGTAAGGACCACTTTGATTCTAATTAGAAAGACATGGATCTATGATCATCTAACAAAATAAATATTCAAAACTAGTCCATCCACAAATTATAGTATGATCAACTAATAATGCTTGTGGAATGTATGATTGGGCATTAAGCATACTTGCTATTTATCACTCCTAATCAATGAATTTTATTAATTAGACAGTTATTTTATGATATACTTAGATCAAGATTAAATCTAGATCCTTAGGGGTTTTGTTGTATTTCTATGTGTTATTTATAGAATATTGTAAATAATTAAAAGAGGTGTTATAGTATTACCATTCATTAATAAAATATAATCAATACTCCAAAAGTTTACATTGTGATTTGATCCTTAATGTATGCATGAATATGATTTTCTCATTTTTCTATAACGAGTTTCATATTAATACCTTTATGGGCTTTATTACTGTTGTTTTTCAATAGTCTCATGTGATCTATTGTGATTCTTACAACTTTTAACTTTAGTTATCCTCCTAAGAACTTTTCCAACTTAACTTCCTTGATTGGTTATTTTTGCATTTTCCTTCTTGAGGAATCTTTTATGTTCCATCAACTCTTCCAATTAAGACTTACCACTACTCATGATGGCCTTGTATAGGTATGCGTGATTATATGATTATTAATCTATGGGTTACATCTACTAACATCTTTATTAAATATACCTATTATTCTTACATTAATACATCATTTGTTGTATATTTCCTTCTTTATTGTACTATACAAAAAGGATTTCCATCTCTCGCTTTTCATTAAAGTACTTCTACATCACTTGTTCTTGACACAAGTATTTCTATAACACATGTTCTTCATACAAGATGATGCATTTATCATATTAACCATTTGCTAAGGCCACTAAGTAAACTTAATTTTCTTCACTCTTTTTCATGAGTGTTTTTATGTACCTTAGAACTTCTTTCTTATGAATCCTCTCCTTTCTTCTTATTCAAGAGCTTCTTCATTTAGCTTATCTCCTAAAGATCCTAAGTGTGGCTCTAAAATTAGACATTAATAAAGCCTATGACAAAATCTCTTGGGAATTTCATGATGCAATGTTACAATAGTTTGGTTTTCCAGAACATTGGATCCTAAATTGGGGCAATGATATAAAGGCACTCATTTTTCTCTATTGATTAATGGTGTGTGTACTGGCAATTTTTTGGCTAGAAATGGAGTTCATCAAAGTGATCCAATTTCTCCTTATTTATTTCTTATGGCAATGGAAGGGCTTGGTGGCATTATCCCAGCTCATGGATGCTCGAATTTCACACACTCTCAATTTGTTGATGATACTTTTATTTTCTATAGGGAATTGATTCTATACTCAATCATGCTTTGAGTGTCTTTAGGTTTTTTCCAAAGCTTTAGGATTTCAAATCAATTTCACAAAACGCAGGATTTTCAATTTTGGGACACCAAAAAATGTGTTTCAAGAGTTTTTTTCTAAACTCCAAGGTCAAGAAGACAAACTACCTACTAAGTATATGGGTGATGAGTGGCGAGGTACCCCTACACTCCACCATATGAATACGAGCGTACACGCGCGATCCGGTCAAACTCCGCAGACTAAATGCCTTAACGCCACAAGAAACACTTGGGGTTAATCGTTCGTTGTCTTCCCAAGCTTGCTTGTATGTGTCACGGTGTATGGTTAAGCAAGTCTGAGGTATGTGATTTTTTTGGTATTTTCGGCTTATCTTCTATGTTACTAGGAGGAAAGAGTTGAGAAAACTAAACTAAGTCTAACTAAGATCTAAGTCTAAATTAACTAGCGTCAGCATCCGTTCCCACTTGCCGGACACACCCTGAACTATGCAACTGCAGCTTACCAAACGCTAATCGTTACTGGGATCGCCACACGTAACGCAAGTGCTCGAAGTGGTCGTACTAAGGCACCTATTTAGCCTACGTGTGATAAGCAGCCGATTCCTTAGCCAGCCGTACACACCCGTGGGTGCTCGTAACTAAGTCGCACTTATCACACGTTCTTAGCCTAGCAATGAGCAGCCGATTCCTCAACTAGCCGTACACATTGGACCCTGGAGTTACCAAGCGCAGAATCCTGGAATACACTACTGGGTTACCAAGCACCCAATGCTCGTAATTGAGTCGTACTCATGCATTGCGTCAAGCAGTCGATTCCTTGACTAGCCGTACACGTCCGTAGATGCTCGTAATCAAGTCATACTTGAATTCACTAGGAAAGTAGTAAATGAAAGCAATAAATGAAACCACGTGCTGCAAGGTTTATCCAAACAAGTTCGTCTTTATTGCCGTACACAACTTGGGTTCAGGTTACAAGCTGCTCAAATAAAGAGCCGTTCACTCTAGGACTCCTACTGCGGGCACATGGGGAAAAATTCTAACTCTGGAGTGATCAATCTGCCAGAGCTTCGCTACACTAGCCAGGATTGGGAAATGAAGGGAGTGCCGCCTCTTATTTATAGATATGGCGGCGGGACGCGATATCGTGGGAGAAGACGCGATATCGCGGCCTAGTGCAAGTCGCGTCTCATCATACCCCCATGACTGAATGAAAACTTGTCCTCGAGTTCCTTACAATGGTAGGTATGGGATTATTAGGGGAAATGGAACTAATGGGATGAC
>MNCI01000441.1:26335-49656 GCA_015680685.1 Gnetum montanum | reverse complement strand
GAGCTCAACTGCCAATCATACGTATCAATGCAACATTTGCTTGTACGATCACCCCAAGGGCCAATGTCCAATCTTGTCACATTTATATGAGCATTAGGGAAGAATGTTACATCTAGAGTTTGTACAAAAATATTGTGTTCAATCACAGTGGCAACAATCCTAGTCATGGGGGAGGCCACTCCCAAACTGGTTATACCCTCCATACCATTTGAACCTAAGTGCTTATCAAGTCCAACATCCTATTTTCCCAACTAGGTTAACATCCTCTATCTCGTCACATTATTATTATTCTCCTCAATATTATCAACCCATATCCTCATCAACAAGACCACCACCTTGGGTACCTTACACTTCTCCTCAATTTTAAAATTCTCATCCTTCACCTCCTTCTACTTTGCCATCAAGTGTTCCAGAGGGTTTTGCACCATAGCACCAACCCACGAATATTACTTGTGCTACTACTGACAATAACAGTGGGGAATCTCCGCAACACCAAAGACACCCCTTCTTTAGGCATGACCGTAAGAAGGGACAACACAATTCTGAGCCCACTGCACCTTCCAACCTAGCACAAGTCCAACACTGTGGTGCAGCTTCCTCCTTGAACCCAACGCCTCGTGTTACTTTCTCTAGGTCACCAACCACTACTTCAATAACCATGGGGCCCAATGAATATAACCATCGAGGGAGACAAGTTGATCTTTACATACCATCTTACAGTCAAGGATGCCATAGTGGGTCAGCCACTTATCAATTAACTACATCTTATAAATTGCCCCACTATGCTTACTGTAATCAAGTGTGTGAACCCTAATGGGGTAAGTATGATCGGGTTGCAATATTTCCAACATGCGAGGATCCCAATCTTCCATTTATTAATTCTAGACATGCTTAATCATTTAGTTATGAGGGATATCCCCCATTCTAACAACAACAGAATTAATAAATGTTTTCCTTTTCTTGAAGTTTACAATTTTTTGTTTTTCTATTTTGTTTTTGATGAGTTATCATTTTGTTGGCCACGATATCATAGCCTGTCTCCTCAAGAGGTAGATAATTCTAAGAGTTAGTTTTTAGTTTAGGAATTTCTTTAAGTGTTTAGTTTTAAGTAGTTCTTCTCTTAACCCTTTCCTCCTAATGCATGCCTGTAGTGTGGTGATTGTAATTGTACAGCATCCTTATTCAAGTGTGACGTACTTGGACATGCACATGACCGGTAATAAAGATCGAGATTACTTCATCATTGTAGCATCGACTTAGGTTAATTATTTATTTAATTGCTATTTACTACTTTATTAGTTAATATCTCTTCACCCTAAACTCCTTTTAAACGCGGAATGAGTACGACTTAATCATGAGCATTCAAGTGTGACTACTTGGTAACCCAGTAGTGTACTTAGGCCATGCACTNATCATACACCTCACTCTGGACTAAACCATATGTGACAAAGTTAACACTAGTCTAGATGGGAAGACAACGAACTACGACCTAAGGGTAACTATCTAGATACCACAACTAGTCCATCTGTGGAGTTCGACCGGATCATGCGTGAAACGTGCATATTCGTATGGTTGAGTGTAGGGGTACCTCGCCACTCATCAATTTTTTTTTTCCATTTTTTCATCTTTCAATTTATTTTTTTTGTCTTTTGGTCTTTTTATGAGTAATCTCATCTACGAATAAAACACTCATGTGGCTCGTTAGTTGAGGTGTTGTTCTATGCTATCAAGTCTCAGGTGATTTATTATTTGGACTACAAGCTCACAACATCCACCTACACATTCTATTAATAAGAGGTTCCACTCTGGGTACAATGATATCCATAATTATTAAAACTTAAAGTAATTTTGTGCTCATTATGCCTAGAGTGAAAAATGATGGAGTAAGAAGGAATGGCCAGGGTGTGACATCAAGGGGACTTGTGGATTCTCTTTGATGACATCTATAAGAGTTGTCCCGTAGCTTAGTTGTACTAAGATCTTTGTAGATCTAACAAAAAATGGGAGTAAGAGTAATCAAAAGGCATTCAACTAGAAAAAAATAATGCTATCCTAGGGGGTCCCACTAGAAAGATATGCACCCATGCCTGAAGGTAGGTAGCTTCTCTAGATTAAGCAATACTTTAAAAAAAAACATATGTGTCGTAATGCAAAAATCACTCCTTCCTTGGATGAAACACCAAGTGATCATACACCTTGTTGTCACGGTGCTCTTATGGTTGTCCATCATGGGAAGAAGCAATGAGATGTCATTAATCGAAGGAATGGACTTGGTCCTAATTTTGGAGTGATGGGCAAATGATACACTAATCATGCCTTACATGTAGGATTCATTGTGCCCTAGGCTAGTTACCTCATGTCCCAATCTCTACAATCCCTTCTAGAATTCACCTCATCTCGTTGTTCATGTATTTGTGACTCGTGTCTTGTGTAATATGGAATTCACACCTCATCATGGTGGTATCTACATGTGTGTGTTTTGTGGAACTGGTGTGGATTACATTTAACCCTTCTAGTGCTTGTGGACATTTTAAGGTGTGGTTATGTAAGGGCATCATAGGTAGGAACCTGCTTTGGGGAGGACCCACTTGTGTGACTTTTGTAATTTGTACTTGTTACACACCACCACATCATTTTATACCCTATGATTATTTCATTGCCAAATATATTCTTTTCTTTGTCATCATTTTATCAAACGTTCTTCAAAATCATTACATGTCCTTTTAGGTGTCACCTAAAAAAAGAAGGTTTGACATTAAACTTTTAGGGAAACTTCCTTGAAAAAATTTCTAACTCTAAAATCACACTAAGCAAAGAATTCAACATTTATTAAAGGAAATGAGTAAGGTATGAAATCATTGAACTTCTCTCAATAACCTTACTAATAATTGATCTTTGTGTGATTATAGATGGCCCCTAAAAGAGGACAACAAGGAGGACCTTCTCAAGGTGCAACTGACCGACTAGGGGGAGGCAGAGGCGAAGGACCTCATGTAGAACATGCAGAGTAGGAGGCACAATCATTCAGCATCCATCATGGAACTCCTATTACTGCATAATCTATCCAAGCAAAAGGAGGAGAGTTTAGGGCTTGAGCCTATGAAGAGGAACAATGGCTATTTGGCCAATCAAGTGTTCCTGTAGTTGTCGTGTCCATGGAAAGTGTCGACTCCATCAAAAATTGGAACATCAGCATGGATGGCTCATAATCCATGGATAGAAGAGAAGAAATGTCAGGTGCTTCTTCAACGGTATCAATCTCAGAAGCCTGGTGTGTAGAACAAAGGAAAGGCACCCATGGAGGAGCCACCACTATTGGGAACCCCATGAGTTCCATAAGTTTTATCTTTTATGTTTGTGTCCAAATTTTATTTAATTCTCCACTACAACATGAATAAATTCCTAGTCAGTCAATAATCCCATACCTATCCATTGTGTAATCAATTGAACTTGTTCCTCACTTTCTTTGACTCGAGCACGAGTTGTTATTTAGTCGTGGGAGTATGATGAGTCATGGTCTATCAGGTCCTGTTATCAGACCCCTGATATCAAGTACAAGATACTAGGTCTGATAAGTCATGATATCAGGCCCCTGTTATCAGGTACGCGATATTGCGACCTCACAAGTGATATCGGGTACATGATATCATGGTTCCTATGTGGACCTATAAATACACATGTAGGCACACAAGAAGAGTTAGTTTTTTAGCAGTCTTTGGTTATTTTTAGGAGTCCCTTTGTTGTTTTTTCCTCTCAACCCTTTCTCCTAGTGCATGCCCGCAGTGTGATGATTGTAATTGTACGACATCCTTTATTCGAGTGTGACGTACTTGGACACGCACATGATTGGAAATAAAGATCAAGGTTATTTCATCATTGCAGCATCCACTTAGTTTAATTATTTAATTATTATTATTGTAGTTAATATCTCTTCACCCTAAACTCCTTAAACGCGGAATGAGTATGACTTGATCACGAGCATCTACATGTGACTACTTGGTATCCCAGTAGTGTACTTAGGTCATGTGCTTGGTAATCCTAGTGGTAGTCATGCACAAGGCCTAAGATGTGTACAAAAGATTAAGGAACAGATGCTCATCGCACCTAGGCTAGTCTAGACTCTCTTTCCCTATCTCCTCTTAGCTTATCTTTCTCTCTCCCTTTTCCTCTTAGCTTAGTTAAAGTTATTTCCCATTACCTTCAGGAGTAGCATTAGTTAGGAACATATCATACACCTCACTCTGGACTAAACCGTACGTGCCAAAGCAATTACTAGTCTAGGTGGGAAGACAACGAACTGCAATCAAGGAGTAACTATCTGGATACCACAACTAGCCCATCTGCAGAGTCAACTAGATCATGCGTGAAACACTTGTACTCATATGGTTGAGTGTAGGGGTACCTAACCACTCAACCAAGTGAATGTGGATAAAATCAAATTGATGATTTAGGGTACAAAAAATACCTGTTATAACTTCCATTTTGGAGGTACCAATGTGCAAATAGTAGATTCTTTTAAATATTTGGGTCTCATTTATATGAACAGTTACATGTGGGGAAAGTGTATTAAGGAAAAAATAGTATGAGGTTTCAAGGCTCTGTATGTTTTCAAAAACAAGTGTAAGGATTTAGAACTTTAGGCTTGGAAGGTTAGAAAACAACTTTTTCCTACTATCATCTATTATACTGTTTTGTATAGATGTATTATTTGGGGACCTAGACTCGATGCTAAACTTTGAAAAGATATTGAAAGGGTACAAAAAATTTTTCTTCTCGATAAGTTAAAGGTGAAGATGCAAACACCTTACTCAATGTTATTATCTGAATGTGATTTATTCCCTTAGAAGCTAAAGCCTTGTGTCAGTTCATTACATACACTCATAACTTACATATCTTAAGGCAAGATAAATTCTCTAAAACAATTCTTAAGGATTGACAAGATTGTGTATGGGATTTTTAGGGGATGCAATAGTTAAGAAAATGGAATATCTCTTGGAAGGACATGTAGCAAGAGACAATTTTATTTATATCACATTAAATCTAATAAACTAGATGTAAAAGCTCGCCAACTCTCAACTACTATTCCAATTAAGTATCAAAATACTATCAACAAGTTTCACTTCAATTCTCATCATCTTAAAATTGAAAGTGGAAGATGGATTCAACTCTCCTTAGAAAAGTACATTTGTAGGTTTTGCAAATTCAAATTCCTTGAAGATGAGTTACATATGTTTCTTTCTTGCACAATGCTTGCTCATTTGAGATAGCATTATACTATTAAAACAAAAAGCTTGTATGATTTATTTTTGATGCCTCTATTGGTGCTTAAAGCACACTACAAAGAGCAAGGTCATATTTTCCATCTCATTTCTAATATTAATTTAACCATGTTAATCTCATTTAACTTTAGAATTTCATCTAATTTCACTTAAGAATTTCTTTGCATAAAACTCATAAACCTACCAACAACCTCCACCAATATAAAGGTTGTACTCACACAACAATAATTTCTTAGCTTAGTCACACACTTTCTAATATGATCCATTTTATTTAGTTCTTGATACTTCTCTAGAAATCAACCTACTCATTCTTTGTGGCTAATGAGAGATACTAGCTTTTTTCCTTGACAAGTCCAAGATTAGTTTTAGGTATTCCTTACATGCTTCAAACTTACAATGATGTAATCATCAAGAAATCCTTAGAGTACAATGTTAACCTATTTCCCAATTGGCAGCCAAACAAATGTTTAAATCACATATATAGTGCAATATATTTTATCCCATTTTTTATATTAATTTAACTATGTTTAACTAAATTACCATAACTATGTTTAAAGATTACTCTACATGAAACTTGAAAATTTCATTTTATTATTCCTAACTATTATGTGGAGGAACATGAAGGAATCTATTTCAATGGCATGAAGTCAAGCATGGGCAAAGCCCAGTAAAAAGTCTAAGGCACCATTGTAAATATTATTATTTTTTTGTTGTCCACTTATCCACCACAGAAAATGTAAGAAAAGATTATTTATATTTCAATCTTTTGAAAATTTCTAGTTACTAATGCTTATCATGGGTTTGGATGGATGCACCAACCAATGAGTGAAAATCTAACCTCCTTCGAATACTCAAACTCAAAGTCTTAGAAATTTAGAAATAGGCAACTTATCATCACTTAAGTAATGATCTCTTATAAAAAAATCTCTAAATTTTTATATTCTTTTTTAAGAAAATCATTTGTATCTCGGTCTTTGGAAATTTTCTATAGCAACAAATGTTTATTTATTCATGCACTACACTTTGATTAAAAAAAAAAACATTGCACAAAATTATGAAGGTTAAGGGAGATGGTTACATGGGAAAACATTGCACAAACTGCGAGGGTTAAGGGAGATGGCCACATGGACAATTGTAAACAGAAAAATAGTAGTTGTTTGGCAAGCACTAGCTTAGAGGAGGTCTAACCAACTCCTCATAGACTATCAAATACATTAAAAAGGAATAAGCCGCCTCCATGATTTCAAATTCCAACTAGAAAATACCAAAGGCTTATATAAAATAAGCCAAGTGAATGATGCCAAAGCACAACTATAAAGAGCATTGCAATTGAAAATTTATGCATTTTTAACCGCAAATACACGAGGTGCTTTGAGTTAATCTCCATAAATTTAGGTAAACACTTAATCTCATAACTATAATTATGCTTTGTCTTAAAACTTCATACTAAGCAACATTGCCAGTAGTAAGAAATCGAAGTCGAAATATTTTAAGATACAACTGAAAGCATGTGCTGGATCTCACCATAAACCTAAGCTTTAAAAGTCCCAAGTGCATTTTTAAAATAAAACAAGCTTGGCTAGGTTGTTTTTGGCTCATGACGGATTCCGGCATGAGCTTATTTTTAAAAATATTTTATTTTTATTTTAAATACAATTGACTGCCATTTTTGCAAGACAACTATTTAAGACCATTTTTCCTGAAAAAACTAGTTTCGCTTCTATCCTTGAGTTGAGTAGACAATCTTCATGACAAAATGGTGCTTCAAAATGTTTATTTAAACTGAACCCACCCAAAACCATTTCTCAGCAGAAATAAGGTATGATAACCCGTTTGGCCCATGTCGATTTGCGAAAAACAGGGGTTAACCAATGTCGGTTTTGCAGAAAATGGTTTAGAAATACAAGCCACTTTGAGCTAAAATAAAATCAACATAATCATGCAACTATACGTACCATTTGACTTTAGCTTTACAAAAACCTGTGGTTTTTTTTTTTTTTTTTTTACAAAAACAAGTTGAGCTACGATCATCTCTTTCTTTCTATTTTTTCATTCCTTTTTTTTCCCTTGTTTTTTCTTTCTTTTATCCTTAGTTTTTTCCGCCCAAACTGTCTTTTATGGAAGCTATGACTATGTCTCTTTCTTTTTTTCTGGATTCTTTTCAACATTCTGAGCTTCACCTAGCAGCTTTTGCCTCTTGTTTCTTCATCATCATTCTATCAGGTCACTAATCCAAATATTTGGAGCTTGTAAGTCAAATCTGTTCAAACTATAACATAAATATTTCGGCAGCCCTAGCTATCTTTGCTCCATGTCTCATGGCCACAATGTTAACAGTAAAGAAATTAAGAGGACAATGACATTGTTATGGGCTCAACTAAGGAAAACCTAACTGATAATCCAATGACTATTGTATTGGAACACGGCTCCAAAAATATTTTTCCATTCATTTTGAAATTGACCCCTTCTACTGAAGAAAAGATAATAAGTCAACCATTACCACAATCGACTCTTTAATAAAAGATCCCCTTAGTTTGTCAGGAGAAAGCACATTTGAAGATGAATTACTTCTTGAAACATTGTTGCTCTTTTAATTCATTCCTGTGTTAGCGAAATGATGGAATATTGCTCTTCATTAATGATTTTTATTTTTGGGAATCCTACATTTACAACGCATTGATACCGGAGTGAGAAGCTCCAATTTACATTTTTAAAATAATATAATCATGTGAAGGAAAATAATCCTAGGGTACAGTTGAAAAGGCCAACTATGTTCACAAGCGAACCGTTTAAAGGAAATTTCATTGCATACCAAAAGAAAGGTTAAAAGATCTAAGAAGTTTCTTTTAAAGGAAGTTCTTAGAACAAGCAATTGTTTGCATGATTTATCCCTGCTCTGAGAAAGCACAAAACATGGGATCCTGCAAGCAGAAGTTCTGGTATTGGTCACTATACATGGAAAACTAGCAATATGCATAGTACATGACACATGATATATTATATATTCGTTATGTGTTCAAAGATTTTATAGGTTTAAAATAGAAGACAATGCTAAAAAGTTGAAAATGCATTTGATGAAATCTGGTATCCAAGTGGTTAGGAGCAAATCATCAATCAGAAATTCCAGGCTATGAGTTAGAATCTTGTCTGCTATAGGAAAAGGAGAGGCAACTCTGAAAAATCAAGTTAAAAATTTGCATAATCAAACTTAAATGGATAAATAATTTTGCACAGCTTAACACTTCCCAAAAGTAATTAGTATTACTTTTTTTATGTAAATATAGTCTAACAATCTGAATATGTTCATTGCAACTTTTATATGCACTGCTATCAAAACGGGATATTGAATGATTTGAAAGGAAAATAAGGGCAATCAATTGTACTTTTCCCAATAATCCTACCTCAAGTATGCAAAACAATTATACGTGAAATACACAAACAATTACTTCACTTGAATGCTAAAGCATGAAAAAGCATAACTCTTGTCAAGATATGAAAAAAACATTAGCTTGAGGAAGAAGTATACAAATTCCTTGTCAGCTTGCCTAAGCATCCTTTTTCGACTGAACGCTAATCCTAGAATTTAATGCTGGAGGAAAAACTCTTCCACGATGATTGAAGATCATGAAATCCAGATTCTCAGGAAGTCGGGCCAATCTACAGCATTAAATTACAATTTTAGAAAAAGGTACAAAGTCAAACCATTTCATCTTTTTCCAAGAGAATGTTAAATTTAAATAGCACTCATTCATAATTATTACTACGTTGAGCCTTTCATAAAGTTAAAGCATACTGCAGAAAAGCTAAATACTTGCATGTCCAGAATATACATTTATAAAGAACAATTTGGAGAATGTTTTGCCTGTGTATGTATAAAAATGCTAAATTGTAATGAATATGATCTGTCGGTGTTATTCCTCAAGCACGCAAATTGCATATATGGTATATGATTTGGAATTGACTTAGGTTGATTTGATGTGCACTTCTGTATTATCAGCAAAGTGGGACGTTACTACAACAAAGCATAACATTGCATATTCTTGAATACAATGTTCTAAAGATTGACATTCTAATAAAGCCCATATGTTTTCAGGTTTCTAAATTTGTAGTTCATATTACATTATTTTATCATAACATCATCTTTATAAACTAAGAATTTCAGTTAACAATATTATTAATAAAGTGATCTCTTGGTCTACCAAATCCTGTCTATGAGATTTCCATGGATGGCTATGCTGAGAATGTTGATACTAATGTAAGTATATTTTACAAGATCCATGCTGAAAATGATGGCAGGTTATGCCATCCTGCTAAAACTTTACTAGTTAATAAGAAACTAACAAAACCTTTTTGCCCAATTAAGGTTTCTTCCAACGCAATTTACATGATCCTCTAATTAAAAACTTTTTAAAAACTCTCCCTGACATTAATGGAAATGAAACATGGTAAGTGATCACCATAAGTGTTATGATGATCTGATCCTCCTCCCTCTCTGCAGGAACTGCCTGTACACTATATGGAAATACAATGATGATAAGTATTTTTCTATCTTGGTGCCAGAAAATGCATCAGGTGTTAGGGAAAAGCTTATCAAGTATTCTCAGACAAGTCTAGTATTAGAGGTAGGCTGTGTTGAGCTTGTATTAGGGAAAATCTTATCAATTATGGTGTTAGGGAATTCTGATCCATCATTGTTATACTCTTCCTCTTACTATCTTAAGGATAGCTTAAAAGAAAAAATCTAGCATCTGTGCTAAGCAGCTTTTTACCTCCTGGGCATGGAGGGCCAATTACCAATGTTTTTCTCACCAGTTGACTGGTCAATGTATGATGTCATTTGTGCGATGCAAACACCACAGCAGTAGCCCTACCTATCCCAGCCAGGATGTGTTTTAGGGGAGCACTAAACTCAAATATTCTCACGGTAGGCTGTCATGACCTATAAGGAACATATGATCAGTAGATTTTTCCACAGTTCTCAGTGTATCTAGCATTGTTGTTGTAACCTATCAAGGGAGTCACTATTGTGGCCTCTGAGAAATTTCAACTTTCAGTTCCATGTAAAGTTTGCTTTGTGTTTTGTCCCTTTGGGCCCCTTTAAGCCCTTGTTACCTCATATTCTATTAATATGCTTTGGTTGTTGCCCTACCTCTACAAAGACTTTATTCCTTACTTTTCCTATTAGGGTTAGTATATAATCTTGCATATTAGTTTTAACATATGTTTTAATGTATATAAATAGATATTTGTAACCTTGCTTAATAGTTGATCTACGAACATGACCTAGAGCAGTGATAATGCTATTTGAGAAAGCTGGGTAATTCCAGTTTCTACAGCCTCTAAAGGATGAAGGTTGTAGATTTGTTATACAAAAGGGAATGGAATGTTTTTTAACTGGAAAACATTCTTCCATTCATGATTAATAAGGATTTTCAGAAATTAGATCAAAGGGCATTGGGCTTGATTCATAGGTGCATTGCAAATTCAATTCTAGTAGAATACCAGGAGGAAAAATCAACATCTAATTTGATTAGATATTGGATTAAATGTTTAAGCTACTACATCTTGCTACAAGGTTTTTCTGCATAGGAAATTACATCCACTTGAAATGCAAGAAGCTGAAAATCTATCTAAATTTTTTGCAAAATTTAATATTACAGTAGCAAATTTAGAAGAAGTGGATCACAAGGTTTTGAGTGATGAAGGCTTGTTGATCTTGTTAGGAGCATTTCCAAGAAGCTGGGGCCATGTAATGACAGTAATTAGTATCAATGCCTTCACAAAAAATGAACTATGATAAGTTTTCATTATTAAAATGGAAGAAGTGTCTCATTCTCAAAGTGAAGAAACCTTATCAAAAAGTCAAGCACTGGTTACAGAGAGCCATAAGAAGAAGAGGACAAGAGTTTGTTAGCAATGTGGTAAACATGGGCAAGTAAAGAAAGAATACAAGTTCACTTCTGCTATGGTTGTATCTAAACAAAAGGTAAGAATTAAATTTTGATATATATTTTATTCTTTGAACATGTAAATATCAATGTTGTATAGTTTGCAACATCTTCTTGTATGCATCTAGAGTTATGTTTCCGACATGAAGAGAGGCAAATCAGTTGACATTGAAATGGGATTCATTAAAATAGACTAATTTGGATCTCTGTTGCATTAGCATGAAATTGTTTGTTGTCTGTATATGCCCATAGGTTGACATAAGGTGTTATAATGGTGAGTTTCCAGGTTTTGTAGTAACTACAATTCTAACATGTTCTAGCCTTTGGTCAGTTCAAGCAAGAATGTTTTCTAGCTAATGATAGTTTTAGCAAAAGGTATGGTGGCAATGGTGTCTTCATGGAGCTAATTCACTGCTCAATGGAGAAGCAAGATTTATCTTCGATTGAGAGATTACTATGAATGTGAAGATGAATCTTGTAGCTTTATTGTTTAATTGGTAAATATTTTTTTTGTTAAGGGATAAGCTATTGTTGGCTAAAGGGTTCTTTCTAGATGTCTCTATGGGGTCTGTTTTAATTCTAGAAATATTTCTTAGAAATGTTCTTCATTGTTGAGATCCTTCTAGAAGGATAACTTCCAGATGTTTATAGATTAGAGTCTCTAACATGACAGGCTTATTTAAGGGTTAGATCCCTTGCTCACAGATGTTTATAGATTAGAGTCTATAACATGACTTTCTTTATTTAAGGGTTGGATCTCTTGGTCATAGATGTTTATAGATTAGAGTCTCTACCATGACTTTGCTTATTTAAGGGTTGGATCCCCTAGTCATGGTATGTAACACCTCATTTTGATCAACTAAACAATAATATATGAGCTTGGAGGTTTTCCTTTGTTTTTAAGGATTTTACCTTGTAAATGTTGTATATCTTATTTGTGTTTTACATTAGCTGTTGCTTTGGTTCTGATTTTTATTTTGCATTTCATTCATTATCTTTAATATTTTTCAGCTATGATGTATCTATGTTTCCTCTCACACATCATCGTTTTTGTCCATTGGCTCTATTGTGTTGTTTTTCTCCAACAAGGCATGGACTCAAGTTCATTTATTTTTTGAGAAGTTGACTAACTTTCCATTGATTGATCGAATCCTTCAAGTTCATCCCCAAGATTCATTGATCTATCAATTTGCATTGGATCCACTACTACAAAAGAGTAAGAAAATGGTATACACACATTGGCTTCTATATCCTAAGGCTAAAATGTGGGATTGATATCAACATCCCCACTTAGCCTAAACATTGAACCCAACATCCTTGATACTTTATTGACTTCAATCAGCCACAAGGGGAACCATTTCTTCAACCAACTTCTCTAGACTCAATAGCAACTTTCAATATAAATCATGGTAACAAATGTTCCTAATATCTTGATTTTGGATGGAAGTTCCCACCTGCCGAGGGCAACAAATTTTCAAGTTGATCCCCATTCAATTGGTTCAATTCTTATGGGTAGTGTTCACCTTTATTCTAAACCCAAGATGCTACAATCTATTTAACTCCTTCCTCCAAACCAACCTATCAATATGCCTTCCCTTTTTTCCCTATAGGGATCAAATTGAGCATTTTGGGATGTATCAAAATTGATATAGAAAAGCCTTAATGAAAGCCCCTATTTGGTTTGGTACCGAATATCTCTCTATTGTTCATACAAGAGTTAAGTACTTAACCTTGTTCACCCAGAGTCAATTTTGTCTTTTGTTATTTATGGTCCCATGTTCAAAAATGAGAATTCACGCTTTCAATGTACACTTATTAGTCTCTCTCCCTCCCCACCTCCCTTTTAAACAAACTTTTGGTTCAGTAAAATGACACTACTGGATAAGCAAGGCCCTATTTGGGATATGGCCAAATTAAATGCTAGAAATGTAAACTGTAGAGGAAAAGTCCACCCACATAAAGAAAATGGGTTTTATGTGGGTAGCTCTTCTATGCATGCCTCCATCATAATCATGTTCCTAAAAAGAATTATCAAGTTCCCTAAACCTCCAATGTCAATAAGGTGGGAAAGTATGCACAAAGGCATGGAAACATGTAGCAACAAAAAATAACAAGGATCAAACCAATCAGTTGCACTGTTTTAAGTAGTCTTGCACACTATTAGTTTTCCCACAGACTATTAGTGCCCTAATAGCCCTCCTTTAACTATGCTACCTAAGAGTTTGTTTAAGGTGTCCAACATTGTCTTCCTTACCTTACAAACTAACATTTACGCTTAAGCCCATATGAACATTGTCAGATGTAGATATTTTACATTAAATTACCATTACAGAAATTAATGTAATATCCAAAAGCTCTAAATATCCAAAACCCAACAAAAATGCTAATATATAATACAGTGACATTGTTTTTAGCTCATGCAAGAACGTCAATAACATGTACTACTTTATCTGCAAATTGCTCCAGTACTAACTAAGCTTGTGCTTGCTGCCTCCATAAACTGCTTTGAGTCTACGGTGGAAGGATCATTGAATGTATGTCAATTCAGATCAGAACTAAGGCAGTTCTGAGATGATTAGAAGAGAACATTGTCATTAGAAAAGGAAGAAACACATATTTAAGCGAAATTTAAGGTTTTAAAACCCTAAGGCTAATATTCCATTGAATTGTAACTCAGTAGCATGTTTGCCAACAAGTTGCAGGCCACAAGCTTTCGCTCTGCCTGCAGCAGCAGCAACCCAGTTTCAGAAGGTTCCTCAAACCTGATACTATTATTCCATTTCAAAAAAACCTTGAATGAAAATTCACTAATTTATTTAACCAACAGTGACTGGATTTACTTGCCGATGCTTTTTGGGGTGTTTTCCTATAATTATCTTTATCTTCATTTTAATTGTGTAATTTCACGCCAACATGGACTTTTCTTTGGTATCTCCCTGTGATTTCATCACAGTTTAAACAATGTTTTGTGAGATCTAAATCCTTTCATTGATTCCAGAAAGGACAAGACAAAGCTAATATTCAGATTACCTGTTTTCCTTTGATTGTGATAGAATAGGCAAAAATTTTCCTGGCACTGTTAAAGCCACCCAAAAGCAAAATGAAAGGCCAACAAGCAGCTGAAACATCACCTGTAGGTTGTAACAGAAAATTGTCTGCATTCAGTTAAAACAGAAAATGCATAAAAGTCCCTGTTCTCAATATAAAATTTCAAACTTTTGGGGAATAAAAACCAATGAATCAACCTCTCCTGGAGATCCATTAAACTCTTCCTCCCGGATCTTCAAAAGTGCACGATCTGTATCAAGAATAAACAAATAATGACATGAAAAAGAAAGACTCGTGTGGAACTCAGGTAAACTTGTTTATTATAAACCATCTGCCATATAAAATCATAGTAAATTAATTACACTGAATTGTGTTATATCCAGCATATGCAAGAAGAACGACTCCCAAGACCCCAACAATGAAGTCTATTTTCATTGTGTCTACAATTACGTGACTTTAAACAACCTCCTCTTTCCTTTTAATTGCCTCAAGCCGAATGTGTCTTTTGTGAACAGCCCGCACCTGCCAGCTGTTATGAATTTCCATAATCAAAAATAAAAAATAACAATGACAGATATAATATAAAATAGGATGATCCCAGTCGAGTTAACAAAAACTCAAGGGTAATCAACCCAGAAAGCCCTAGGCAAATCATAATAATGTTACAGAGAGCACAAGTCATCATCTAAACCCAGAATTAGGCTAAAGGCTGCATTCCATGCATATTGCTAATTATGGTTTTACCTGTGGTGAGGGTCCCGCCGCAACCATTTTAAGTCACAAGTTCGATTCTTTTAAGTAGCATGGAGTCGTAAATATAAAAAAAGATCTTAATAGGAATTTTGAAATTGGTTTGATAGATAATTTTCAGAATTTCAATTTCAATTTTAGTTTGAACCAGGTTTCAATGGACATAAATAAAAACTTTCAGTTTCACTTTTATTTTCATCATTATTTTTAAAATAACATCATTAAGGGGTCTCAATGAACATAAGTAAAAAATTTTAGTTTCATCATTGTTTTAAACATAACATTGTTAAAGGAATTTCAACTCATGATCATGGTACCTAAGTGCTTAATTCATCGTCATCATCATTCCTAGGCTTGTCCCAACAAAATAGGTTAGCTCCATGAGTTTTTTTTTTTTAATAGTTGCCTCTATAAAGAGCTAGATCTTTGTTTATTTGTAGTTTCTTTAAATCATTTTCAATTATTTTTTTTTTCAGTGTGTTACAATCCTCTTTTTTTAATAGTTTCAGTGTGTAACAATCCTCTTTTTTTAATAGTCCCATTGGTTGATGTTTTTTGCATATGTACAAAGTATCTAAGTTATTATTCTTATAACTTCTCTAAAACGGCCGCAGCCGCTGGTTCAACCGCATGTGCAGGACCGGGAAGCGGCGCAGAGCAATCATTTTGTTGAAGGGCGTGCCCAGGTTGAGCGTCGTGAAAACCACCGTCACGTTGTGCTCACGCATCTGGGCACCCAAAGTGCCGACGCCGACGTTGAAATCGAGCTCCATTCTCATCTCCCGGGGCTTGATCCGCAGAACGTCGAAGATCAGAAAGTCTGCGTGCGTGATTCGAGGAATTCTGAGCCCACTTGGGAGACTCGCTCACAGTCAAGTTGAAGCAGCCGGAGCACTTGAAAAAGCCGTTTTTGGAGCCGAGAGCGGCGAGGCAGCTGAAGTTCTTGCACTGATACTGATCCCAGCGGAGGTTCTGCTCGTCCGGGATAGCCCAGAGAGAGTCCGCGAGGGCGCTGCAGAGCGACGGCGATGGCGTCCAGGGGGGCTTTGATTTCGGCCGTGATCAGCCTCCGGAAGCGCTCCTACTCGGCCAGCAGCACCGCCGGGTCGTGCAGATCGAGTTGTTTTTCCATTGCACGGACAGTCAAGTCCACCGTCTGGAGAAGCGTGAAAGCAGCGGCACAGGTCATCGTCGTCGTCGGTGGCCAGGAAAATGCCGCAAGTGTAGAAACGGGCCAGGCTTTCGACGCCTACTGCTATTACGAGAATGCCCAGCAGTACCTGTAGCCACACGAAGAGCCTGTATATGCCGCAACCGCACCACCGCTGCTGCTGCATTTCGCCTGGCTTTTCTTCTCCTTCTGCTTCTGCTGGAGCTGAGATTTCATTGACTTGTTGGGAAGGATACGTAGCAGTGCAGGATTGTGGAGGAAGGAGAAGAAAAAAGAAGAAGAAGCAGTTTCTACCCTGGAGCAGGAGAAGGAGGACGAAAACGGAGACGGAGGCGGAGAAGAAATGAGAAATTGAGAATTGGTCGCTCGGGGCTTGCTGGCCGTCGTGAAGGTGCATACGCCATTATTAAACAAACAATGCATGGTTGCCCGCTCTGCTGCAGGTTACTTGTTGAGTTACTAGTGCATCACGTGACTTTGAGTAGCTCTGCAATTTGAACAAAGATATGAAATCGAAAGTATGAGAGTATGTTTGTAACAACGTTGTCCTTGGAAACGTTGTTTGGCACCCCAAGAGTTTCCCAAGTTTCTCATGTAGATTTTGAATCATGATGAAACTCAAGAGGAATACACCTCAGCAATCAACAATCTTGAAACACATGCCAACAAACAATGTGTTACAAACAATGTGTTAGTGTTAGCATGTCTCCTTTGCTCCACTCATGTGGAGACCACGGGGACTACCAGCTAGATCCTCCAGATTCATCACCGCATGCTGGTAGTTGGTGTCGTGCTCTACGGAGTGCACGCAACATCCCATAGCATGTCCCATGACACACCTGGTAAAAACACCCCAACATAGAGTTGAACTACTTAACCCTCCCAGGCAAGGTCCTACCAAGTGGGGTAATGAGGTAGGTCATAACCTCTTCTTACTAATCCATGGAACTGCCATGCCAGTAGGGTTCCGAAGACACAAGGAGCGGAGGACCCCTTGTGCCCCCACAGCCCTTGAACTGTGGGGGAGGTAGCAGGCCATCACCAACCCTGCTACCTCTCTCACAATCCTCCCTTGCTTAAAATGAGCGACGACCTCGGAGCATGGCTTGGGTAACTCATGAGGTTGCTAGGGCCTCTTCGGTTCTGAAAGGTCCAACTGCTAGGGCCTAAGGCCGTAAAGCATTTTTGTTGAACTTGACCGTCTTTCTAGGATTCGAACTCATCCTAACATTTGACACCCAAGTCAAGAGCATCACCCCTTAAGACTTGGCTTGTCCATCCTTCCATACCTGGCCTAATATGTCAGGCTATTGGGAGGACATCAAGTAGTCTATCATTACGACATGACAAAATGCATCGACCTAGGGATATATGAGTTCTAGGGCATCCCCTAACTCATTTGATTCAAAGGTCTAGAGGTCTCAAGTTCAACATAGTTCTTTGTCTATTTGAACCTTAAGCCCCATTGCCTATAGAGTACTTTCAATGGCTCCAGGCACCTTCCTCTCCTATCTGAGGCCGACTCTCATAGGAATTCACTCTCGAGTCCTATAAGGCACCACATGCCGTGCCTCTTCTAATTTTTTTTTCATGGGAGGATTCTCCATCCATCACCAAAGTAGCCAAGGCGGGAGGTTGATTGCTTGTTCCCGACAGAAGTCCAAGATCAACTTTTCCTGGGACCTCAAATGCTCCAATAGTTCCCAGTTATCGTTTGAGTCGAGACAATGTCTCCAGTGGACAAGGAATTCTACTTTCAAATCTGCACCATGGCCAGTGGTCTGGAAGTTTTGGATGCAGTCTGCCTTCTTTCCTTGTATAGATTGTATACAAGGTTGCTCTCGGATTGAGAGGCTTCTTTTTGAATACGAGAACTCATCCAACAAGGGCTTTAGCATGCTGACATGAAAAATTGGATGGACTCGATCCATATTGATCAGTAGCTACAACTCATATGTCACAGGGTTAATTTTCTTGATGATCCGGAAGGGACCATCATATTGCCTCATCAACTTGGAGATAGTTCCCTGTTTCGGTTTGAACTGACGTGGGTGCAATTTTAAAAAAACCCAATCTCCCACCTTGAATTCACGATGCTGGCGTTTTCGATCAGCATACTTTTTCATTTGCTACACTGCCCTCTTTAGATGATATTTTTCTATTTCAACATTTTCAGACCACACTTTCAAGAATTCATCTACTGAGGGATGCCGACCCTGCAATGAGGGGAAGATCATATGAGAGGTATTGGGCTGCCTTCCCATTACTAGTTCTGCAAGAGAAAACCCAACAGCTGATGACTTCTGGATGTTATAACTTTGGTGGGAAATCCCTAACAGAAATGGCTAGTTCTTTTGATCACTATGAACATAGTGTCGAAGGTACTCTTCAAATACCCGATTCATCCATTTTGTTTGACCATCGGTTTACAGATGAAAGCTTGTTAACAATTTGAGGGTGGTACACATCATGCCAAATAAGGCTTGCTAGAAAGCACTTTTGAATCGCGGATCTTTGTCTAAAATGATGCTCATGGGTAACCCAAAGTATCGAACCATCCTATCAAAATAGTATGCTGCCGTGTCCTTAGCTGAGCACTGTGATGAACAGAAAATGAATATGGAAAATTTGGAAAATTTGTCCACCACTACAATGATACTGCTTAAGCCTTGAATAATTGGTAATCCTGTGATGAAGTCCATAGACATTGTAGCCCATGGAAATGGAGGGATTTCCAAGGGCAACAGAAGACCACCTGGATGCTCTGTAGACCCCTTATCCTGTTGGCACACCAACCACTTTTGGATATAAGAAATCACATCCCGATACATTTTTGACCAAAAGACGGTTCTCTCAATGAGTGCCAAGGTCCTTTGTTGTCCAGGGTAACTAGTCCACTGTGTGTCATGGCATTCTCAGATTATCTTCTTGCATAGGCCATCCCAATCGGGAATGCATATTTGATTATCCCGAAACCAAAGCAATCCATCCCTCATTTTGAACTGTGGTGCTCACCCAGTTTCTATCAGCTTCATTAGATCAATTATATGAGGATCTCTTTTTAAGTCATCTTGAATTATAGCCAACAACACTTCATCACATTAAACATGTGAAGTTTGTGGCCCAGTGATAGAAAAGAGCTAGGAAGCAGACTAAGGATGACAACTCAATGCATTTGCCACCACATTCTCCTTTCTAGGATGGTAATTCAATTACAAATCAAATTTAGATAACATGGTCAATCATCAAGCCTGTTTAGGCCTCAACTTCATTTGATTCAGCAAGTAGCTAGTGGCCAGATTATCTATCTTTACGAGGACACAACTTCCCAGCAAGTAGTGTCTCCATGCTCTTAAGCAATGGACAATGGCGAATGTTTCTTTTTCATGGATTGGCCACCTTTGCTCTACTTGATTTAGCTTCCGGCTCTCATAAGTGACAGGATGACCTTCCTATGGCAACACGTCCCCAATTGTATTTTCACTAGCATTCGTATGAACCTCAAAAGGTTTTGAGAAGTTAGGCAATGCTAACACTGGATGGGAGGTTAAAGCTTCTTTGACCCTATTGAAGGTTTGCTGACAATTTGGTTCCCACTGCCATGCAACTTCTTTCTTTTGCAAATTGGTCACGGGAGCAGCGATACCTGAGAAATTTTTGATGAATTTTCGATAGAAGCTAGCTAACCCCATAAACTATCTGACCTCATGCATATTAGTGGGAGTGGGCCATTGGCGCACAACCTCTACCTTCTTCATATTTGGCTTTACTTGTCCATACCCTATGAAATGTCCCAAAAATTTTAGCTCTGAGTAGCAGAATTCACATTTCCCTTTCATAATGTATAGCTGATTTTCTCGTAGCTTCTCAAGGATCAACTGCAGGTGGAGGGCATGTTCCTCCATTGTCTAGCTATATATCAAGATATCATCGAGATAGACGACCACAAATTTGTCCAAGAAGGGTCGAAATATCGCATTCATCAAGGTACAAAATGTAGCGACTGCATTACAAAGATCGAAGGACATTACTGTCCACTCATATGACCCATACTGAGTTACACATGTAGTTTTTTCTTCGTCCCCTTCTGTAATGCGAACCTTGTAGTACCCTTGTCAAAGGTCTAGCTAGGTGAAATACCGGGCCCCTACCAATTGATCAAACAAATCAGAAATGAGTGGTACTGGGTACTTGTTCTTGATAGTATGTTTATTTAGCAACTTGTAATCGCAACAGAGCTGTAGCATTCCATCCTTCTTAGTGAAAAATAGCACCGATGCCCCATAAGGGGATTTTGATCTGGGAATGTATCCCTTGGACATCAAACCTTCAAGCTGTTTCTTAAATTCTCCCAAGTCTGGTCTTGTTAAGTGATATGGACTATGGATAAGAGGGTCAATACATAGCTGCAATTCTATTTTATGATCCACGGCAAGGTGGCAAACTTCTTGGCAATTCAGGTGACATCACATTTTTAAAATTATCTAGCACCTGTGCTATGCATGGGTTAATATTAGTTTGGGATCCACAAGCCTCAGAAGGATCACTTGTTTCCATAGCTAGCAGAACTTTTCTGGTAGGATCTTTGGCCAAGTGTTTCATCACCATTGGTGACACAATCTGGGGGCTAGAGTCCTCATCCTTTCCCATCTGTGCTCTGTGAGTTTGAACTAGGCATGGGGAGCTTTCATGCAGAATAAAGATTAAGTCTAAGTATGGAGCTGTGAAAACTTTGGCCTTACGTAAAAATTCTTGCCCCAAAATAACCTAAAAGGAGTCCATATATAGAACTGAAAAATCTAGAACTCCTTGCCATGAGCCCACTTGAACTGGGACACTACGACACATCCTGATGCACCAAATGGGTCTAAACTTGGTCAGTTTGCAAGAGGCTTGGATTGGTTCCATCTTTAGCTACAAGTCTATTGCCATGGTTGGAACTATGTAATTGTGATTGGCCCCATTATCAATGAGGGCACTTATCTGAATTGAGCTCATAGTGATTGGGGCCAATTGAACCTAATGTAAATTATCAGAATTAGTATGTTGGGAGTTTCTAGCTCCTGACCTCTGCATAACCATGTCAAACAACTCCATCATAACTACTAGCCTTTGTTGTTCCCCTGATGTGCTTCTATCAGTAATTTGAAGGCATGGGTCAAGGCGATAATCAAGTGCCATCAGTTGTTTCCCTGGATCCAGGCCTTGCCTATTCTTAGTTCTTCCTAAACTTAGGGGACAATTTCTTGCCAGGTGGTTTCCTCAACACAAGAAGCATTGAATTGGCCCCTTAAAGGCACCTCCCATGAATTGTTTCTTCTTGGCCCTAGGTTGCCACTTGCCCCCTGTATCTTTACGTTTTTGTTGGGAGCCTTGATTTCCTGGAGGACCACCCATCAGGCGACTACCTTGCTGAACCGATTTGAATGTATTTCCTCCTTTGATGGAACTTGTATCTGTTCTCTGAGAGTGGGAGGACATGACATGCTTTTCCTTCCCAGGCTTGTTGTTATTTGGCTTTGTTGCCTTGAAAGTCCAGAAAAGTGCCAGCAGCTGCAATAGCCTCCGTGAGGGAGTCAATGCCTCTTTGATGCAACTCCATCTACGCCCATGACTGTAACCCATTTACAAACTTGAAAAAATAATCCCGATCTCCCATATCGGGAATCAGCAACATGAGTTCTTCAAAGTTATTGATATAATCTTCAAGCTTCCTAGAATATTTTAGGGTCTTTAACTTGGTTCTAGCTACCCATTTAGAGTTCCTATGATGGAACTATTTGATCAGTGCTGCCTTAATGTTATCCCACATCTCTATCTTTTCTGTAGCAATGCCCTTTTTTTGGGCATAAAGGAGGCTAAGCCACCATAGCTTAGCACTTCCTATGAAAAACTGAGATGCTGTGGAGACCTTTTGGGTTGCAGGAACACCCCCAGTATTCAGGTACATCTTCGCATCATGGAGGAAAGCATCAATTTTAGCATCATTTCTCTCACCATCATAAGGACTCGGTTCTCTAGCTTTAATATGGGCCATCGCTACTGGCTTGTTTTCCAAGTGCCCTGCTAAGGAGGATTTCAGGATGGCGTTTTCAATTTTCAAATCAGATAGTTCCTAATTTACCCCCACCAGGGCATCCTCCAGAACTTTCACCTGACCAACAAGGTCCTCAACCAAAGATGCTCTTGCTTGTGCCTCTTCCAAGGATCCAAATAGATCCTTTTAGAGGTTGATCATGCCATCGAGATGACCTTCCAAGATTGAAACCTTGGCCTCTGCCACTTTCACCCTATCCTTGGAGCGAAGATTCATTTTTCCTTGTGCTAAGTCAACATCTTTAAGAATGTGATGGATCACGTCTACATTTTTTAGACTAGGGTAGGCTAAGGCCTCATCAATTACCTTGACATGGTTCCATAAGGTTTGAAACTTAGTCTCATCTTGACCAAGTTCTATCTCAGCCTCAATTTCTAGGTTTGCTTTAACATCAACCATGTTACTCGGTCCACCAAGCTCCATGTTGCCCAAGAGAGAGCTTTAGCACAAGGCCACCCTCAAAAGGAGAGTGACTAACAAAAGTTGAAAATAGAAACCTCACAAACCACAAACCCTCTTACCCCTTTAGCATGAAAGTTTTACTGATAACTAAAACTGTGATACTCTAATACCATTTGTAATAATGTTGTCCCTAGATATGTTGTTTGGCACCCCAAGAGTTTCCCAAGCAGATTCAGAATCGGGACGAAACTCAAGAGGAATACGCCTTAGCAATCAACAATCCTGAAACACATGCCAACAAACAATGTGTTAGTGTTAGCATGCCTCCTGAGCAGTGTTTTACATTCAATATTTACGATACACTAACAAGCTAGATAGTGCTCCTTTGCTCCACTCACGTGGACACCACAGGGACTACCAGTTGAACCCTCCAGATTCATCATTGTGTGCTGGTAGTTGGTGTCGTGCTCCAAGGAGCGCACACAACATCCCATAGCACATCCCATGACACACCCGGTAAAAACACCCCAACGTAGAGTTGAACTACACAAACCTCCTAGGCAATGCCCTACTGAGTGGGGTAATGAGGTAGGTCATAGCCTCCTCTTACTAATGCATGGAATTGC
>MNCI01000441.1:0-23498 GCA_015680685.1 Gnetum montanum | reverse complement strand
TATCATAACCTTTGGCATAATATAACTTAATAAAAGCAATGCCTTGGTTAGTGTCATAAGCCCACTACATTTCTTCCCAAGTGGTAATAATATTATTTGAGACATGTCTACCTGTAACAACACTAGTTGATGAATCATGATTTAGTAGGTTTCGATATTGGACCCCCGATATCGGGTACATGATATCATGACCTAAGAAGCGATATCAAATACAAAATATCGTAACTCCTGTGGAGGCCTATAAATACACATGTAGGCACAGGGAGTCAGTGAGTAGTTTTAGCTAGGAGTTAGTTTTCAGTCAGTAGATAGAAGTTAGTTCATTTTTAGTTCTTCTCAACCCTTTCCCCCAGTGCATGCCTGCAGTGTGATGATTGTAATTACATGGAACCTTTATTTCGAGTGTGACGTACTTGGACATGCACATGACTAGAAATAAATATCGAGATTACTTCATCATTGCAGCATTCACTTAGTTTAATTATTTAATTGTTATTGTTATTTATTACTTTCATAGTTAATATCTCTTCACCCTAAACTCCTTAACCGTGGAATGAGTACAACTTAATCACTAGCATTCAAGTGTGACTACTTGGTATCCCAGTAGCGTACCTAGGCCATGCGCTTGGTAATCCCAATGGTAGTCGTGCACAAGGTCCAAGATGTGTACGGATGATTGAGGAATGGATGTTCATCACACTTAGGCTAGCTTAGATTCTCTCTCCCACTTCCTAGTAGCTTAACTCTCTCTCCTCTAGGAGTAGCACTAGGTTAGAAACCATATCATACACCTCACTCTGGAGTAAACCGTACGTGACAAAGCATATACTAGTCTAGGTGGGAAGATAGTGGACTGCGATCAACGAGTAACTATCTAGATACCACAACTAGCCCGTCTATGAAGTTCGACCAGATTGTGCATGAAACACTCATATTCGTATGGTTGAGTACAGGGGTACCTCACCACTCATCATTGGTGCCATTGTCAGGGACGATGCTAGTTATCTAGATTAGTTACATCATACAAGATCGTTGTAATAAAGTATTCATGACATATCTCTTACAAAGAAATTAATTTCAATTAAGTCACACACGATTCACAACAATGTCTCTCTCACAAGACTATGATAATGCAACAACTAGTAAGGTAATTCATTGGAGAACCAAAAAATTATATAATGATGAAGATGAAGTTTGGAGTACCCAATCTAATGTAGGGGTTTCCTATGAACATAAACGCAAAAAACATCATCCCAACTCACAAATGCATAACTCACCTAGTGACGATGAACCCTTACTAGCCACTAAGAGCTTAATGCATATACAAGAAGCTATTCGAATATCCCATAGGCATAGCAAGGAAAGTCGTCTACCTAGGCTTGATTTAAACAACTTTCCCAAATTTTTAGGAGGTTATGAATTAGATTTGCAACAACATTTACAAGCCTTCTACGATGCCTATGCATGGAACAACATTGATAATGGATGATAAAAACTTAAGCTCTTTCCTATGATACTCATTAGTCATGAAAAAGTATGGTATAGGTCCTTAAAACTAAAATCAATCTAACGTTGGCCAACAATGGTAGAACTCTTCAATGAAAGATATCAAACTTATGCAAGAGTGTTAGCCTTGAGGAGACAAATCCAAGAGTGGAAACAAGCACAAAATTAACCCTTGGACATGGCCATAGAAAGATATTATGCATTGTTAAACAACTACCAAAGCCATGGGTTCTTCGAGGAAAGGCTAATGTATGACATCATGGATGGGCTCTGTAATGAAACAAGGGAGATCCTAGGGCTCCGTATATGAGCTACGAACCCATCAATTCCAAGAGCTTATCAAGTGGATAGCAAAAGAAGAAGGAGAAATGGCTAAATGGGAGAATGCTGAAAAATATCAATAGGCCTAAAAATCAACAAGGGCCCATGATTATGAAAAGGAGAAATCAACTCACTGCAAGGAGGTGGAACCATTTTTTCCAGTACTACAATCATTGGATGAAGTTAAGGCAAAGATCAATAGGATGATGGAATGGATACATGAAAAATGTGGAGAATATGCCAAAATTATTGGAGATAGAGTTATGACAAACCAGGAAATAGGAAAAAACATCTCTAGACAATCAAAAAGAAGGGTTGAAGAGAATAAGAACTTAACTTCCAATCATACGTATCAATGTAACATTTGCCTGTATGATCACCCCAAGGGCCAATACCCAATCTTGCCACATTTACATGGGTATTGATTAGAGTTGACCCTAATGGATATTGGCCCCTAATCAAGTGTGTGAACCCCAATGGGGTAAGTATGACTGGGTCCCAATATTTCCAACATGCAAGGATCCTAACCTTCCATTTATTAATTCTAACCATGCTCAACAATTTAGTTATGGGGGCTATCCGTCATTCTAACAATAGCAGAATTAATAAATGTTTTCCTTTTCTTTAATTTTACAATTTTTTGTTTTCCAATTTTTCATCTTTCAATTTATTGTTTTGTATTTTTGTCCTTTTGTTTTTTTATGAGTAATCTCATCTCGAATAAAAAACTCATGTGACTTATTGGTTGAGGTGTTGTTCTATGCTATCAAGTCTCAGGTGACTAATTATTTGAATAGCGAGCCCATAGCATCCACCCACCCATTCTATTAATAAGAGGTTTTACCATGGGTACTATGATATTCCTAATCATTAAAACTTAAAGTAATCTTGTGTTCTTATACCCAGAGTAAAGAAGGATGGATTAAGTAGGAATGACTAGGGTGTGACATCAAGGGAACTTGTGGATTCTCTTTGGTGATAAAAAAAAACATGTGTGCCACAAAGAAAAATCACTCCTCCCTTGAAAAAAATGCCAAGTGATCATATGCCTTGCTGTCATGATGCCCTTATGGCTGTTCATCATTGGATAAAGCAATGCGATGTCACTAATTAGAGGAATGGACTTGGTCCTAATTTTTGAGCAATGAGTTAATGACACATTAATCATGCCTTACACTGAGGATTCATTGTGCCCTGGGTTAGTGCCCTCATATCCCACTCTCTGCAATCCCTTCTATAATTCATCCCATCTTGCTATTCATGTAATTGGGACTCATGACTTGTGTAGCATTAAATTTATACCTCATCATGGTGGTATTTATGTGTGTGTGTTTTGTGAGATTGGTGTAGATTGCATTTAACCCTTCTAGTGCCTATGGACATTTTAAGGTGTGGTTATGCAAGGGAATTATAGGTTGGAACTTTCTTTGGGGAGGACCCACTTGCGTGACTTTTGTATCTTGTACTCGTTACACATCACCATCACATTATTTTATTCCCTCTGAGAATTGCATTACCAACACTACTCTTTCCCTTATCGTCCTTTTGGTTCAAACGTTCCTCTGTATCGAAACATGTCCTTTCTCCTCATCCAATTCATGTATTTCATTGTCATCTTCTACACCATTATACTTTTTTGTGCCTTTAGGACTCTTTAATATTACCCTGGACCTTTTACACCAACCTCAAGTCCTTCATTTTTGAGTTTAGAATTTCAAAAATTTATCAATTTTCCTAAGTACCCTATTTTCAATGGGTCACGATATCAGGTCCCCGATATTGGGTTAGACATGATATTGGGGCTGCACTATTGTGTACGCGATATCATGTCCTCAAAAACTATATAGATGGACCCCCCACACACATCAACATAATTCTCAACTATTCACGCAGGTGGAGTTTTTCAAGTTTTCTTCTACAACTTATGATTCATGAACCTCTTAATATACCAGCCATAACTCGCTCGCTAGTGCTTCAATTTTCATTCTGTTCGAACCTACTTTAACCTGGAGTGTTCAACTTAGTCGTGGGGGAGGGGTACACTTCAAATTGAGTATAAATTTTTTGAAATTTTTCATCACTCGAAGGATACTATAAAGGGTAATTGATTATAAAAAATGATAAACATCTGCCAAAAACAATCTTATCTCATCACTTACAGTTGGAAGTTAAATTATAAAGCCACCTAATCAAATTAGGGCCCAATATTAAAACTTTTAGGAGACATTTCCACAAGATTTTCTAACTCTGAATCACATGAAATAAGAAATGAATTCATTAAGGTAGAAGTAAGGTATAACTTAAATTTTGTAAACAACCTTACTAATGGTTAGCCTTGTGTGATTATAGATGGCACCTAAATGTGGACAACAAGAAGGACCCTCTCAAGGTTTGTCCAAATGACCCAAGAGAGGTAGAGGACAAGTGTCTCCTAAGCATCGTGTAGAGTAGGAGGCGTAATCATTTAGCATCTATCAAGAGACTCTTGCTATTATATAGTCAGGATAGGTGGAAGTAGGAGCTACTGAAGCACCTGAACAAGGATAACACCTCATGTTATCCTTGGAGTGTTTCTAGGCTATCCAAGAAAGGTCCACATTGGTAGCTATGATCATGGAATTAAACTTCAGACCTTTCATGGAATTTTCTCCTAAGATTGTTAGGGATCAACTCAAAGGATCCCCATTATGGCCTATCTTCTCTAAAAGTGGTGCCTGGAACTTAGGAAAAACATACCAATTTTGGCATGATAAAGAAGAAGGCACCACAGTTGACATTGGTGGTGTATCTGTTGATTTTTCTACCAAGGCCATTTTGGAAATGTTAAACCTTCTGAATACAAGGCCAAAAGTTACTCATGTGCCCATTGCTCTGATGCTGATGCACGAAAGATTTGGTTGAATAGGATTTATGACAAAGAAGATAAGACATATGGAGAGTTAATGCTAGAAGAAAGGATATGCTTCAAGATTGGTACTTATCATTTGTATCTCCTGGAGATCTTGAGGTAGTTTGAAGAATGCAAAACAGGGAAGTTCACGTTTCCCTTTCCTTGCCTCATCAGGAAGCTGTGAAAGCATGCTAAAATTCTAGGGTACACCAATGACGTCCCTAGAAGAGCCCAAAATGCTTCGTTCGTTGAATTGCTGAAGCCACTAGCCCTAAGGAAAAGTGTTGGTGAGACACTGGAACTAGGGCAAGAAAAGATGGTGGGATCCACTGCAACTCAAACTATAGGTCCTAGCCAACTCCCAAGCATAAGGCCTAGTCAACAACAAGTAGGGCCCAGCATAAGCCAACGAGACCAACCGTCACCACTGCCGCAGATTATTGACCGTTGATGAGCCATCGTTGAGATAGTCAGTTGGCGAATCTGTGATGATGCTAATCTCTTCCATGTCATCAATGACACCGTATGATCCATAGTTTCTATTGATCACACATGGGGTGAGGTGTCCATCCAAATAGGAGGAGGGAAGACCCATTAGTCTTAACAGATTTCAAGGAATGCTGCATCTTTCTAGGTGCAATTGGAAATAGGTGAAGGGGCCATAGTGGTGGTCATGCAGCACCAAGATGTAGCAGGAGCCGTAGAAGTCGTCATAGACCACATCAAAGAATCTTTCAACATCCCTGTTGTGCCATTGACAGATTTCATAAGAGCATGGGATGCTTAGATTCTAGCCGGTCCCTCAATGACTCCTGCAAAACATGAGGATGTCCTTGATAGATTACTGTAGATAAGACAAGTAATGAAATCCTTATTTGACATCTCACAAGATGTCATAGAAATACAATCAAACCTCATCTCCACCAAAGAAAAGTTGGTCATGGCAAAGACCAAGGTCGAGCACATAGAAGTGAAGTTGGTAAGACTCCAAGAGAGGCTCGTTACTCTACAAGCTACATAGTAGGATCCATCTTAGTTTGTTCCTATAGACTAACTAAACACTTTCAGGATGGAGTAGCTCAATAAGCTACTGATGGATAATAAAAGAGTGGCAGAGGAGAAGGAGATGGCCGACTGGGATGCCTCCAAGGCACAAGCGCAAACCTACGAGCATGCCAAGGCACTTAGATCCTTACAAGAAGAGAATAAATAGCTCACCATTAACAATCTTTGGTTGAATACTATGGAGAAACAGAAAAATGTTCTCAAAGAAAACTTTCAATAGCTATGAGAATAGTTGGTCAGGGTCAACCAAGACATTAAACGTTTGGCTAGAGAGAATCAAACCCTCTCAATGGAGGAGGCATGTACAATTCAACAGAAGATGGCCATTGAAATAAGTACATGGCAAAATGAGGTCAAGCAACATGAAAAGTTAAAGGAGCATTTCAGAGACTGGGTGGGGATGTACAAGCAAGTCATTGGGAAGGAGATCCATATGGACAAGGCTCACATCAATACTTTCAGTGCTCAACACACTAGTTGGCAGGCCATATTGGACACATATGCATTTGTTCACCAAGTAGAGCTTAAAAGTTAGGACTTGCAGATTCAAGATCTCGCAAAGTACATGGAATTGGCAAACCTACGGTATGCCAATCTAGCCATGTTGACAATAGGATACCCAAGAATATAGCTCAAGAAGCAAGTAGCTACCACCTACACCAAATATGAAGTAGAATTTGCAGAGCACAAGAAAACATTGTAGAAGCTAGAACTCACAAATTCTGAACTAGATGTGGTTAAGGCCAGCTACCAAGGGCAAATAGATGTTGCAAAAAACTTGGCTTGATGGCTTACAAATTTCTAGGAGTACAGGGACAAAGCCAGAGCCTACAAGGAGGAATGATGGTTGTTTGCAGCCTGGTATGTTAAAGCAAATCAAATGTTTCCACAACTATCGTGTCCATGGGAGGTGTCGACTCCATCAAACATTGGATCATTAGCATGGATGACATGGGACCCTTGAACTGAAGAGGAAAAGCTCCAAGCACTATTGCAGAGCCATCAAATTCCAAAACCTCAGCACAAGACAAGGGGAAGCTTCCCATGGAGGAACCACCGTCACCAGGAACCACATGAGTTCCTACAAAATTTTGTAATTTTGAAATTTTGTAATTTTTCTGTTTGTGCCCAATTTTATTGTATTCAATTCTCCACTGTAGCATGAATAAATTCCTTGTCAAATCAATAATCCCATACCTATCCACTGTGTAATCAATGGGACTTGTTCTCGTTTTTTTTAACTTGAGGATAAGTTTTCATTTAGTCATGGGGGTATGATGACTCATGATTTAGTAGGCTCCAATATCAAACCCTTGATATCAAACCCACGATATCAGGTACACGATATCATGACCTAAGAAGTGATATCGGATACATAATATCGTAACTCCTGTGCAAGCCTATAAATACACATGTAGGTGCAGGGAGTCAGTGAGCAATTTTAGCTAGGAGTTAGTTTTTAGTCAGTAGATAGAAGTTACTTCATTTTAGTTCTTCTCAACCCTTCCCCCCAGTGCATGGCTACAGTGTGATGATTGTAATTGTATGGAACCTTTATTTGAGTGTAACATACTTGGACATGCACATGATCAGAAATAAAGATCGGGATTACTTCATCATTGTAGCATTCACTTAGTTTAATTATTTAATTGTTATTATTATTTATTGCTTTCGTAGTTAATAGCTCTTCACCCTAAACTCCTTAAACCCAGAATGAGTACGACTTAATCATGAGAATTCACGTGTGACTACTTGGTATCCCAGTAGCGTACATAGGCCATGCGCTTGGTAATTCCAGTGGTATTCATGCACGAGGTCCAAGATGTGTACAGATGATTAAGGAACGGATGCTCATTGCACTTAGGCTAGCTTAGATTCTCTCTCCCACTTCCTATTATCTTAACTCTCTCTTCCTTTTCCTCCTAGATTAATTAAAGTTATTTTCATTTTCCGTTGCCTCTAGGAGTGACACTAGGTTAGAAACCACATCATACACGTCACTCCAGACTAAACCATATGTGACAAAGCATATACTAGTCCAGGTGGGAAGACAATAGACTGCGATCAATGAGTAACTATCTATATACCACAACTAGCCCATCTATGGAGTTTGACTGAATCATGTGTGAAATGCTCATATTCATATGGTTGAGTGTAGGGGTACCTTGCCACTCATCACTAGTCTACTTAGGTTTGATGATATCTTCAATAACCTTCTGAATTCAACAAGCCATGCATTTAGCTAAAATTTTATAAGTATTGTTAAGAAGAGTAATAGGCCTCCAATTACCAATATGTTGAAGATCTCCATTCTTAGGAAGAAGATAAATCACACCTTTATTAATAGTTTTTCCAAAAGAAACTTTTATAATGGATTTTTGAAAAACATGAAAGAGATCATCTAGAACAATGTCCTAACACTTATTAAAAAATTTAATAAAAAATCCATTAAAACCTAGAGCTTTACCATCTACTAAACTAAAGGTGATTGTTTTAATTTCTTTTGCTAGAATTTCAGCTTCAAGAGTACTTTGATGCACTTCTATTATAGGATAAGGAATATGTGTGCTAGAGGTCTAGAAGGATTCCTTGCTAAAACCTTCAAAAGAAAAAATAGAAGAAAAATGATTTGCAAAAAAACTATTAATAGTCTTAGGATCTTTAATGATAAAATCATTTATATAAAGTGATTCTCATTTAGGTATTTAACCATTTCTTTTTAAAAATATAAAAAATTGCTTGTAAGATTCATCTTCAATTTTTAGCCAACCCATACAACTTTTGGTGAGAGTACTTTTAGCTTTAAAAGCATCCCAACATTATTTAGCATAACAAGCTTTAACTAAGGATTTTTGAGTTTCAAAATTAAAGGGATTCTAGTCTTAATAAATTTGCATTTACTCAATAGATTCTATAAGATCTTCTTCAACTTGATGTTTGCACTTAGAAAATTGCTTTCTAAACCATTTAACATAATTTTTTTACTTTACAACTAGTTTTTTACCACTAGTCAGTCGAACTAATATCACTAGTAGACTTTTTTTTTTGCATTCTATAAAGACTTCAAAATATTTTTCCTACTAGGTCCTATAAACATATTAGCATTCATATGAAGAAACTTATGTTTTCAAAAGGAGGAAGAATTAATTTTTGAGAGAAAAATGTTAATAATAAAATGGTTTGATCAAGAAGCATCTGCATGCACTTCTACTTTCCTTGCAAACTTCCAAAAGAAAACATTAGATATATAAAATCTATTGAGTTGATAATAAATTCTTTTATTTTGTTGTTGAAAATTACACCAAGTATAATGCTTCTTATTCAAATGATGTGGGAATAAAGTGCTAACATCAAAAAGAAAATATTTTTCTTTAAGATTCCACCAATTTGCTTTTTCTTGACAAGACATATTAGGAAGAAGACCACCAATTTTATCTCAATGACTTTCAAGCATATTGAAATTACCTTTAACAATCCAAGGAGCTTTAGAAAAAGATAGAATATATTTCCAAAACTTTGCTTGATCTTTTGAATTATTAAAAGCATAAATATTATAGAGTATAAAGCCTTCTTTTTCACCAAGACAAGTAATCCAGATAACTCTTCTAAGGTTGTTAAAATTGAAATTTAAAACTTTTCTAGTCTAACTTTTATTAACAAGAATAGTAACATCTCCTTTATTAACTTCATGATCAACATAAAAAACAATGTAGTTTTATAAAATGCATTTACCAACAAAACTATTATCATGCACTAAAATCTTAATTTCTTGTAGAAAAAGAAAATTTGAAGATAAATGTTGATTTGAAAGATACTCTATGATAATATTTGCTTGGGACCTATCAAAAACATCCTAAACATTCTATGATAAAACTAACATTTGAGATGTGGGTGAGGAGGCCCCCATCCTTATTTTTAAAGCTCAATATTTAGCTCACAATTTATGTAACTAATAATTGAAATAGCATTGTGATACAGAGAAGAAGATACATTTAGGATTTTTAAATTGAAAGCAATATCTTCAAGCCTCTTATTTTTGTGTTGCATTGAGTGAAATCCATCTACGTTAATATTTCCATTTTTGGTCCTTATTGAAAATTTATTTTTTTTCTAAAAAGGAATTCTCTTTAAATATTAAGAGTGTACTGCACCTTTAGAATTAAAAGTATTAGTAAAAGGTTGAAAAATTGTTGAAAAAGATTTCATATGTGCTTACTGAAAACTACCATTATTTGTCTTTTATGAATATTATTGTTTCTTTTTCATTAAAAACTTTTTTGTTAAGAATAGGATAGATTCCATAACATGACCTTCACAATGACAATAGTTGCAACATCCTCATAAATTATAGTAGTAATTTTCTAAGAAAACATTGATTACCAATCTTAAGCTTTAATTCTATCTTCCTCTACCATAAATTAGTCTTTACAAAATAACGTGTACACTGCACACCATCTAGTAACGTTTTTTTACCATATCTTCATGGTTATGCTAATATTACCAAAAAATTTGCTTTCAACACTTTGGAAAATAAGATGAATATTTTCTAATTTAATCTAGTAAGGAATTTTAGAGTAATCAGAAGAATAGGGATCAAAATCAACTTTCCATTTCTAAGCAATAAAGCATTATGCTAATCCATAAAAACTTTAAGATCCAATGATTTTTCAACCATTTCAAAATTAGCTAGTTCAACAAGCAAAAAAATGGGAAAAATAGTGAGCATGCAAAATATTAATTTCATAGCATTCAAGCATAACTTGAATAACTAGTATAAAATCCTTATTTGCACAAATAAATTCAATAATCTACAAAAATATGTATCATGAAGTCATATCTTTTGACAAGAATTCATATAAATTATTAGATAAAACAAAATCAAAACCTACATAATTCTTAATAGTCTTTATAGTTTGAGAGACATTAAAATTTTTCATCTTCAAATCATTCCTGATCAAAAAATTTTCTACCATAATAAATCCACAACAAATCCTCAAGATTGATAAACTAGTAAGAGGATTTGTCAGGTCACGCTAAATTTGTCTAACTTGCCTAACAAATTCTAAATAAGAAAAATGAGAGATATTTAGAAAGTTCTTACTATCTAAAAATTTAGAATTTTAATTGTGTCTAATACATTAAGGTATTCTCTTGGTAGTTTTCTTAAAAGTATAGGAATTATTACTCTTAAATGACCTCTTTGTGAAAGTAATAACTCCTTTTCACATATTTTTTGTAAGTATCCTATTGCAAGACATGCTTTGAAATNTACTTGGAAGATGTTGAAACCTACTATATTAGAAGAATTATAAAGAAATAAAAAAAATAAAAAAATACCTTAAGTATGACTTGAATTAGCAATCTGTTAGAGAATGAGCTAATAACATAAGCTACCTTGCGTAACCTATTCTATACAAAGTAACATACTTACCTATATCATTAAAAATGAGGTGCTAGTATATTAGCAAGACTCTTGATTTGAAAGGTCCAAATCATGGGTTTAATTATTATAGGTAACATTGAGTTATAAAGTTCTAATTAGACTATATATCTTGGGGTGTTTCTATATCACAATTATTTTAGGCTCTAGCACCCCATCCCTATTAACTTATAATATTATTAGCAACACAAAAGTTTAATAGAATTTATGTGTTAACCAAGTGTCAGGAATTTTTATTTGGAAGCTTCAAGTTATGGATTCGATTTTAGTGGGCAATGTTAAGTTATAATTTGACTATATATCTTGAGAGTAAATATTGTTAAACAAAGTTGCAGGTTCCAACACCTCCTAGTAGTATGCTTAAATTTCTAATGTACTTTTAGTTGTAATTGAGATTTGAAATCATAATATCTTAGGAAGAGTGGGTATTTGCATAGATTTTATGAGTGAATGCATGCATAAATTTTTGAGATGTTGCATGAATTTCTAGCTTTATTGTAGAAATATCAACTTGAAACATACGATTCTTCATCAAAGGGGCCTTGAGAATGAGTGTATCTTTGTTGTCAAAAAATGGAAAATTGATTGCCACAAAGGTTCATGACATACCACTTTTCTGCCAACTGATCCACACTAAGCAAATTACTCTTCATACCTAGCACATAGAAGACATTAGAAATATATTTATGATCTCCATTCTTCAAGTTGAAGGACTTGTCCTTTTCCCATCATTGATATAGTGCTATCATCTGCAAATTTGACTTTGGTGTGAAAGGACTCATCAAGAATAGAAAATAACTCCTTTTTTCTGCACATATGATTGGTACACCCAATGTCAAGAAACCATGTATGGTAGTTTGGTGCTTCACTAGTTGTGATGACCATCAAGAGAGCATGGTCACCATCATCATTTTCTTCTTATTCATAGTGAGTCCTCTAAGTATTATCCTTGTATCTACACTCATTTTAATAATGTTCATGCCTATGATAGGAGTAATAATTTTCATACCTTTCTCTACCACATCCATGATCACTACCTCTTAAATTTTGCTAATGACTAGAATCTGATTTATCTTAGTCATTGGCTTCAACTCCATGATTGTTGTTATGACCACCACGACTCTTGGTGTAGTAGCCCTCACGTCCTTATCCTCTACCACAAGAACCACCATGCTTTTGGCTTATTTCACCACCTTGATCACCTTTTATGGAGACTTGGCCTTGAAAGGCTTGCTCAATTAGCTTCTCAACTTTCTTCTCATTCATTTGGTGCTCATGGGCTTGCAAGTTGCCAAATAATTCCTTGATAGTCATTGAATAGAGGTCATGTGCTTCTTCTATTGCCACCACAATATGCTCAAATCTGGAAGTGAGCGATCATAAAATCTTCTCCACTTTAGCCTAATCTTTGTACTCCTCTTCATATGTTTTCATTTGATTTGTTAGAGTAAGAACATGACTAATATAAGTAGCAATAGTCTCAAAAGACTCCATTCGTAAGAGCTCATATTGACATCTCAAAGTTTAGAGTTTTACCTTCTTAACTCTATCTACACCTTTGTACGATGTCATCAAGGTATCCCAATCTTGCTTTGATGTGGTTGCTCCTACAATCTTCTCAAAAACTTCATCATTCACTCCTTGATGAGTGAAATATAATTTCATCTTATCTTTCTTCTTGTTCTCATGGTGGGCATTCTTTTGTGCATCAGTTGCATTTGCTACAAGATTAGCAACACTATTTTTCACAACATCCAGCAGCTCATGGAAATCGAAAAGCACCTTCATTTGGACACTCCACTTATTGTAATTTTTCCCATCCAAGATAGGAACTAAAATTTGAGTTAAGTTATTCATTGGAACTTCTGGCTCTGATATCACTGATAATAATTAACACAGAACAGAATAATAGGCATAAGAATAGAGTAGATATGAGGAGAAATATAAATATTTTATTTTGATGTAGTACGTCAAAGCTACTATCAAATGGTCTATTTATAATAGGCTAAGTCCACCAAACGCCCCTTCTTTTTCTAACTAAAATTGGACGTTAGAATTACATCATGATAACCCATTAAACTTAAACTGATTCTTGTAATAGAAATAGGATTAACTCCCATTCTTCTCTAACTGAACCTAGAGGTTATAATTACTAACAAATTCGACCATAACTTAAACTGATTCTTGTAATAGAAATAGGATTAACTCCCATTCTTTTCTAACTGAACCTAGAGGTTGGAATTACTAACAAACTTGACCATAACTTAAACTAATTCTTCTAATAGAAGTAGGATTAATAACTAATAGTTTGTTTGTCACTGTGTTGGGTAACAATGGTTTGTTAGGGGTTGGTTGGGTAGGTTAGTTGACCTGTACTTGATAAAAATCGCAAAGCATTCGGATAGAGTATATCTTAGGTTTGTGGAGTGTTTGGTCTTGTTTATTGGTGATGAGATATGATATCGTGTATGCAATATCACGGCCATCGCGATATCGCAGTCCATCATCATATCTATAAATAAGAGGTAGCTCTCCCTTGTTTCCTCATCCTAGGCTAAACAATAGGGAAACTCTGGCAGATTGATCACTCCATAGATAGAATATTTTCCATGTGCCCGCAGTAGGAGTCCTAAAGTGAACGGATCTTTATTCGAGCAACATTGTACCCAAACACAAGTTGTGTATGACAATAAAGACGAACTTCCTGGATAAACCTTGCAGTGCATGGAATAGGATTTTATTTAATGTTATTTACTTCTTTCTCTCTCACGCTTATCTCCTAGTAATGCGGAATGAGTACGACTTGATTACGAGCATTTAAAGATGTGTACGGATGATCAAGGAATGGATACTCACCACGCTTAGGCTAGATTAGATTCTCTCAACCCTTTCCTCCTAGTTAAGTGCCTCCGTATGACCACTTCGAGCTTATGCGTTACGCGTGGTGATCCTAGCAACGATTAGCATTTGGTAGCCACGGTTGCATCTGTTCAAGGTGTGTACGGTAAGTGGGAATGGATGCTGACGCTAGGTAATTTAGAATTAGTTCATTAGTTAGATTTAGTCATTAGTCTCTCTACCCTTTACCTTGTTAGCGTAGGAGATAAAAACATAAAAATATATAAAAATCATATACCTCGAACTTACTTAACTATACACCGTGACAACTACAAGTAACTCTAGGAAGACAACGAATGATTAACCCTAAGTGTTCCATGGGGCGTGTAGGCACTTAGTCTGTGGAGTTCGATTGGATCACGTGTGCTATGCTCGTATTCGTATGGTTGAGTGTAGGGGTATCTCGCAACTCATCATTGGCACCATTACCAAGGACTAAGTGTTTGTGCGCTAAATAGAACATAGGATATCACTCACATCGTTGGGAGCCTAAACGAACCTTTAGGTTAATTAGCAAAAAATTATATATAACAGTAATAGCACATCGAATAAGACATCATGTCTTCTTCTTCTTCTCACAAGAGCAACTCACCACCTAGGGATAATACAAAGGACAATCGGCACTTAAAAGCACATAACCGAGATCAGCCAAGTCCTCGACAATACCGTGTGGTATATACTCATCCCGATGAGTATATACCAGACTTTACTTTTATCCTCCATCAAGATGAACATATGTGATGGAGAGATTTGCAAGGTAACATAGTGTTACCTCCAGATCGATCAGTCCCAAACATGCTTCTCCATGCCTTGGCATAGATTGGCATGACACAACTCTATGCTGAATACGTTGCGGCAGATTTTGACATGAGGGATTATTATCCTATAGAAGCACAACGTATGAGGGACTCAAGGCAGGAGAGCCAACATACACAGTTGAAGGGAAAAGAGGTCCCGCACATCCTAAGTGAAACTAGAGATGGTGAACCACTTATAATGGGTTCTCTATCAAAATATGTACCCCCTCCTAATGATGGTGAGGAGGTTGGGTATCAGAACTTACACTCAACGATACACAACCCTGGTTCTGATGCCTGTGAACACCAGTTGTTCACTGAGGGAAGATCAACATATAACAAGGACGGGCACTCTGATCATCACCACAATTAGGGTAGGGATAACAAAAAAGAAGGTAGGAAACATCTTCATGGTGATGGTTCTCCTTCTTCTCCCCCTTCATCTCATCACTCACCCTCTCCTTCCACCTATGGGTGCAACCATCAAGAGCATAACGGTGAGGATAAAGGTAGGCAAGATGAGAGACCTCAACAGGAAAGTTGAGAGAGAGGACAAGGGCATGAACGAAGGGAAAGTAGGGAACAATGGAGACATCATAGGCATCATTAAAGAGATGATCATGATGAGCCCCTACTTGCAACCCGAAGCATGTGAAATATAATAGAGGCAGTGAGAATTCCAACAAGGCACTTAAAAGAGAGTCAGATCAAGTGCTTAGATATGAATAACATTCCACGCTTTGAGGGAGGTTATAATGTAGATCTGAAAAATCATTTACAGGCATTCCACAATACCTGCGCCTTGCAGAATATAGAGAACGAGTGGAAAAAACTTAAGTTGTTTCCTAGGACACTCATTAAGGAAGCAGAGAGTTGGTACTGGTCCTTAGAACTGGAAACCATCAGGAGGTGGAGGATGATGTTAGAACTCTTCAATAATAAGTATCAAACATACTCTAGAGTGTCTAATTTGCATAAGCAGATCCAAGGCTGGAAACAAGGTAATTATGAAGCCTTGGATGCTACCATGGCCCGCTACTACACATTGTTACATCATTGCCTGGGCCATGGATATGCTCAACAGGATCAACTCCGCCATCTCGTAGATGGGCTAAGGTATGAGACTAGGAGAACACTTGGGACTTATGCACAAGGGCGATTATCAGAACTTAGATCCCATGAAGTACATCGCTTGTTGGAATAAGTAGCAAAAGAAGAAAGTGAGCTACAGAAAAGAGAGAGTGCGAAAGAATACAACCGTGATCCATCTCTTCGAAAGAAGGGAGTGAAATTTTGTGACGAACAGGATGAGTCACCACTTGAAGAGTTGGTGAACAGAAAGACCTTACGACTTCAGAAACTAACAACAAAAGTATCGGCTAAGGTAGACCAACTATGGGATTTCTTAGACTCTAGACTTGAAAGTGTCTTGAAGATTGTATAGGAGTCTAAGGAGGAACAAAGTAGTGACGGGAATAAGACAAAGCGGAGAGATTTAGGCCTTGCACATAACAAGGGTAAGGGAAAAATTACTAACTCCGATGTGGCTATGGATTCAGACACAGATGATGATGGTGGATGTGAGATCTATCATTATGACCATCCTAAAGGATGTTGTCCAATCATCTCACATCTACAAGAGTCTGGGGTGTATGCTCTCAACCCAAGACTTAATCAATGACAGACACCCCGAAGGTTACCTTATTCCCAAGGTAACCCAAAGTAGTTTCACCAATCATTAACGTACTATCCAAGTGGAACTCCACCACAGCCCATCAAGCAGCATCAACAGTGGCAATACCCACAGTCATGGGGGATGACACCGCCAAAACAACAATACCCTTACCGGCAGCCCGATCCATATGGTTATTATGTGTAGCAGCCAATTTCTCTAAGTGATTCCATGGGTCACACAACTCCCCAACGTCACTACCAAGTTTGGGAGTACTTTAGAAGGACTCCTTCTCCTCCACATCCATACCATCCTCCTACTCCATCTGCACCTCTTCCACTGGTAGTTCCCACAACACCTCTTGCTCTAACAATGCAAGGGAAACTTGCCACTCAACCGCAGCAACGTCACGTTACGAGAGCTGTAAATATTCCACTTGCTATTGGTTCTGACAACTGTAAAAAGAAAATACCTTTCTTTAGAATCAAAAGCCAAGACAAGTTCTCACCACAACAAGCGGTTGAGCCCATGTACACTCCTCCAACATACAAGGCTTTGGAGCTCCCTTCAAACCAAAATCAGAGCTTCACGCATACGTTTATGTTAATGCATACTGTGACCGACTGGATCAAGGTAGGACACCTTCCCAGGAAACTAACTGATCCTGGAAGTCCCCTAATCTACCTACGAATCAAAAGGAACAAACCACATTAAGCTCTTCTTAACTCAGGTTCCGGAGTCAACTTAATTTCATGAGAGATGTATCAAGCTTGGAATCTACCCCAACTTAAGAAGAGCAACATCCAACTAGAGCTGGCAGACCAGTCCATCACCATTCCCTTAGGATTGGTGGAGGACATCATTACCACTATGTGTGGTTGGTGCTACCCAGCTAACTTCCTGGTGATTGAAGTCAACAACAATGGAGGGGACTTCCCAATTATAATGGAAAGGGCATGGCTAAGTACAGTAGATGCATGCCTTAGGATCTGCGATCTTTCCTTGGAAATATCCAAGATAAACATTTATGGAAAGATCGAGAAGAAGAGAGTTCTGTGCATCACATACAGTAACTCAGAGGGTGATGACATGGAAGAATGCTCTGCATCTCTTTCATGTAATCGATGTGCCCACGAAACACAAATTCAAAGGTGCCTATATGTAGCAACCACACCAGTAGTAGACACCCCGTGGTTGATAGCTACTCGAAAGAGCAACCGAAAAATATGCATGGAATGAACTGAGGACACTCATGCTAACAACGAAGGCATAGACACATTGGAGTATGAGCATCACCAACTTCCACCCCTTAATATAAGAACATCCATGGTGAGAAGTTGGAAACTTCTACGAAATTTAAACAAACGCTCATTATTTCAGATCTCTCCCTTACAATTCAGTCATGGGGGAGATGGCCATCTATGCTGATCATTTGAGGCCCTCAGTTCTTTTTAGTTTTTGTTTTACAAGTTTTTGGTTTACACATTTTTGTTTTACACAATTTTGTCTTACATGTTTTTTTTTTACAAATTTCTTTAACTTTTCTTGCTTTTGTTTTACAACATCATTATACCTTTTCATTTTGTGTGTGTGTGTGTGTGATCCACCTTGTAAGTTTTTCACCCAATAAGTGTTCGGAATGATGGTATGAACTATTTTTCCTATTGATTGCTAATTTTTGATTTTTACCTTTAAGTCATGATGTTGATACTAAGGTATGTTCTTTTGATATGGAAGGAAATGAGTTCACTTTATCCATCCATCCACCAGTTTCTATGGTCTCTCTCAGCTTGGAAATGTACAGTTCCCTTCATAATAAGAACTTTAATGAATTGGTGACTAGGCATTTCTCAAACGAAGGAAGAACTCAAGGATTGAAAATGGTCTGACTTCAAGGGAACTTGATGCATTTTTTTTGGCCATTCTCTTGGGTGCTTGGATGTTTTCTTCTTGAGTTTTCTTGCCGTTTCGACATTACCCAATTGTTGGAAGTTGAGACAATAAAAATAAGAAGTCTTTGCATGGTGTGGTTCTCACGCATAAAAACAAAAAATGAAAAGAAAACAAAAACAAAAACAAAAACAAAAAAAATACTAAGTGAGAATTCAAAGCACACCCCTTAGACGCAATAATTCCTTGGGCTACAAGCACTGGTTATGGAAGGAACTAAAAATGTTCCCTCTAACTAAGGCCCTTCTCGCTTCCCATTCTCTCCTCTTTTGTTTCGTCAAAATGGTGGTGGCTCTTGGGGAAGATATTCTTGTTGTTCAAGTGGATGGATTGGCCAAGTGTATTAATGCGAAGTTGCTGGAAGTGGTTTGTTTGAGGCCGGAGTTGGAATGAGATTTGCTAAGTCACATTAATCATGAACACACACAAGGGGCTGTACACCACCTTGTTCTTGAGATTCCATTCCATTCTCTTCTCTCCACCCTTCTCTCCATTATTCACCTCATTTCTGGTTGTATCATTAGTATATATTTTGGTAGATACATTATTTTCTTTTTGGTAAATTCTCATGGTTAAGACATTAACTCTTATTCCAAATGACATTCCCAGAGCCTACGGACTCTTTGAATGTGGATTTGTCAGGGCATTAAGGGCATGAGCCTGCTTTGGGGAGGACCCACTGACATTCCTATTTGGTGCACCAGTTAACTTCTTTTCCCTAACATTTTTGCAGCTAATTTTATTTTGTTCATTTCCATCTTGACATCCACTTCATTGGTGTTATAGTTGTCCTTTTTATTCATCTTCTTGTTCTTATTCTTTCTCCATTCTAACACTACTAGAGGTTCACGATTAGTCATGGGGGTACAGGGCCTAATTTTTTTGATTTTTTCCTACCCCTGATTTTTTTTATTTCCTAACCCCTACACCTTCAGTAGTCACCATTAAAACATCTCTAGATCCGCAATCAGCCATACCACAACCTAGCCAATGGATTTACACTAAAGCAAGGTATCAATTACATGAAAATTCATTTACCCTTGCTAATATAAGATTGTGTTGTGTGTGCAGATGGCAATCATACAACAATGGAGGGGATCTGGAAGGAACATTTGGAATGGAGCAGCGTTGGAAGCACCTATGCAAGGAGCAAGATCGATGGTGTGCTTATCAACGGAAAAAGAAAAGCGCAATCTTGGCGTTGGTAGCAGCAACAATTCTTTCTCTCTCTCTCTTTCTCAGTTGCCAACTAAGGCCTGATGTCAAAGTAATAAGGTATTCACTCTTGTTGTCATGAACACCAGTTTTGTTGAGTCTTGTAATGATGATCTATTCATATGTCATCCCATTAGTTCCATTCACCTCAATAATCCCATACCTTCCCAATATTTTGTAAGGAACTCGAGGATGAGTTTTCATTTAGTCATGGGGGTATGATGAGACGCGATATCGCATGGGCCGCAATATCGCGTACGCAATATCGTGACCGTCGCGATATCGCATCCCATGCGATATCACGTATGTGATATCGCGTCGTCCCCTGCAATATCGCGTACACAATATCATGATCCATTGTCATATCTATAAATAATAGGTGCCTCTTTCTTGTTTCCTCATCCTAGGCTAAACAGTAGGGAAACTCTGGCAGATTGATCACTCTAGAGATAGAATATTTTCCATGTGCCCGCAGTAGGAGTCCTAAAGTGAATGGATCTTTATTTGAGAAACATTGTACCTGAACACAAGTTATGTACGAAAATAAAGATGAACTTCCTAGATAAACCTTGTAGTGCATGGAATAGGATTTTATTTAATGTTATTTACTACTTTCTCTCTCACCCTTATCTCCTAGTAACGTGGAATGAGTACAACTTGATTACGAGCATTCAAAGATGTGTACGGATGATCAAGGAATGGATGCTCATCGTGCTTAGGCTAGATTAGATTCTCTCAACCCTTTCCTCCTAGTTAAGTGCCTCAGTATGACCACTTCAAGCATGTGCGTTACACGTGGTGATCCCAGCAATGATTAGCGTTTGGTAGCCATGGTTGCATCGGTTCAGGGTGTGTACGGTAAGTGGGAACGAATGCTGATGCTAGGTAATTTATACTTAGTTCATTAATTAGAGTTAGTCATTAGTCTCTCTACCCTTTACCTTGTTAGCGTAGGAGATAAAAACATAAAAATATATAAAAATCATATACCTCGGACTTACTTAACCATACACCGTGACAACTAGTAAGTTTGGGAAGACAACGAATGATTAACCCTAAGTGTTCCATGGGGTGTGTAGGCACTTAGTCTGTGGAGTTCGACAGGATCGCACGTGCTACACTCATATTCATATGGTTGAGTATAGGGGTATCTCGCCACTCATCAATTGGGGACAAATAATTTCTAAGGTTTTCTTCCCCTAAAAGTGGATGTTGTCTATCATGTAGCATGTTTCATTGGAGACTTGAAAAGGGTTAGTGTATTTTTTTCTCTTGTTTTGCTTTTTTTTAACATTTAGTTTTAAGAGAAGTGGTTAGTGTGCAATGTCAAGAGAAGTTAGTGTTCAATGTTAAGAGTTAGTGAGGATGATGCATCAATGGACATGGACCTAGACAAGGGACTTATGATGATTATGATGATTGATGAGTGACGAGGTACCCCTATGCTCAACCATATGAATACGAGCATTACGTGTGATCCAGTCGAACTCTAGGGACTAAGTGCTTCTGCGTCTTCATAGAACAAGGATAAGTTAGTAATCATTGTCTTCCCAAGCTTACTTGTATGGCATGATTGTATGGTTAAGTAAACTTGAGGTATATGATTTTTATGTTTTTTATGTTTTATGTCCTGGTGCTAAAAAGGGAGAAATAAAATAATTGAGTAACTAATTTAATTTAACTAATCAGCTAGGTCCTAACTAGTCCTAACACCAACATCCGTTCCCACTCTATGTATACATCCTGAACTAGTGTAACACTACTGGGATTACCAAATGCTAGTCATTACTGGGTTACCAAGTGTTCCACGTATGCTCGAGGTGGTTGTACTAAGTGTGCTTACTTGTGAAAATTAACAACTTGATAAAAGCAACATCAATTAACTAATGAAAGCATTAAATAATTGTAAATAACATTAAATGAAATAAATAAGCTATTATGAATGTTGCAAGGTTTATCATAAAGCTCGTCTTTATTTCTAGGCATAAGGTGTGCTCATGTACACAATGCTCGAGTAAAGATCCATTCACTTTATGAATCTTACTGTGGACACTCAGAAATAATTCTAACTTTGGAAAGGAAACATTGCAAGAGTTTGGGTAAGGGACTAAGAAAACTAACTATCTAATTGCCAAACCAAGTGCACCTGCCTCTTATTTATAGGTGATGAGATAGGTTCTGACATCGGATGTTCGATATCACTTGGCAGGCTCCGATATCGCAAACCCGATATCGTGGATGCAATATCATAATATTGATATCATGGCTCATCATACCCCCATGAATGAATGAAAACTCATCCTTGAGTTTCTTACAAAATATTGGGAAGGTATGGGATTATTGATTGTATGAAAATCTGAATGTGACATGGAATGATAGACTCAAAGTACCTGGTGAACGGATCGACAAAATACTACAACATTTGTGTTCATACCCATTGTGGTGAACACTATACATAGATGACATCTAGACCTTCATCAGACAACTTAAAGAGAGAAAGAGAAGAGAAAGAAAATGAGGTGCATTGTTTCCGATGTCAAAATTGTACACACCATTGTTCATCCACGACCACATAATCAAGCTTGTTCCCTGCATAAATGCTTTTTTCTCCAGTCCATCCTCAGTGCTCCCTTCTATCCCAATCCATTGTTCATGTGATCGTCATCTGCACATACAACACAGTCATGAATTAGCAAGGATAGATAAGATATAATGTGATTGATACCTTGCCTCAATATAAAGCACATTGGCTAGGTTGTGAGTATGGAAGATATTGGATTAGAGGTTTGTTACTGATAACTACCCAAGGTGTAGGGGTGTGATAAGTAGTAGAATGAAAAAATTTGTCACAGGGCCCCCATGACTAAGAGCGAACCTCCGATAGTAATAGGATGTTAAATGAAAGAACAAGGAAGATTAGAGAAATAAAAAAGATGAAGGAAAGAAAACAAAAACAAAAATGAATGTCATTGATGGGGTGAATGAGAAATAGTTGATTGCAAAAATGTTTAAGGGAAAGAGCTTAACAATTGCACCAAAAAGGAATGCTAGTGGATCCTCCCCAAAGCAGGCTCATGCCCTTTATGCCCTAACAAACCCACAAACCAAAGAGTCTATAGGCTCTAGGAATGACATATAAAAATAATGGTGAAGAACTAACCCATAAGAATTTACCAAAGAATAACAATGCATCAACTAGGATATAGACTAATCATAAAATCGGTAATGAGGTGGAGTATGGGAAGAAAAATGGGAAAAGAAGAGAGAATGGAATGGAATCCCAAAATCAAGATTGTGTAAATTCCCTTGTGTATTATGTGGTTAAGGTAACTTAATAAAATTCTATCCAAATTAAAATTCAACTAACCACATCCAATGAGCTCGCATCAACACACATGACCAACACATCCTCCTGAAGCAACAAGAATGTGTCCATAGAGCCACCACCATTCCAACAAGAGAAAGATAGAACCAGAAGGTGAGAAAGGGCCTTAGTTAGAGGGAACCTTCAAGCATGGGTAACATGTCTTTCTAGTGCCATAACTAGTGCTTGTAGCCCATGTTTCTGTATTATGTATAAGGGGTGTGCTTTGAATTCTCACCAGGTTTTATTTATTTATTTTTTAGGAGAACCATACCATGCAAAGACTTATTTGATTCAGGCAACTTCTTGATGTATTAGTCTATAGAGGAATGATGTAAGAATCTATGAAAAACATCCAAGTATGCAAGAGAATAGCCAAC
>MNCI01000439.1:1825-19262 GCA_015680685.1 Gnetum montanum | reverse complement strand
ATGAAAGATGTGGAGAATATGCCAACATTATTAGAGGAAAAACTATGCCAAATCAAGAAACGAGATAGGACACCACGAGACAATCGAAACAAAGGGTAGAAGAGAATAGGGATAAGAACTCAACTGCCAATCATACGTATCAATGTAATATTTTCTTGTACGATCACCCCAAAGGTCAATGTCCAATCTTGTCACATTTACATGAGCATTGGGGAGGAATGTTACATCCAGAGTTCGTACAAAAATACTATGTCCAACCACAGTGGCAAAAACCTTAGTTTTGGGGAAGGCCACTGCCAACTGGACCATACCCTTTATATGTCCCAGCATCAAATGCTTATTATCTTCAACACCTTGTTTCTCCAATGGGATCAACATCCTCTACCTCACCTCATCGTTATCATTCTCCCAAGTACTATCCACCCATGTCCTCTTCAACAAGATCACCACCTCATGTGCCTTACACTTCTCCTCAACCTCAATATTCTCATACTTCACCCCCTTCTACATCACCACTAGCTATGCCAGAAAATTTTGCACCACAGCACCAACCTGCAAACGTTACTTGTGCTGCTACTATCAACAGCAGTGGAGGTCCCTCACAACATTGAAGGTGTCCCTTCTTGAGACGTGACCGTCGAAAGGGACACCATAGTTCAAAAACCACTGCAGACTCAAACTTAGCACAAATCCAACACTGTGTTGCATTTTCCTCTTCGAACCCAAAGCCTCATATTACCTTATCAAGGCCACCACTCAATACTCCAACAACCATGGGGCCCAATGAATATTACCACATGGGGAGACATGTTGATCCTTGCATACCATCTTACGGTCGCAAATACCATAGTGGGTCAACTCCTTATAAATTAACCACATCGTATAACTTGCCACACTATGTCAACTCTAATCAGGTGTGTGAACCCCATTGGGGTAAGTATGACTAGGTCCCAATATTTTCAACATGCAAGGATCCCCACCTTCCATTTATTAATTCTAGCCATGCTCAACCGTTTAGTTATGGGGGCTATCCTCCATTCTAACATCACAAAATTAATAAATGTTTTTCTATTTCTTTAATTTTTCAACTTTTCTTTCCAGTTTTTCACCTTTTAATTTATTGTTTTATCTTTTTGTCTTTTTATCTTTTTATGAGTAATCTCATCCATGAATAAAATACTCATGTGGCTCGTTGGTTGAGGTGTTATTCTATGCTATCAAGTCTCGGTGATCAATTATTTGGACAGTGAGCCCACTACACCCATGCATCCACTCTACAAATAAGAGGTTCTATTCGAGGGTACAGTGATATTCTTGACATTTCTTGAAACTTAAAATTAATCTTATGTTCATTGTACCCAAAATGAAGAAGGATGGACCAAGAGGGAATGATTAGGGTGTGACATCAAGGGGACTTGCGGATTCTCTTTGGTGACGTCTATGGGAGTTATCATGCAACGTGGTTGTACTAAGATCCTTGTAGATCTAATGAAAAATGGGAGTAAGAGTAATCAAAATGACACTCAAAAATCAAATACTGTTCTAGGGGGTCCCACTGGAAAGACATGCACCCATGCCTGAAGGTTGGTGATTTCTCTAGATTCAGTGAAGTGAAAAAAAAAAGAAAGAGAAAAAGCAAAAGAAAAAGGAAGTGTCACAAAACAAAAATAGCTCCTCCCTTGAACAAAATGCCAAGTGATCGTATGCCTTGTTGTTATGGTACTCTCGTAGTTGTTCATCATGGGATGAAACAATGCGATGTCACTGATTAGAGGAATGGACTTGGTTCTAATCTTGGAATGATGGGTTAATGACACCTTAATCATGCTTTACATGTAGGATTCATTGTGCCCTGAGTCAGTTACCTCACATCCCAATCTCTGCAATCCCTTCTTCGATTTATTCCATCTCGCTGTTCCTGTATTTGTGACTCGTGTCTTGTATAGCATTGAATTCATACCTCATCACAGTGGTTTTAGCATGTGTGTGTTTTGTTGCATTGGTATAGATTACATTTAACCCTTCTAATGCCTACGGACATCTTAAGGTGTGGTCACGCAAGGGCATATAGGTTGGAACCTGCTTTGGGGAGGACCCACTTGCATGACTTTTGTAATTTGTACTTATTGCACACCACCACATCATCTTATACCCTCCGAGTATTTCATTTCCAAATCTATTCTTTTCTTTGTCATTATTTTATCAAACGTTCCTCAAAACCAAGTCCGACATTAAACTTTTGGGGCAACTTCTTTGCAAAATTTCTAACTCTACAATCACACAAAGTAAAGAATTCAACATTTATTAAAGGCAATGAGTAAGGTATGAAATCATTGAACTTTTTTCAATAACCTTACTAACAATTGATCTTTGTGTGATTATAGATGGCCCCTAAAAGAAGACAACAAGGAGGACCTTCTCACGGTGCAACTGAATGACCTAGGGGGCAGAGGCTGAGGACCTCATGCAAAACATGCAGAGTAGAAGTCCATCATGAAACTCTTGTTACTACATAATCTATCTAAGCAAAGGGAGGAGAGGTCAAGGCCCAAGCCTATGAAGAGGAACGACGGCTATTTGTGGCATGGCATGTCAAGGCCAATCAAGTGCTCCCACAGCTATCGTGTTCATGAAAAGTGCCGACTCCATTAAACATTGGAACATCAGCATGGATGGCTCATAATCCTCAGATAGAAGAGGAGAAACGTTAGGTGCTTCTTCAATGGTATCACTCTTAGACGCCTGATGCACAGGACAAAGGAAAGACACCCATGGAGGAGCCACCACTACCGGGAACCCCATGAGTTCCGCAAGTTTTGTCTTTTGTGTCTGTGTCCAAATTTTGTTTAATTCTCCACTGCAGCATGAATAAATTTCTAGTTAGTCAATAATCCCATACCTATCCACTATGTATTCAATTGAGCTTGTTCCTCACTTTGACTCGAGGATGAGTTTTTACTCAGTCGTGGGGGTATGATGAAGTGTCATTAAGTCGATGCGTCGATGGGGCCGCGTATACGCGGCCACGTCGACGCAGCCTTCCTGCATCGACGGGGTCTCGTTTACACAGCCACCTATCCCAACCTATAAATAAGAGGGCCCTCTGCCTCATTTAGGCATCCTTTTGTCATTTGTAGCTAGACTCTTTCAGTTTGTTTTCGTAGGAGTTAGAATATTTTCCCAGTGCATGCCTGTAGTGTGATGCTTGTAATTGTACAACACCTTTATTCGAGTGTGACGTACTTGGACGTGCACATGACCGGAAATAAAGATCGAGATTACTTCATCATTGCAGCATTCACTTAGTTTTAATTGTCTAGTTTAATTGTTAATTGTTATTGTTATTTATTGCTTTCTTAGTTAATATGTATTGCTTTCTTAGTTAATATTTATTTATCATCATTTGCTATTTCTGTTGTTAAATGCAGAATGAGTACGACTTAATCACGAGCATTTAAGTGTGACTACTTGGCAACCCAGCAACGTACCTAGGATCTACGCTTAGTAACCCCAGTAGTAGTTGTGCACGGGGTCCAAGATGTGTACAGATGATTAAGGAACCGATACTCATCGCACTTAGGCTAGCTTAGATTCATTTCCCATTGCTCATTAGTTTAACCAATATTATCTTCCATTGTCTCTAGAAGTAGCATTAGTTTAGGAACACATCATACGCCTCACTCTGGACTAAACCATACGTGACAAAGCAATACTAGTCCAGGTGGGAAGATAGTGAACTACAATCAACATGTAACTATCTAGATACCACAACTAGCCTATCCGCGGAGTTCGACCGAATCGTGCGTGAACACTCGTATTCGTTTGGTTGAGTGTAGGGGTACCTCGCCACTCATCACTCATGTTCTTCATTCATGTTAATATGCAGTTTTCCTTTTCCTTTTCTTTCTCTTATTTCTTGTTGATGTTTTCTAAATTGTTTTTTGTCTTCTATTGTGATAGAAGGTGGAGAAAGAGGAAAGATGATCTCTACGAATAGAGTAGGAGTAGATGGTTTCACCTTAGGTTGAGGTTGCAGTTTGGGAGATGGAGTCCAAGCATGAGATAATTTTTCTAATTTTCTATAAATCAAACCAGTATTCAGATTTGTATCTATATTTAAGTTATACATACTTTCTAAAACATGCATTTGTGTTTTATTACCATATACTAATTCTTTTAAAGTTGTATTCATCCAATTTTGTATACAAATTGTATCGAGAGGAATGGCTGAAGCCTTTTTTGTTTGCAGAGTATAAACATACTCTATTGGTCCTGTTTTTTCACCACTACTACTAGATTGTTCTCCTAATTGTCTTTGGATCAAATCATATTTCTTTTTCTTTTTTCTCTCTAGATTAGCCATTTTTTCATAGTATTGTGCTAATAAAGTTTCATCTAGTTTATTCTTGTCTTTCTTTGTATTCATTTGGATATTGATGGTGTTTAGCAGAGCATCGCATTCAGTACAATGATATTGTTTATCAACCTGTTTCAACATCCTATGTTGATAAGAAGGATCTCTAGAATATTGAGATTGTTTGTCTTTTAAAGGTTGTGATTCAAAAGATTTTGAAGAACTTGAACTAGATTCTTCTTTATCTAATTCAACTAATTTAGCCTTTAATTTTTCTCTTTTTGCTAAATGGTGTTGTACTTCATTTCTCATATTCTAAGATTGTTCTACAGAGTTTAGGATCTGCTTATGCAACAAAAGAAAACTATGTTATAAATCTGTCATTTCTTGTAACGTACTAGGAGAGGCTTCTCCATAAGGTCTTTCTACTGGTTTAGGCTTTTCCGTTTGTTCTTCTTTAGAAGATATTACTAAAGGTTTGGGTTTTCTAAAAATCTTTTTGTGTTTTTGGTGCAGGATATCTAGTGGATCTATATCAGTGAACTTTGGAGGTAGAAGATTGACCTTGTATTGGCATTTAGGATTTGAAAACCACTTTGGCATGATCAGTTTCCAGTAGTTTTCTATGGGATTGGAAAGGTTAGCATACTGAGTATGGATTGGAAGATCTTCAGTGTCTATTTCTACTCCATATTCTATGTTGGTAGATCCTACCTATGTTTTTTGTTCACCAAACGTGAAAACAGTAGATATTGTAGTGCTACTAAAAAGTTTAAAGATTAGCCTAGCACAAATCGTAGCATAAATTGCAACACAGTAGAGGATACCAACAAGAATCAGGCCAAAACAACAAAAGATACCAACGAGAATCAGGCCAAAACACTTGGAAGTAAAGGCGAACTTAAGCATACAACAAACTCTTAGGACAAGAATATCTCACCATAAGGCTACTCTACTTCTACAACAAACTAAGTGAATTAAAATCCTTTTTTCTCTCAAGTGTTTATATGTACGTTAGGATTTGAGATAATTAGGATTAATGCAAAGAATTTCACCTAGGAACATACTATGTCTAACTACTCGGTTATTTCACTGAAGTACGTCTAACTACAACTACAGCGAGTGAAGGGAAAAGTAATGAAACTATTCTTGGCGTTGATACAAATCAAACCAACCTAAACTTTGTCGAACATGATAGAGAGACATGCGACACTAGGCGCAGGCTCCGCTTTAATTAATTAATAGGAAAGATGCGAACGATGGGAATGAGGCAGGAATCAGGCAAAAAGGGGCCACAACTGGAACCACGCAGCATATAGAAGCAGTGCAGTTGTACAAGGAAGGGCATGGGAACATGGCATGGATACAGTCAGCCTGGGCTGGTTCGGGTTCACGTGTTTCCCTGGGCTGTGAACCTCGCACCTTAAATGAAGCTGCCGCACTAAATATCATTAGCAGGGGAAGAGGCAAACGGTCCGAAACGCCAATCCGAAAAACACAGAGTTTGAACTGGGAAATGGCGAAGGAGCGCATTTAATGCGGCGCTCAAGACAAATGTCGCCTGTCTACTCCAAGCACGCATACGCCGTGAACTTCTAATGCCATGGCCCCATCGCTATCACTCATTCATTCATTCATCCATCCATCCGAATGCACACTATTCTGCTTCTGCTTCTTCTTCTTCTTTCCTTAGTCGTCGATGTTTATCCTGGTCTCGGCGATGCCATGGCCATGGCAGTTGTGCCCACATGGACGCCACATCCACATCCCGAGTTGAGGCAGACTGCAGACTGCAGAGCCAGCCAAGGCCAAGCCAACGCCCACGCCAATGCCAGCATCGACCTCAACCGTTTTAGAGGAAGACAAGAAATCGTGGCCGCCCGACCGCCTAAGTGCAGATAAAGTTGCCCGTTCTGGCAAGGCATCGCACCGCACCGCCGCTCATAACATAACCCAGGGTTTAGCGCCCGCACAGAAACGAAGTTAACGTCAACCCTGCACCCTGGCCTGGGCGACACGGCCACCAAAACCAAGAACCTCTTCACTTCAAAAGCAAGCCGCGTACACACACAGCGGACTCGCTCGCTCTCTCGTTCCGAGGCAGGCTCTTGCTAAGCCGTCCCTCCCTGAACGAGTTTGCCAGCGCCGGCGCAAGGCCAAGGCAGAGACAGGCAACGGAAACGGCGTCGGGGTCGGCGGGGGACGCCCAAAAATGGAGTGGCACTAAATATAGCAGTACAGACACACAGGAGAAGCAACAGTAGAGAGACAGAGAGAGAGAGAGAGAGACATAGGAATAGCAAGATGCTGTCCAGGGTGAACGTCAATAGCGGAGTGTGGTCCGTGGAGGAGGATCCCGTGGTCGCCGGCGGCGGCGGGGATGACGGTTTCCCGACCTTCAAAGCCATGCTCGATGACCATGACTGGTACCATCACCAGCAGCAGCAGCAGCAGCAGCAGCAACATCATCATCATTCTCAGGAGCAGCAGTTGCATGGTGGTTCATCCAATCCTGCAGCAGCCAGCAGCGCCGACATGTCTGCCAGCTTCGGCCTGCTGCCGCCGCCCGACATGGGAATGGGAATGGGGATGGGAATGGGGATGGGAATAGGCATCGGAATGAACATGAACATGAACATGAACATGAGCATGATGGCTCCTGCTGCCGCTGCATCCTGCTTTGCATCGCTTGTTTCAGAGGCGCCGCCGCCCCCGCAGCAGCAGAGTACGCCGTCGTCGTCGCCGACCGCCACCGGCGGGAACTCCATATACAGCCTCGATGCGTCGCAGGTCACGTCGTTTCTCGCCGGCGGTCAGCCGCACCCGCCGGTCCTCTCGGATTCCGCCGGGGCCGGCGGCTCCGGAGCGTTCGAGGAGCTTCTTCCGGGAACCGGCGGCTCCGGTTACCTGTACGGCGGGGCCGGCGTCTACGCGGCGCCGCGGTCCACGGCGCTGGCGCCCTCGGGGCTGAGCCCGCGGGACGGTTCGTTCGGGTTAGCGGCGCCGAACTTCAACGTGGCCATGACGGGGTCGGGGCCGGCGCGCCTGCCTCTGAATTTCGGGCGAACGAAGACGCTCCGGCCGCTCGAGATGTGCCCGCCCGTGGGCGGGCAGCCGACGCTCTTCCAGAAGCGCGCCGCCGCGCTCCGGAACGGCAACGGCGACGCGAAGGGAAAGCGCGCCGTCGCCGACGACGACAACTTTAACGGCAACAACAACAACCACAGCGGCAGCAATTTGAGCAACGCCGGCGCCGGGGGCGTGGCTGCCGCGGCGGCAGATGATGACCTGGACGACAGCAACGATGGCTCCGGCGTGCAGTGCGACTCCGATGAAAACCTCGTCGGCGGCAAGAAAAGCGACGCGGCGGCCATGATGATGCCGGCGGAGGAGTCGTGTTTGCCGGCCGGCGGTGACAAGGAAAAGGAGAAGAAGAGGGGCGGGGGCCTGCCGGCCAAGAACCTCATGGCCGAACGCCGGCGCCGGAAAAAGCTCAACGACCGCCTCTACATGCTCCGCTCCGTGGTTCCCAAGATAAGCAAGGTCGGTCCGCGTTGCTCGGTTTGTGCGTCTGCGTATGATTTTTTTTTTGTTTCGATGACGGACTCTCTTTTCCCGCAGAATAACGAAGACTAATGAAGAATTGCAGGCAGAAACTGACATTATTCCATAATCTTGTATAGGCTCTGCCTCTGCCTGGCATCAATGGAGATACAGACATAGGTTTTTCTTTTTCCGTGTCCGCTCCCTCCCTGTGCAACCCTAGAATTCCTGCGGATTGTGGAGATGTTCTGTGTTCGTGTCCGCGATAAAAAACTGGTGTGAATGGGGCCATGGCGTTGTGTCTCCGTTGCAGTGATAGATAGCGATTTGAATTGGGACTGTGTCATGGATTCGCGTTTTTTTGGTTTTTTTGGCGAACTGTGCCTGTGTTTTCATTTTCGAATCATTGTTTTGTGCGCGTGTTTTCACTTCCGAATCAGTCTTGTATGTCTGGGTTCTCACCTTCGTGGCAGCATCCCCGATCCGGTCCAGCGCGGAGTGGTCTCCAGCGCCAGTTTTTCTCTATGAGAGCGCCTTTTTGTATGCCGGTGTTATCATTAGCTGTGCTTTCGCTTGGAATTTTGAGGGGCCGTAGCGTTAGGATGTAAACAAACTTTTCAATTCATTTGCACGCTACATGGTTGCTTTTTCCTGTTCATGATTGAACGCGGGGTCTCTTTCCAATGCCTGTGTGTAAATTTACAGTTTTCATTGTTTGGTAGAAAGCAAACAGCAGGGGGTGCACAGTTTTGTTTCATTGCTCTGAACGAGACGGAATTGTTTTATGATGCAGATGGACAGAGCATCGATTCTGGGCGACGCAATCGACTACTTGAAAGAACTTCTGCAGAAGATCAACGATCTGCATAACGAGCTCGAATCAACTAATAATCAGCAGACGACGCTGCTGCCGGGAAGCTCCAGTTTTCACCCTGTCACACCCACTACTCCGGTTTTGCCATGCAGAGTTAAAGAGGAGTGCCCCTCTACTCTGCCGAGCCCTAATGCTCAGCCTGCCAGGGTGAGTTTGTGTGTTGGGCGATTTTTTGTTTTGCGTCTGTTATACATATAGAGACGGAAAAAGAGAATTGATTTGAATTAAATCATCAGTGACTGATGAAATGAAACGGCATGGTTTTGACAGGTAGAGGTGAGGGCAAGGGAGGGGCGAGCACTGAACATTCATATGTTCTGCGCAAGAAGGCCGGGATTGCTGTTATCTACCATGAGGGCGCTGGATGGCCTTGGTCTAGACGTACAGCAGGCTGTTATCAGCTGCTTCAACGGCTTTGCCTTGGACGTCTTCCGAGCTGAGGTAATAATGCATAAAGCTTCTTTAGTTTTAGTTATCAATGTAACGCAAATCGACGCTGTTGCGCAGAGGTTTGTTCGAGTGTGCTGATTTTACTGACAGATTGATTGTTATGATTATGAATGGTTAATCCTCCTCCTCGCAACGACAACAGCAATCCAAAGATGGGGAAGTCGCACCCGAAGAGATCAAGGCCGTTCTGCTGCACACGGCGAGCTGCCCTACTGCGATCTGATGCAGAATCGGAACTCGAATTTGCCAACACTCGCTAGGGAGAAGAAACAAAGCATTGAAGACCTCTATGTTCTCTGCTCGTTTTAATTCACAGTGATTATTATATTTTCTTTTTCGTTTCGCAACCCTTAATCCTCGGTTTAGCTAAGCACACGGGCAAAGACAATGCTTTTTTTCCTGCACAAAAGCAGGAGGACGCAACTTGTTCGGCATCACTGCCATGTAACTCGGTAATTGTTTGCGCCTAATGTGACCACTGAACAAGAAAATCATCTTTCTTAAACCAATTTTTTCGCTGGTACATCCGTGTTTCCCGATTACTTCACCTCAAAAACAACGCGGTGTTAAAAATGCTTGCCGACGGACGCAATAATGGAGTCGCGTACTCGGTTAGGAGCTCTGGTCGTTCTGTTTTATAATAATTTCGAATCGTCGAGCGTCTGCGTTGCGTAGTATTTGTTAGATAGAGCCACAAGCGATAATTTTATTGTGATTTATTGCTGAATTCTTGTTTGAGGGCTAAGGAAAACGCAGATGGCATCTAGCGCGGTGCGGGAGGAACGATCGTACGCGATGTTCCGGAAACCGAAATGGAGGTATGCAATGATCTGGCAAGTGGTTGCTCTGAAAATTTCTTTTATTAGCATGAATGTCTGGCAGAAAATGTTTTTATATAACGTGAAATCTGGATGTTTTGACTGCTGCCAATTCGTACCCTTGGAATCTGGCATGGCAAGGAATCTTCTGCCGTATCCAATTTCCCAAGTTGTGTCTGCTCCTCCCAACAACAGCCGGAGGTTCAGGTTCAGGTGAGAAGCATATACTGTGCGAGCTGGACAAGCCTTTTCCAACAATTTTCACTTCATCAAATATTTTTCAAATTCTGGAACACACTCCATTATTTTTCATAAGTGAGTTAGCTCAGGCCCGCTGGCCTGGACTCTAGCGCTAGATTCGTTGGCTTTGGAGGAAATTCCTGAATCTGTTGGTTCCACTGCGTTACACAAGCATACTTTTGTCTTCAACTTTCAAGCTTCGCCTAATGCGCAGGGGTCTAATGCTAATGGTCGATACCATCTTTAACTGAAACGGTGTGCTTTTTAAAATCAGTCTTTAACTGAAACGATGTGCTTTTTAAAATCAGTTTTGCCCGCAGAACCACATAGACAGGGACATGGTTACGTTGGTTCTTTTTAGGGTGTAAAGAAATCAGGGACATGGTTACGTTGGTTCTTTTTAGGGTGTAAAGAAATCTATGATATGGTTGGTGGCCTATGTGTGCAGCCATAAAAATATGATTTGTTGGTGGCCTATGTGTGCAACCATAAAAATATGATTTGCAGCCATCTATGTATGGACATGCAACGTAGTTGTTTGCAACCCAAATTGTGAGAACAAACCTACCCATCGTTTGTTGTGGCACATGGGAAAATTGATGTTTCAAACAACCTTGCAAAATACATCTCCATTTGTAGTCTTTAGAAAATGCTCTTCCGAAGTAGAGATGCCAAGGGAAACAGGAGCTCCTAGTTGTTGGAAGGCACTTTTTGGATAGTATAAAACACTTTTTGGAAGAGTAAGAAATAATTAGAAGTTTCGATTTCCAATAAAGGGTAGATCATTGAAAGTAGAACCCTTTCCAAAAGTGGTTGTGGATAGATTGCTACTGGTAGTTAGTTGTAGTTTTTTGAAAAATACTACCAGAACCTTTCCCATTATTGGAAAGCAACGATGCCAAAGGAAATGGGAGCTTCCGGTTGCCTAAAAGCTTTTAGAAGTGATTGCGAAACGAGTGCTTGACGCACTCTCTCGCAAGATAGTGTAAAACACTCTCCGAAAGAGCCTCAAATGATCCGAAGCTTTGATTTTCACTAAAGTGTAGATCATCGGAAGTAGAACCTTTCCGACGGGGGTAGTTGCAGATAGATTGCTATTGGCAGAATGTTGTAGTCCCTTGTAAAATACTACTAGAAGCCTTCTTGTCAATTGTAAGCAGTGATTCCAAGGAAAATGGGAGCTTCCAGTTGCTGAAAGGCTTTCGAAAGTGATTGCATGAGGAGTGCTACTAGCGTCTCCTCATAGTGTGTGTAAAAATCTCACTACAAGTGCGTTCGTAGATAGGAAGCGGTGGTTTCCAAGTAACTGGTGATAAACGGAAGTAGGGTTGCTTCTAAAGCCGACTGCGAGTTGACTACTATGGGTAGAGACTCGTAGTGCATTATAAATCTATGCTAAAAGTCTTCTGATCATCTAGAAGCCTTCATGCAAGTGTGAATGCACGCTTTTGGTTGTATTAGGCTTTTTGGAAGGGATTGTGAGTATGTTGTTGGATGCACCCCCTCGTAGTATCTGTAAAAATCTTACTAGAAGCACGTTCGTAGATAGGAAGCAGTGGTTTCCAAGTAACTGGTGATAAACGGAAGTAAGGTAACTTTCAAAGTTGACTGCAAGTCAATTGTTGTGAAGAATGACTCCCAGTGCATTGTAAATCTGTGTTGGATGTGTTTCGATCATTTAGAAGCCTCCATGCACGTGTGAATGCACACTTTCGGTTGCAGTAGGCCTTTCGGAAGGGATTATGAGTATGCTACTGGATGCATTCTCTCGCAGTGTGTGTAAAAATCTCACTGGAAGCATGTTCGCGAATAGGAAGTAGTAGTTTCCAAGTAACTGATGATAAATAAAAGCAAGACGGCTTCCAAAGTTGATTGCTACAGGTAGTGACTCGTAGTGCATTGTAAATCTATGTTGGATATGTTTCAATCATTTGAAAACCTCCATGCAAGTGTGAATGCATGTTTCTGATTGCAGTAGGCCTCTTGGAAGGGACTACAAGTATGTTGCTAGATGCACATGTTTGCAATGTGTGTAAAAATCTCATCGGAAGCTTGTCTGTGGACAAGAAGCAATGGTTTCTAAGTAACTAGTGATAAACGGAAGCAAGGTGGTTTTTAGAGCTTAGTGCGAGTCGACTGTTGTAGGCAGTGACTTGTAGTGCGTCGTAAATCTATGTTAGATGTCTTCTGATCATCCGGGAGCCTCCATGCAAGTGTGTATGCATGTTTTCAGTTGCAATAAGCCTTTCAGAAGGGACTGCAAGTACGCTACTAGATGTACCCATTCGCAATGTGTGTAAAAATCTCACCAGAAGCACGTCCACAGACAAGAAGTAGCGGTTTCCAAGTAATTGGTGATAAATGGAAGCAGTGCATTGTAAATCTATGCTAGAAGTCTTTTAATCATCAAGAAGCCTTCATGCAAGTGTGAATGTCCACTTCTAGTTGCAGTACGCCTTTTGGAAGGGATTGCAAGTATGTTGCTGGTTAGATGCAAGTTGCAGGTTTTGAATAATAACTATGAGAGGATGCCATACGCATTAGCTCGCATTTGCTTAAAAAATAGTATACATCTAGCAAATGAATAAAAACTAATAATTGAGATTTTAGATTGTAGCATTGCAACCAATTGAAGAGAAGTAGTAGAAAGAAGGTTCACGCTGATTTCAAAGGTGTGTATGGAGATTGATTTTAATTTGTAAGTTGTCTTTATCATTTTCAATGTTTGTAGAATGTGGAATTGTTGTTTGAGTTAACATCCAAACATCATTTTTGTTTAGATGTGAGGATGGTAATAACATGCTAGTTTTTGGGAAACAACATGACAAAAAGAAATACAAAACCTAGCAAATGGTCCTTTTTTAAAAAATGAAATAAGATGGTCCTATTTCTATGATGATGCCTTTGCTTAGATATACAAAGAAAGAGTTGACGATTTTATTGTAGGCGAAGAGAGAAATGCAATGTTTTTGTGTGAATTTTTCTATAGGAACAAAAACAAATAGAAATGGGAAAAGGAAACTCTCTCCCAAGAAAACCATGACACTCGTCATACAAGGTAGCTTTTCTTGAATTTTCGAGATTAGCAACAACATTTATTATATTTTTTGTATATTGCATATTTTCAAAATCATGCCTAATGTCCATGTATATACATGAATAAGTCATCATTTTTCATATGGCCCGAATGTTACTATAGGGGTGGCACCTAGGTAAGGAAGAAAAAGAAATAAGACTAGCAGAAAGACTAGTTGCTAATGTAATTTTATAGTTTGCATTATGCGTGGTGATGAGCATGTTGCATGCATTTTTATATAAAGAAATAAATCATGTTGACATGTCAGGAGCTTATTATCATGGCTTGCTTGGTCCAATGTTAGATAAAAGAGATGCTTAGTCAAAACATATTTCTCCTGAGATATGTCAAAAGTTAGTGTCATTATGGAATGAATGATTTCCAATAGATATGATTTATGAGAGATATATTAAGGATCTATTCAATGAAGGGTAGGAATTCAAGGTATCTTGAAAGAAGAACATGTTTTCTCTAAAAAAGAACATTTACAATATTTGCAAAGATGTAACACTGGAATACAAAAAAAGTAAGCATGATAAAATTAGCACAAGGTTAAGGTACCAGAGCACTATAGATTTTTTCTTTTATTTTCAAGAGGAGGACATCAAACAATCTGTCCCAACAATCATCAAGTTGCAATTGCCATGGATGCTAAAAAAAGATGATTGGTCTATCTCAAAATAACATATTTGCCATGGATTCAACATTCAACACCAACAACTATAGAGTAAGTAAATATTTGGTGTATTTTTTAGAAACCATGTACCAAGAATATTTTGTACTGCAATTGGCTCATTTTTTTAATATAAGAGCTATTTAAACAGCTTCCTTTTTGCACAGTCATGACTTTTGATTCGTACTACAATGGACTGCTTGTAGCATGGGTGATCTCCTCTAGGGTTATAGAGAAAGATGTCATAGCTTAGCTTTTTGAATTGATGAGAAGATGTAAGTCCTGAGAGCTACAGTGGATAGTAAATGCTTTCATGCTAGATTTTGATGTCCGAAAACGTCGGTGGTTGGAACACTGAGAGGTTCATAGGCATACAACCTAACCTCGAATCTGTGTGAGGGCCACGCTGGAAAATGGAAATGAGGTGCCCTAAATAGTCTTGTTGATCAGACAAGGACTTACATGATGTTAAAACAACTATGTGAGAGAAGGGTTTATACTGCATTATGCACGGACACTGGGACTGGCTAAGCTAGAGCGTAGCAAGGTGTCCTAGCCTAAGAAAAATGATGTAAACATGCAAATACATATGAAAAAGTGAGAAAATATAAGTGTTATGCTGAATACCAAAGAGAAATGCTTGAGAAATGCAATAGAATTTGAGAACAGAAGTGCACTGCCCCAAAAGGGGAAGTGTGGCTAATTCCAAAAGGGTCTCAAAAGGTACACAATATACAACAGGTGCAGCAGGAGCACAGTCACAGTCTCGATGGTGTCGGGCTGTGAAGTCTAGTGCTTGTTGTGATGAATTGTGCTTGTTGGGTTGGTCGCTGCGGTGTAGCATGTGGTGTTCTGCAGGGCTACAACGGGGTTGCAGTGTATCATGCAGTGTAGGACTACCTCTCTGTTGGTGTGGTGTGTTCTAAGTCTCGTTCGCCCATGGAGCTAAGTGCCAAGATGCCAAGATGCCAAAATGCCAAATGCCAAATGAAAATGCCAACTCCCCAATTGGTGAAAAATGGAAGCCAACCCCCTGAAACATTGGGACGTAGGGGTAATTATAGGGCTAGGGTTAGCCCAAAATGCAAATTGGGTGCCATGTGGCAGTGCAGTAGGTGGGACCATGAAAAAAATTCAAAAAAATTTCTAAGTCCAAAGGTAACTATAAAAAGTTCAAAAATTTTTATAACTCTGGCTACTACGCTTATCCTGTGTTACGTGCAGGACATGGGATGCTGGCTGCTATGCTTGTCCCATGTTACATGTAGGACATGGGATGTTGGCTGGGGATAGGGCGTAGCATGGACACTTGGAAAAATCTGGTGAAGATTGTAATCCTTATTCTTATTGTGCTGGCTACGCTATGGAGCATAGTAAGAGGGGTAGCCTCAGGAGTTAAAAAATTTGCTAAATGCCTCTTCCATGTTGAGCTAGCTTGACACTTAGGCAAAATTGACTATTGAAAGGTGTGCTATGCTGGTTACGCTCTAGAGCGTAGCAGGGGCAATGGGAGCGTAGCACAACACTTAAAAACATTCTACAACTTACTACACTTGTCCCATGTTATGCGCGGGATATGTAACTTATCAGTTAGAAAAAATTTTGCAAAACTGGTGTCTTGTGTTGGCTACACTCTAGAGTGTAGTAGGGTGATGAGTGGCGAGGTACCCATACACTCAACCATACGAATACGAGTGTGCACGCGTGATCCGGTCGAACTCTGCAGACTAAATGCCTTAACACCACAAGAAACACTTGGGGTTAATCGTTCGTTGTCTTCCCAGGCTTGCTTGTAAGTGTCACGGTGTATGGTTAAGCAAGTCTGAGGTATGTGATTTTTTTGGTATTTTTGGCTTATCTTCTATGCTATCAGGGGAAAGGGTTGAGAAACTAACTAACTCTAACTAATGTCCTAAGTCTAAGTTAACTAGCGTCAGCATCCGTTCCCACTTACCGGACACACCCTGAACTATGCAATTGTGGCTTACCAAACGCTAATCGTTACTAGGATCACCACACGTAATGCAAGTGCTCGAAGTGGTCGTACTAAGGCACCTATTTAGCTTAAGTGTGATAAGCAGCCGATTCCTTAGCTAGCCGTACACACCCGTGGGTGCTCGTAACTAAGTCGTACTTATCACACGTTCTAGCCTAGCAATGAGCAGCCGATTCCTCAACTAGCCGTACACATCGGACTACTACTAGGATTACCAAGCGCAGAATCCTAGAATATGCTACTGGGTTACCAAGTAGCCAATGCTCGTAATTGAGTCGTACTCATGCATTGCGTCAAGCAGCCGATTCCTTGACTAGCCGTACACGTCCGTAGATGCTCGTAATCAAGTCGTACTTGAACGCACTAGGAAAGCAGTAAATGAAAGCAATAAATGAAACCACGTGCTGCAAGGTTTATCCAATCAAGTTCGTCTTTATTGCCGTACACAACTTGGGTTCAGGTTACAAGCTGCTCGAATAAAGAGCCGTTCACTCTAGGACTCCTACTGCGGGCACATGGGGAAAAAATCTAACTCTGGAGTGCTCAATCTTCCAGAGCTTCGCTACTTCTAGCCAGGATTGGGAAATGAAGGGAGTGCCGCCTCTTATTTATAGATATGGCGGTGGGACGTGATATCGCGTCTCATCATACCCCCATGACTGAATGAAAACTCGTCCTCGAGTTCCTTACAATGATATCATGTAGGTATGGGATTATTAGGGGAAACGGAACTAATGGGATGACATGTGAACGGTCTTTATTACAAGACTTGACAAAAACTGGTGTTCATGACAACAAGAGTGAACACCTTATTACAATGACGTCAGGCCACATTTGGTAGCTGAGAGAAAAGAGGAGAGAGAATAGAAAAGAAGAAGAGAAAAGAGTCTTGTTGCTGCCAATGCCTAGATTGCGCCTTTCGTTGTCCATCCGTAAGCGCATTATCAATTTCACTCCTTGCATAGCTGCTTCAGCACTGCTCCACTCCAAGTGTTTACTCCAGATCCATTCCATTGTTTCTTGAATCGTCATCTGCACACACAACACAATCATATATTAGCAAGGGTAATTGAATCATTAAGTAAAGAATACCTTGCTGCGGTTTAGGTTCATTGGCTAAGTTGTGCTATGGCTGATATGGATCTGGGAAAATGTAGATGATGACTACCGAAGGTGTAGGGGTTAGGAAGAAAAACAAAAAAATGCGGGGCTTAGGATAAAAATCAAAAAATTAGGCCCCGTACCCCCATGACTAATTGCAAACCTCCGGTAGCGTTAGAATGGAGAGAGAAAAGGAATAGGAATGATAGGTAAAAAGGAACAACTATGGCATCGATAAAAAGGATGTCATGATGGAAATGAACAAAAATGTTAATTAATTGCAAAACGTTAAGAAAAAGAAGTTAACTAATG
>MNCI01000435.1:5211-29331 GCA_015680685.1 Gnetum montanum | reverse complement strand
TTTAACGTCATTTCAGACTATTTGTAGTTTAACGTCATTTCGGACCTNTCAAAAAATTACTGAAATGATACTATAACCCTAGGTCCGAAATGACGTTAAACTACAAATAGTCTGAAATGACGTTAAACTATAACAAGTCCAAAATGACACTAAACTACCTTGAAACAGGAAAACAATTAAACGCCACTCCCAGTCCGCAATGACATAAAACTAGCCACGATCAACAACGATCAGTTGACCAAGAAATCTATCCTTCAAAGCATTCCCTGATTACGCAAGGGGCCCGAAACGACCATAAACTACGCACGAGGCCCGAAATGGCCATAAACTACGCATGGGGCCCAACATGGGACCCAAAATGGCGATAAACTACGCACGGGGCCCGAAATGGCGATAAACTATGCACGGGGCCCGAAATGGCCATAAACTACGCATGGGGCCCGAAATGGCCATAAACTACGCATGGGGCCCGAAATGGCCATAAACTACGCATGGGGCCCGAAATGTCCATAAACTAGTACATGCTTTTCGCTTTATTTTTATAATCACATTTCCGTAATACACTTAAAATAGAAAATAAACCAAAACATTTCTTTTACATTTGTATCTCGAGTTCAACAAAAAAATATTTGAATAGTTATCACATACAACCAACTGTCTTTGTCCGTTCCACAATTTTCAAGTTATAGTTCCAGTACAAATCTGAGTCGAAAAACACCAAAACAAAAACAACAACAAAAAAAAAATAAAAAAGAGCTAAAAGGCTAAACATCTGGGACGTGATGATCGTCCCCCTTGGACACGCCAGCGTCAGAGGCCTCTGCTCCACTGGGACCAGCTTCTCCAGTTTCATCTCCACCTTCCTCCTGAAAAGGGTCAAAAAGAAACAGAGATAACAAACACAAGAATAAGCGAATGTAAAAATTTCAAACATTATTCAATCAATTAACCTCATGAGCATGAAACGCTTACCATAGGGGGTCCCCCCAGGCCAAATTCCAGTAGCCGCAGGATTTCCTCCTCGGGAACGCTTGCCCAATCTGTCTCGTCGAGACCCAAGTCAACATCTGCCAAAGCCTTTTCCTTGTCAACATCCGACCAAGTGGGACGTTTCAAAGGGAACTCCCCCTCTGACACCTCCCCAGAAGTGGTTGTTATCCGCCGTTTAGGAGATTCCATATCTACAATGGTGTTTTGGGTGAATGTGTCAAAGGCAGAACGTAGACCAAGGCCTTCCACAAACATTTCAAACTGTCGCTTCTCAATAGACACTTCTTTTAGCGACTTCTTATACTGATGCTTGTGGTTCTTCTCATCTTGCCCCCATTTGCGTACTTTGGAGGCGAAAGCCTTCCAGTCGTGGCATTTGGTGTTCAGCAATTCGATTTGAGCCCTATGCTCCCCTAGTCTCCGTATCAATCCTGCATGACGATTGAGTAGGTTCCAATACCTCGTATACATGACCTCGAAGGTCCGCCAAGAGCGATCATTGTCTAATCTGGCTGCGGCGAATTCATACCGGGCCTTCAGATCATCACGTTCCTCCGTTAGTTCAGAAACCTCTTTCTCTTTCGCCTGAATCTGGAGCCACAATTGCTCAATGGATCACCTACATGTCCATACTACCTTAGCATTGTGAACAAAACCCTCTGCTACCTCTTCATAAACGGGTCTGGGTACTTGTTCAATTTCTCGGGAAAGTGTAGGCAGACTCTCCATGTTGACAGTCTCGGACGGATCCCACCTCAGTTGGGCACCTATAAATACGGAAAAGACAAACGTTAGAACAGACAAAACTGAGAGTTAAACTCTAACATAGTAAGGATCTTTGGATGTTCCCATACCTATTTCAGGATGGATCCCTTCGATCCGCTCAACGACCTCTTCGGCCACACCAACTACGAAATCCCTTTTACTTGGCATTTCCATCCAAGTAAAAGGCCCATCAGGGCGCGACGTGCTGATCTTTCGCGGCACTTTAGGGGGAATCTTTGGCTCCTTTTCAAGGATGGTCTCGCTCTCCTTTGAGTCAAACGAAAAATTCACAATGAGACAAAAATATATTAGGCTACACAACTAAGGAACAAGACATACCATTCCCTCCAGTCTCCTCCGGTGCGGGAGGGTCGCCAAGGTCCAAGTTGCCTGTCAGAAAATCTTTGAACATATTGTCGGTCTCCGCTTGATCATCTAGTGGTTCAGTGTTTCCGGTTCTTTCCTCCAGCAACTCAGTCCCTCCTACCGGGTCAGTTAACTCCTCATCCTCAGGTATGGTCTGCAAATCATGTCTCTTGACATCTCAACAAAAAACAGATGAAGTTAGCCACATACAACCATAAATCGTTAAAACTATCTGCAAGATAAGTGAAGTAAAGAAAACGAGAGGTTTACTATGTATTTTAAACCGAATCCGCTTTATTTTGGGCAGTTCGATCTCACTGGTCTCATCAACTGCGCGGTCACGCTTCGTCAACTTCAATTTGGCCTTGCCTATGGTGTCTTTGACTACCTGCTCCGCCTTTTTGGCAGCGTAGGACATTCCGTCTGGTTCCAGCCCTACACTGTCGCGCGTATGGAGCGAGGCGCCAGACGATCCACCCGTAGTAATTGTAAGGGATTCATCAATCCCCTCGGGGGCATCCTGGGACTTAGCGGTGTCGAATAGGTGGTTTACCCAGGGGCGAGATAACTGATTCCTATCCCACAAAACATATCTGTCCTCCCCACGAACCACTAAAAATTTGGCCAAACGACGAACATAACCGGCGAAAAAGGCAAAAGTGAAATGAGACTGGGCGTCTATGTTCGAACGTAGCCATGCTATCTCTTTAGTCATGCCCGATACCAAGAATTCAGCCCAATTGTAGCACATGCCAACCTCTAGAATAGTGCACACGACTCGCACTTCTTCAACGCCAAGACTCTTAACTCGCGATAGAGTCTTCGGAAACAGACGCTCCTGAAATAAGGGGTAGAGCTCGTTGACTTCCTCAACTTTCGCCCTCCCCTGCATTGGAAATCCTTTGGCGCCCTTAGTCACCCCTAACCAGTCCTCTAAAGCATGGATTGTTTGAATTTCTTTGTGCGTCCTATCTAAAACAATCTTTACACCACTTGTAGGCACGCCAAACAAATCCCCAAAGAATTGGGACGATAATTCAAAAATTACTTTAACGCCCTTAATACGAGCGCTATAGCGAGACACCGATCTGTCAAACGAATCCACGATCCTGATCATCTCCGCTATAGACACGTTCGGGCTAGGGGCCGTGAAGAGCGCCATGAGGCTGGCATGTTCTAAACAGGCAATGATGGATGACGGGGCTTTTACCCGTAACCACTTTTGGGCGGCAACAGTTTCACCGAATTTCATGGAAAGAGTCGCTTCAGTTCGCCCGGTCACAACAGAATCCCCGCCAGAGGTAGTGCCAGCTGTAGAAACAAATTCAAAACCCTCGCATTAGTTTGAAACTCGGCAATTGAACAAAAACATCACGACATCTAGAAAACATTGCCACTTACTCTCCGTGTTAGACTTTGAGGTTTTGCCCAGATCAGAAGCAGATGGAAAAATTGGTCTATTAGGGGACCAGTCAACGTGCAACCATCCACGAGCTATGCATTGTGCAAACGCTTTAGAAAATTTCTTGTGGAAGTGCTTCATGGCGCCGCTAGTGTGGGCCAAAACGGCCCCGCGAAGAGTGGGGCCCACCATGAACACCTCCAAAGCCGTGCGTGCCAATGCAATCCCATCATCGCCTGCATAGGCCCCTTCTTTCGTAATTTTTGGCCTACGAAAAGAGGAAAACATGTGTTAAAACAGGAACAAATATTTGAATATAAAAAAGAGGAACAACCAGGTCTAAAACAAGATTACCTTTCTACCCGGTATATTGAGCTGGGAGGATTTTGAAACAGGGTGTGTGCGCGGCCAGCTAGAAACAATGTGTTGTTGGTATAGTTAAGCCCCTGCGGCAGTCGGTCCCACACACGCGTCAATGGACGGGTAGATTTTGGACCGCCGGGGGGAACACCCTCAGCGACAAGCGGCCCTTCATCAATATCGTCCATAAAAATTATAATACCCTCTGCTGCACCAGGTAACATGGCCTCGATGATGCTCCGCGCCACCTCTTCGCCTAGGTGGGACCAAATCACAACCCAGAAATGGTCTAATATGAAGGCCAAAAATTCGCAGGCCCTATCCCGAAACCAGACACCATTGTTCTCAACGGTTAAGTCTGGGGTTGGATCACCGTCCTCAATGGGACTAAACCATGTCAAGACCCCAACTAGCTCAACCACTAGAAGGGGAGGTTCAACGTCCCTGCAAACCATTAAAAAAACCCCAAAAATTAATCATATCGAAAACTTCATTTTGAAAAAGACATTCGCGGAAAAATTTTTCTAACTGTTACGCTCGGCGTATACGCTGGGCGTAGAGACAAAAACTGTTACGCTCGACGTATACGCTGGGCGTAGAGACAAAAACAGTTACGCTAGGCATATACGCTGGGCGTAGAGACACAAACTGTTACGCTCGGCGTATACGCTGGGCGTAGAGACAAACAGTTACGCTTGGCATATACATTGGGCGTAGAGACAAAAACTGTTACGCTCGGCGTATACGCTGGGCATAGAGAAAACAGTTACGCTCGGCGTATACGCTGGGCGTAGAGAAAAATAGTTATGCTCGGCATATACGCTGGGCGTAGAGAAAATAGTTACGCTGGGCGTAGAGAAAAACAGTCTACGCTAGAAAAATAGACGCGAAAAGAAATAAACAAAAACAGGGTCAAGAGCCTACCTGCTGGAAGATCCGGGCCATGCGGGAAGACTCGAGCGGGGTAGGCCCTGCAGCATCACCTCGCTCTCCTCCGCGAACGTCAGCTCTAGCCCTTTCCTTCCTCGATCATCTATTTCCTTGCCTCTGCCCATCTCGGCGTATACGTTGTGGTTCCTTGGTCGGCGTCTACGCTGGGGTTTCACTCGGCGTTTATGCTTTGTTCTCTCTCGGCGTCTACGCTGGGGTTTCGCTCGCACCCTCACGCTCGGAAGGAAATGACAAAATGAAGCCCCTTTTCCCCTTTCCATAGCCCTCCGACACCGACGCTGATGCTGACGTTGACGCTGGCATAGACGCCGCCGCCGCCCTCCGTTTTTCTTGCTTTTCTTGCCTTTTTGCCTCGTTTTTCGTGCTTTTTCAGATTTGCCTTAAATTTTTGAAAAATACATAAAAATTACATGCATAAACTAAATAAAACATAAAATTTCAGCATTAAACTGTCGTTCGTTGCCCGGTAAGGCATTAAACTGCTGTTCGTCGCCCGGTAAGGCATTAAACTGTCGTTCGTCGCCCGGTAAGGCATTAAACTGCCGTTCGTCGCCTAGTAAGGCATTAAACTGCCGTTCGTCGCCCAGTAAGGCATTAAACTGCCGTTCGTCGCCTGGTAAGGCATTAAACTGTCGTTCGTTGTCACATTGATCCACTGTCATACATATACACTAAAAATTGCTAAAAGACATAAAACGACCGTCGCTATCTTACCAGGCTCTCTATTTATTGACAGGAACCAGCCTAATGAATTGCAAGCGCTTAACTAAGTCGTTAGTTATTGATGGACCATACGACGAGGTTGAAAGGAATATCGACATGAATCTCATCCATGCAAGCTCATCAACAAACAACACGATAATAGCTTCAACACAGCAAACGGTTAACGACTACGAGGGTATGACCAAATCCCTCGACATAGAAGCTGAAAATATTACCGAGGATCCTCTAACTGAAACTCCCATCACCATGCCTGATGGGGAAATTAAAATTTTAAAATTAAGCGCATTACTAGAACCGTGTCTGGCTAGAGATATCGAAAACGTGCTTAGGGACAATATGAAAGCGTTCGCTTGGTCCTATACGGACATGCCCGGACTAGACCCTCGTATCATCCAGCACAATATTATCCTTGACCCAAGACTAAGGCTAGTGAAATAGAAAGCACGAAAGGTCAAGCCCAAGGTGGCATTAGCAGTTCGTAGTGAGATTACCAAGCTCTACCAAGCTGGTTTCATTAGGGCTGTTGATTACGCCGAGTGGGTGTCAAACATGGTTATAGTCCCAAAGAAGAACGGAAGTATCCGCCTATGCATTGACTTCCGAGACCTCAACATAGCAACCATAAAAGATGACTTTCCCTTACCTAGCATTGATCAACTAATTGATTCAACCGCTAGGCATGCCCTGTTATCTTTTATGGATGGGTTCTCAGGGTACAACCAGATACGTATTAATCCAGAACACTAGCTCCGAACCACTTTTATGACACCTTGGGGAACCTTTTGTTACACGATGATGCCTTTCGGTCTCAAGAACGCTGGGGCCACATATCAAAGGGCGATGACATACATCTTCAGCGATTACATCTTACATTCTCTCAACGATTACATGGATGACATAGTTGTTAAATCAAAAACGTCAGAACAACATTTACAGGATCTAGACTTAGTGCTAAAAAGTTGTCTAAAATACGAACTAAGGCTTAACCCAAAGAAATGCGCCTTCGGCGTCAAGATAGGTAAACTGCTTGGATTCGTAACCTCAGAAGCAGGGATACAGGTAGACCCCGATAAGGTTAAGGCCATTGCAAACCTGAAACCACCTAGCAACTTAACCGAACTTCGGGGGCTACAAGGTCGATTACAGTTCACCAGGAGGTTCATAGAAAAATTGACAGAAAAACTAACTCCTATGAACCACTTACTATGCAAAAATGTCCATTTGGAATGGATCCCGCAGTGCCAAGAAGCATTTGACAACATTAAGACGACGCTCACTCGACTACCCATGGTGTATCCACCCAAAAATGATAAACCGTTTTACATCTACCTAGCCACATCAGAATCATCAATCGCGTCTATGCTTTGCCAAAAACAAGATGACGGAATTGAAGTCCCGGTATACTACCTGAGCCATGCATTAGTTGCCCATGAAAAAAGATACAACGACGTAGAGAAGTCATGTTTAGCTTTAGTTTTCTCTTTAAAAAAATGGCGACATTATCTTTTCCAAAATCAAGCTAACATAATTTGCAAAGACAATGTACTTAGAGCTATAACTGGGAATATCTACGAATCAAGCAGGATAGCCCGTTGGAAAGCCATCATAGCTGAGTTTGACCTGCGCTACGTGGCACAATCGTCAGTCAAGGGCCAAGCCATAGCAAATCAAATGACTACGTCGCCAACATAAGATCTAGGTACAATAGAACCCGAATTCACATACGAGAATGTAAATGTAATAGATATGGTGCCGGATAACTACGATGCCATTCTAAACTTCGATGGAGCATCCACCTCTTGAGGGGGAAGTGCTGCCGCTGTAATCACATACCCCTCTGGGGAAATCAAACCTTTTGCTTACCGCTTCAATTTTCATTGTACTAATAACATAGCAGAGTATGAAGGCCTCCTTAGAGGTCTCGCGGCCGCACTAGCTTCGGACATTACACTGCTTGTAGTCAGAGGGGACTCACAACTAGTCGTAAACCAAGTCACGGACATCTATACATGTAAAGCACAACACTTACAACCATACTGTGATTTGGCTAAACACCTACTTAAACAATTCAAAAGCATCGATGTCCAACATGTCTCCAGGAATGACAATACCATTGCAGACGCATTAGCAACCTTGGCCTTGAACATATCCCCCGACATGTTTCACGCATTACCAAGCTCCGTAACCAGTTGTGCCGAACCCATAACCCATACTCTCGACATGTTGCCAATCGCATCTGTTAGTACAACACACGCTAATGAATGGTACGATGACGTAAAGGAATACCTTCTGCACGGCGAGACGCCGCAACATTTAACAAACGCACAAAAGGACACAGTACGCAAACGTTCTAGACAATACACACTAATAGGAGACACATTGTGTCGTCGATCCTACGAAGGCATACTGCTGACATGCGTCAATAGTACCGAAGCCCAAACAATTGTTGAACAAGTACACGATGGAATATGCGGGGGACACATTGCACCGAATGCAATGGCAACCAAAATAAGACGCTTAGGCTACTATTGGCCACACATGGAGTACAATTGTCTGTCCAAGGTCAAAACATGTAGTACTTTTCAAAAACACAATAATCTAATCCATATCCCACCAAATGAGTTTCACACAACACAGATCACATGGCCCTTCCAAAAGTGGGGATTGGACCTTATAGGCCCGATAACACCCACATCTTCCGCCGGGCATGGTTTTATCATAACGGCAACCGAATATTTCACGAAATGGGTAGAAGCTGCGCCCCTTCGAAAAACTACTTCTAAACATGTATGCCATTTCATCCTCGAAAACATTGTGACCCGTTTTGGCATTCCCATGACAATCATCACTGACAACAGGCCACAATTTAGCAGTGCCGAGACCAAAACGTTTTGTCATAGTCTAGGGATCAAACATTCGTTTTCATCTCCTTACTATCCTCAGAGCAATGGGTAGGCGGAAGCAACAAACAAGACAATAATCACAATACTCAAAAAGATGCTTACTCAAAGCAAATGAAGATGGCACGAACAACTGGTGTATGCATTGTGGACATACCGTACTACACACCGGACCTCGACAGGTAAAACTCCGTATAGTCTTGTTTACGGTTCAGAAGCTGTTTTACCTTTGGAATTACAGGTACCATCTCTAAGGATCACGCTTTCCGGACTCCTCGACAACGAGAAAAACAATGATCTATGCATCATTGACCTGGACTCGGTAGAGGAGGAGCGCATACGCGCACCTTATCAGATCGAATGGTACCAAAAACAACAGCAGCAATGACATCGACATGACGTTCATAAGTGCCCCATCAAAGAAGGGGACCTCGTGCTTAAGGCTGTTCGAGAGCACCCAGATAAATTCTCAGTCAACTGGGAAGGGCCTTACCTGGTCATCAAAGCATTTGACAACGGAGCTTTCTAGTTGGCTGACATGGACAGAAAAGAATTTGCAAATCCAACCAATCACTTGTTCCTGAAACCATTTTATACATAAATCTGAGCTCAGGTACGTGATAGTCCTGGAATCATGACTATAAACTGATACCATAGAGAAGTCCTAGATTACGACTATAAACTGATACCACAGCAAGTCCTGGAATCATGACTATAAACTGATACCACAGCAAGTCCTGGATTACGACTATAAACTGATACCACATAACAGTCTTGGGTTACGACTTAAAACTGACACCACCGTTGTCCTGGCATCATGACAATAAACCGATACCCCACAGTGTCCGCAATGACGATAAACTAGCATCCGTCTGGCGTGACAGCAAAATGTCACCGTCAGAACCATCAGAGTCTGCTAAGACTATAAACTAGCTCGCCTCTGCATGGTCCACTAAGACTCGAAACTGGCAACGTACCATCCGCCACGACGCTAAACGGGCAATGTCCAACGGGTTACGACACAAAACTAACCCATGATAGTCTGTCAAGACTGTAAACTGGCACGTTCGTCCCCGACTCTTCACTCCGCAGCCGCATTCATTCATCAGAATCATTGCATCCCTTCATCGACACCCAATCTCATCAGCGTCGTCGACATTTGCACTCACTACTCAGAATCATCCCAAATATTTTCGTTTACCTGCAGCGGTTTAAGTCTAAGCTCATTTATTCACTAATGATTTTCTTGTCTCCTTGGAGTTATGTTTGCAGGATGACGCTCAGAAGTTCTCGTACAAGAGTGCATTTCATCGCAGGCAACAAGATGAAGCGATGTCCATCAATCCACCTGGCAAGACTAAATCAAACCGCTAACCCGTACATTCCCATTCCCCGAAAACTCACTATTCTATTCACCAAACCATTGCACACTGTAAAACACTACAGTAGTCGCACCACACAAAACACAACATTCGCACATGAGTACAAGAGCAAAGTTTCAAAAAAAAAAATGGGACCCTTGGCACTTCCCATACAAGCCCCAGGCGGGAAGGCATCGGCCTTGAAAATAGGTACTCATGTCAAAAACACTCTAGAAACATCCTGCTGCATGGCTTTGGCACGTCGCTTACATTTTCCCCAAAAAAAAGGGGTGTTGTTCCTCCAAAGAATGCAAAACATCACCCCGTGGCTTTGGCATTGACAACAAGCCCTCTTGAACACTAATCAAGAGCACTGTCCTGCCAAAGGGCGCACATCGCATGCCTGAATTTCGAGTCTGCCAAAAAAAAATGACTATCGACGAGGACCGGCATGCCGCATACCCGAGCATCCTATTTCCCCAGCATGATCCCTTGAGCAGTCACCAATCCCTACAATCCCTTCTCTCCTATCAGCTACCAATCTCACCATTTACAATCCCATACACCGCTAAACACGGTACGATGACGTCTAGTCAAGTGGCAAAGGACAAAGCTTTTATCAAGTTGCTTGTGGTGTTTTGCGCTTCTTTGTCGACGCTTCTCGGGTTGATTCCTCCAAGCGTTAACAAAGAGGGGCCAATGAAACACCACAAAAAATTCGAGTTTGGCACTTGTCCAACAAGAAGTAGATCCCTGTGACCCTCAGACTACGTCGGCTACATTTGGAGTCACACATGGCAATTTTGAGGACTGAAACACTCGATTTTTACCAAGTGTTGTGCCAGCGTCTACGCCTGACGTCTACGCCCAGCGTATATGCCCGACGCCCAGCATGCACTCCCCATGTACACAACAAGTGCAACAGGAGCAAGAATTGAAGCAAGTCGACATTAGCATCCATCAGCGTATACGCCAGCATCCATCAGCGTATACGCCCAGCGTCCCCCCCCCCCCCCAATTCACACGCCCAACAAGTCCAGCGTATACGCTGGCCTGATGTAGCGTATACGCCCAGCGTATACCAAGTTTCTAAATTGTGCACGCCCGGTTGACACGCCACGTGGNCAAGTCCAGCGTATACGCTGGCCTGATGTAGCGTATACGCCCAGCTATACCAAGTTTCTAAATTGTGCACGCCCGGTTGACACGCCACGTGGCTCCCGACCCGATTTTCCTGGTAACCCTTCCCCTATAAAAGGCCCAGTTTTCTGCGTTTTCAAGGTCAGCAAAAATTTACCAGAGCAGACCCGAAAATAATTACGCTGCAAAACCAGAGCTTGAAACCCTTATACGCTGGAAGTCCTGTATGCCGAGCAGTCTCTACGCTCCGCCTACCGTGTAAACCAGCCGCCTCCCTACGCCCACCGGGGCTTTACGTCCACCTTGTGTTTAGCCACAACTGCGTTTAGACCGGTGCACACCATTTACCCCATAATACAGTTTACAGTTTACGCTGTGTTTAAATTTTACGCTTTACGTTGTTTACGCTTTACGCCCTGTTTAAACCCTGCTTATGCTTTACACTCTGTTTACGCTATCTACGCTGCACTTACACTGTTTACACTGCCCACGCTGCGCTTACACTGTTTACGCTGTCTACGCAGCGTTTACACAGTTTACGCCATAGACGCCTCGTTTTCACTGTTACGCAGTTTACACTTTGTTTACGCCCTGTTTTCGCCGCTCGCTCCATTTTTCGCCCGTTACACAGTTTACGTATAACCCAGCGTATAACACTTCGGTGGTGCTCGGGGAAATCCTTGTCTGATCCGCGTGCGGACCACCCAAGGTACCCTACCTTCGTGCATTCTAGCATGCCCTCGGGCGAAGGTGGGGTCATCTGTGCCCGTCCTGCGATCCCGCGGTCTCTATTTTCCCTTCTAGCCGGGGACCGATGATTTCAGGCGGTACACAACACATCCCCTAACTCATTACAACCATCAACTTCTTACACCTCAAATCAACCAAAACTAAACTTTGGATGTAACAATAGGTCTAAGTATGCAAGGTTACCTTTGAAGCCCTCTAAGCTCTTAGAAAAATTTCTTAAATATAATGGTATAAAACATAAGAAACTATTTGAAGAGGCTCATAAGAGATATGATCATCTTTGTGGTATAGCTAGAGATCCAATGATAGCTCCCAAAGATGATCCTAAGCTACCAAGGTACTTTAGGCTAGATAGGCATTGCCATTATCATAAATTGGCTAGTTATGACACTAATTTTTTTCTAGCATTAAAAGATGACCTTTAGAAGATGATAAACCATAGAGAGTTGGTAGTGAATGAGCCTAGATCTCCAAGTGCTAACAAAAACTCCTATACTGTGGCCTCATTTAGAAAAACCAAATGGTCTAATCCCCCTAGGGAACCATTTGTCATTAGAGCACCACCATGATCCCAAGACACAAGGCCTAGAGAGCCCTTCATCATATGGCTATCACTGCCTTTGACCCCTAAGGAGCCTTTCATCATACATGTCCCCCCTTTAGTGACTTCAACATTACATCATAATAAACAAGTTGCTAATACTTCGAAGCCTAAGGAACAATTTGTTATCTTAGTTCCTTCACCTTCAATAAGTAAGCCCATAACAATCCATGACCAAAGCCCAACTATAGTGGCCCACAACTCAAAGGTTAATAGGAAACCATCATCACAATAGCAACAAAAACAACTTGTCATCAAACTAACAAATAAGTCCACTGAAGGTAATCAACTAAGACCTATGTCAAGACCAATTACACCTAGGGACAAGGGGCCCAATATACATGGGCCAATATCGAAGCCACCAACCCTAGGAAGGATGGAGGAGGTTAGAACTACTAAAGTTGAAATATTACATGTGAAGGAAAAGAATTTCCTTGCAACAATGGAACAAGCCAAGTGGTCCCTTAAGAAAAAGAATACATCACCAAACTTGTACAACCTAGTCATGATTTCTCCTACACATAGGAATGCACTAGCTCAAGTGTTAATCTCTATTCCTATGAGTAGAGACATGCATGTCAACAAAGAGTCTATCCACTCTATCATTAAACAAGCTTCACTTAGGAATAATTAGCATCAACCAGTGCTTAACTTCCATATTGTGAAGTGAAGGTTAACTTTGGAAATGAAGAAGTATTGTCTTCTCCTCTTCTCATTATTATATGTGTTGGCAGGTACAAGTTTCATTGTGTTCATGTAGATGATGGGGTAGAAACCAACGTGATACCATTTTTCAATGTTGACAAGCTAGGCCTAACCGAGAATATCTAAGTGACCACTACTTCAGCACTCAAGTCATTGAATGGCTTATGAGTAGCAATGCAAGGTTCTATCTCTTTGGACTTTGTAGTCAGTAAGCAATTCCCTACATCTACTAATTTCATAGTAGTTGAAGAAACATCTAGCTTCAACTTGATCCTAGGAAGACCATGGTTAGCAAGGCTTTAAGTGGTATCATCTTTCATACATCAAGAAATTCACGTGCAATATGAGAATGGGGAAATTGTGATCCTTGGAGACAACATGTTACTACCCTTAGTTAACTATGTCAACATCAATTGATGTTTGGAGATATAGTTTCATTAAGAAACCCCCACACTCAAACTTGGGCCAACAATAATGAGAAAAAAAATTATCCGAATAATGCCAACTCTATAAGAAGAAGCAATCAATGAAAATGCCTATCAATTTCCAATACAAACAAACAACATGATGAAAGTGCGATTGTGCAAAGAAAACCCTTTGATTTATCAAAGGTTAAGCAACAAATGCATTGTATATGTATTATCCCTTCCTTTGCTAACAAAATCTTGTTCACCTTCACCAACTTACACCATGTTTCATGGTTTATGTTGTCCTTATACACCCTTTTGACACTAGCCCATACTTGCTAGGTAGGTATGACATCATGGCCTACCAAAGCCTAAAATTGGTAAAACTACAACCCGCTAAGGCCTAAAATTAGTAATTTTATGACCCACTCTTCTATGACCTTCTCTTCTATGGCTACGGCCCTGATCGTGATGACAATCTGAATGCCCGTCCTTGTCATGTGTTTTTTTTCCCTTAATGAACACTTGGTGTTCATGGGGATCAGAACTAGGATTGTGTATCATGGAGTGTAGGTTCTAATACCCCACCTCCTCACTATTGTTAGGAGGGGAAACATCATTTGATGGAGAACCTGTTATAATTGGTTTACCATCTCCAATTTCTCTTAGGACATGCAAGACACCCTTGCCCTTCAACAATGTATGATGTCTCTCTTTTCTCAAGTCCCTTAGACGTTGTGCTGCTATGGGATGGTAATCCCTTATGTCATAATCTTCTACAACGTATTTAGCACATAATTCTGTCATGCCTATCTGTGCAAGAGCATGAAGAAGCATGTTAGGGACTGCCCAATCTGGAGGTAACACTATGTTACCTTGCAAGTCTCTCCAATGTAGTTGTTCATCTTGATGGAGGATAAATGTAAAATCAGGTATATACTCATCATAATGAGTATATACCACCCAATACTGTTGAGGAACTAGTGGTTTTTGGTTATGTGTTTGGTGCCACCGACTGTCTCTAGTGTTATCCCTAGGCAGTGAAGTGCTCTTATTCGAAGAAGAAGACATTGTGTCTTGTCGGTATGCTATTTACCGTATTTAATTTTTCTTCTAATTAACCCTAAGGGTTTATTTAAGCTTCCCAATGATGTGGATGATTTCCTATGTTCTACTTAGCGCACAAACAACTTAGTCCTTGGCAACAGCACCAATGATGAGTGGCGAGGTACCCCTACACTCAACCATATGAATACGAGCGTTACACATGTGATCTGGTCAAACTCTACAAACTAAGTGCCTACACACCTTATGGAACACTTAAGGTTAATCGTTTTTTGTCTTCCCAGTCTTACTTGTATTTGTCATGGTTGTATGGTTAAGTAAGTCTGAGGTATGTGATTTTTATGTCTTTTATGTTTTATCTCCTATGCTAATGAGGTGAAGGGTGAAGAGACTAATCAATTAACTTTAACTAACTAACTAAGCCTTAATTAACCTAGCATCATTATCTATTGCCACTTACCATTCACACCCTAAACTAGTGCAACCTTGGTTACCAAATGCTATTCGTTACTGGGATTACCAAGTGTAACGCATGTGCTCGAAGTGGTCATACTGAATGCACTTAACTAGGAGAGAAGGGTTGAGAAAGATTTAACTGACTAATAAAGCTTTTAAACGATAAAAAATAAATAAGAGTAATTAAAATCCTATTTAGCCTATTCCATGCATTACAAGGTTTATCTAAGAAGTTCATCTTTATTTCTGTACACAAACTTGTGTTCATGTATAATATTTTCTCGAATAAATATCCGTTCACTTTGGAGCTCTTACTACAGGCACATGGAAATTATTCTATCTCTAGAGAGGTAAAACTGCTAGAGTTTCGCTACAGTCTAGGCCTAAACTTTGAAACAAGGGAGAGCCTCCTTTATTTATAGATTTGATGGCACACTGTGATATCGTGTATGTGATATCGCGGCCCATGCGATATCATGTCCCATCAAACCATTTAACACTTCTCTTTGAGTACAAGAAAAGTAAAGATGGTAGAGCATATGATGAATTCTGAACTTTTAGAGAATACAAGGACATATCAAGTTGTAGCACTCTCACAAACTATCCACCATACACAGTAGCTGAGTGATGTAAAGTAAGTACTTAATTAGATGTGGAGTTTACTTATTCTCATTTATCATTGGTACGTTTCTCAATGGAATTAATTTACTGCACAAATAGAGCCAATTACTACATGTGTTCCATACATTGTTTCTAGTAGAAATCAAGAATGTGATTGACCTAGATTAGGCTCATTTTACCAAAATTAAGATTTGCATTAATTTCAAGGACCTAAATAAGGCAACTATTGAAGATGATTTTTGTTTTCCTAGTATTGAACAACTCATCAATACTATAATTGGACATGCCTTGTTGTCCTTCATAGATGGGTTCTTGGCATACAACCAAGTTAAAATCAACCCAAAACATCAACTTTACACAACCTTCATGACCCCTTGGGGAACATTTTAGTATACCATGATGTCATTCAGTCTAAAGAACGCAAGTGTAACCTATCAATAAGCCATTAGTTATATATTTAGTGATTACATACTAGGGTTACTCAATGATTACATGGATGACATAGTGGAAAAATCTAAAGTGGCCAATAACCATGCACATGACCTTGACTTTAGTGCTTAAATGATGTCTCAAATATGAAATTAGACTTAATCCTAGGAAGTGTGTCTTTGGTGTTAAAACTAGTAAGATGTTTGGCTTCGTAGTATCTAAAGAAGGGATACATGTCAATCCTAATAAGGTTAAGGCCATAACCAATTTGGCAGCACCAACTAACCTTAACACGCTTTGGTGACTACAAGGTAGATTGCAATTTATTTGTAGGTTCATATCAAGGCTTACGAATAAGCTATAAGCCATGCAACACTTACTTAAGAAAGGATTTCACTATGAGTGGACAACCCAATGCAAAAAATCCTTGGGGTAGAGTTTTGGTTCCTCAAAAACATTACTAGATGACCAATACTTCAAAGCATAAACCATGAAGATCACATTGATCAGTAAGCATGTCACTACCATACCATAACCCTGATGTCAACATTTGGAATTCTTTGTTAACCCATGTAATCATTTTCCAATAGTCAATATGACCTTTATCTCATGTTTAACCTATATCATTCCATCATAACCTTATCTCACCATTGTAGGCACTCTTTGACATGGTTCAATGGCTATAGAATTAAGCGTGGAGAGGAAACTTCAGTGATGCTCATGTGATGGTGTTTTGCACTTTTTGTTGATGTCTCTTGGATCAATCCTTAAAACATCAATAAATAAGAACCAAAGAAAGAGTAGAAAAATAATTCATGTTGCAACTATTAACCAAAAATTCTTTGTAATTTGGTGGAGAAATAATGGCAGACACAATTGCCTTATTTTCTCCAAAATCTAGCATTGTGACATTCATCACTATAATTTGAGGCAATATTGTTATTGTAAAATGTGAAATTTGTAGTTCACATGCTAAAACACCATCAAATTTTCATGTTGTAACCTTTTTAATGCCATCCCATAAAACCCAAGGCTAAAATTCATTGTAAATGTGAAAATTGTAATCCATAAGAGGCAATCTCACATATTTCATACTTTCGGGACTAAAAAATGCCTCATAACTAGTCAAAGTCTCATTCCCTAAGTGAAAAGAGTCCCCTAGTATCCATATTTGGGCTTGGGAAGGGAGGGTGAAAATGCCTTTTAGGATGCAAAAAATGGTAATTTGATGGGTTTTATGGGGGTTATACACTTTTCTACACTAGAAAACATCTATAGGGGGGTAAACCTCACCTACCTCTAGTGTGGAGATATACAACCTTCACCCTCAACATGGCAACCTCACTTCCCACCAGAGATACTTTACCCATCATCATGGAAGTTTCACCCCAATGTGGAAACTTCATTCCCTAGCATGGAGATTGCATGTACAGCATGGAGATTGCATGTACAGCATGGAGACTACATGCATAACATGGAGACTACATGCCTCTAGTGTAGAAGCAACATGACTAAGATTTCAACACTTTATTGACTTCAATGTTGACCATGCACTTCAACAAGGATGACAAAAGGCCTAGTGTAGAAGATCTACCTCTAGCTTAGATGGTGTTTCCCAATTACTATTTATAGTAAACAAAATGGCCATCGGGGTTTAGTACTTATTATATATGGTAAGCCCTAAATTTGGACACCCATCTTACCTATACATGGCATAAATTTGTAGTAATTTGCAACCAAATTATAGCTAAATTTCAGCCAAGTTCCAATCCATTCTAAGGCCTAAAACCTATAAAAATAAACTTCCAACAGCATTTTTGGATGGAACATTCTTGGTAATTACACACTTGGGCATTTTCAAGCACTTAATAGCTCTTGTAATCTTACACACTTGTGGTGTCTTGGACCCCAATGTGGAAAATCATTGAAGGTTTGCAACCCCCTTGCTACCTCCCTTGCAACCCCCTTTGTAACCTCCCTGAGATTTGTAAACTTTGGGTTTCTATGCTACACTCCTGGGATCCCCAAATTCCAGCATAGAGCACTTTGGTAGCCTAAATCTCCCACTTTTCTCACCTTCTTGTAACACCAATGTTGTAGATCTGGTGGAGTTTGTAGTAAGGTTCTACATTTTTGGGAGTTTTGGAGCATCCAAATCATGGAGCAATGGATTCCAATCCCTCATCAAAGTGAACCCCCTTGCCTCCTTAGGCATTCTTGTACACATTACTAAACCCCCTTTATTTTGCAATAAAGTTTAAAGTTCTATTTTATGTGCAATTTTAATTTATTTCTTTCATTCTTAGCATTTATTTTCTCAGATTTGCATTGCATTTTTATTTTTCTACCCTTGTTAACATTTACCAAGTCCCTGGGTGATTTACCGAACTATTTGGGGCACATCGAATTCCATTTTTCGGAGGCCCTGGGGATTTGAGAATAAAGTTGTTGTGCTGTAATTTTCAGTTTTCTAGCAACTAATATTTTCAATAACTATAATTTTCTCGGCACTAGAAGGAGGACGTCCACCCAAGTTCTTCACCTAAATTAATTTTTTCTAGTAGGGTCAATGTTGCTAATTCACATAAAACAACCTCAACATTGTAAAAACCAAAGTTTCCACTTTGATTTTTAAATTAAAATAATACTTACTAAAAGTAAACCCTCCTTCACCAATGTTGAATAAGAGGGTGTGAGATCCCCCTATCTTACCACCCCCCTTCCTTTCCCCCTATTGTACTCAGTGTATGTGTAGCTAGGAAGCCCAATATGGGTGAGGCTTGGTATTACCTTTTCTAGCTTTTCATTTTTAGTAAATGGGTATACCCCCCCTTACCCCCACTTTCCATTTATAGTAAGTAACTTATTTTGGCTATTTTTATCATTTTTAACCTTTCGTGCAACTAGGAAGCCTATAGTGGGTGGGGTTGATACCACCCTTTACAATCTTTAGTAAGGGGGTATACCCCCTTTGATAACCACCTTACTATTTAAAGTGACCCATTTGTAGCTATTTTTGCTTCTTTCAGAAATTTTTAAATTTCACTTATTAGAATGTGTGCTTTATTTAACCTTTGATGATCTCATTTAGCCATTTTTAGCATTTTTTTATCATGTCTTTCAACCGATCAACCATATTACACTTAACCTCACAAAAATGGTATCTAGCCAAGATTAGTTCATGTTTATGATCTAAAAGATCCCATAGTCATAAAACAAAGACAATCACTTAGGCAAAGAGCCAAGAGCCTAGATTTTGCAATTATCAATGAGGAATTCTACAACTTCCTCTATGCTAAGATAAAAGCTATTCTATTAATACCACATTGTGAATATAACACTAAGAATCAATTTGAAATTATATGTTGGGATGGGAAATAATACATCCCAACCCCCTATAACCAAATCCCCCTCATCAAATTCTAAGTGCAAATGCTCATGCAACTCATAAAGGTTGATGAGTTTAGTAAGGGAATTAGCTTGGAGGATCTTCATGAAGATGAAAAGGAGTTTGAGGCCAAGAAAGATCTAGATACCTTCATTGAAAGTCTTTTCCAATCTCTAACTTCCCAAACAATTACATCCAACTACACATATCTTACCTCATCGATAAAACAAGTCCCAAGACCTAACTCTCCTCCTATCCATCCTATCATGTTTGGATCCACATCCATCATCACCACACACAAGACACAACCCATGTCCCAATCCACATCCTTATTCTCATGGGTATCCTTTGCCACAAAACTTGACCTTGTTCATCTAGCCATGGTGATTTCTACCTCACCATCTCCCTTTAACATACCAGTGAGAGCCTAGGCAACACAAGCATCTCATACCTCATTTGTCCCCTTTGTGCCTCAAGTTCTGACACAAACATCTTTCTCCTTGTTTAACCCACCTATGACCACCATAATCCAACCTCTTCATTTAATACTCTAGCCTATTACGAGATCACAAGTTTTACAACTTCTTTCTCAATCATTAACACAAGCACCATAGCCCACATGGATGCCCCAAGGTTTGGATCAACCTTTCTAAATGATCCAAGATCTTAACAAAGAGCTATGAAAACATAAAGACAACATAACTTAGATAGTCAAGGTTCTAGATTTCTACCAAAATGATCATGTAATCCCTACAGTGCCTCAAACAACCTTGCCTACAATCTTGCCTATTCCAAACTTCACCAAATACAATGGTGAAGGGAATCCCAACATACTTCTAGTAACCTTCTAGTCTATGTGCCTCTTCTTACAACCTTTTCCCCATGTCCCTTAAGGATAAGACTCTAGATTGGTACTAAAACCTGCCTAGTAGTTCTATCTCTCCCTTGAAGACTTAATTAACCAATTTATCAACCAGTTCAAATACAACTTAAAGCTGGATGCCACATTGGATCAACTATTGAAGGTGAGGCAAGGGTCACTTGAACCAGTCAAAAGGTTTATTCAAAGGAGGAACTCAACGCTAAATGAGATTCTAGAGCCTATTGCTAAAACTCACCTCTTGGTCATCTACAAGGGAGGAGTAAATGACTTTATCAAGTTAAATTTGTACTACCTAGAGCCCTAGTCAAGTCTTCTCACAAACTAAGAATATTGAGGAGGCAGCTAAAGCAAGAAATGATCTAGCCTATGTGGCCTATAAAAATCAACATATTACTAGAGATAGGAATAGTACTAAGCAAGAACATACAATTGTGGCTACAATAGAAAAAGAGCCAAAATAAGTAGAGGGGAGGGGATCACCACCATGCAACATGAAACACCACAAAAAATTCGAGTTTGGCACTTGTCCAACAAGAAGCAGATCCCTGTGACCCTCAAACGACGTCGGCTACATTTGGAGTCACACATGGTAATTTTGAGGACTGAAACACTCGATTTTTACCAAGTGTTGTGCCAGCATCTACGCCCAGCGTCTACGCCCAGTGTAGATGCCCAGCATGCACGCCCCATGTACACAACAAGCGCACCAGGAGCAAGAATTGAAGCAAGTCGACATCAACATCCATCAGCGTATACGCCCCAGCGTATACGCCAGCATCCATCAGCGTATACGCCCAGCGTCCACCCCCCCAAGTTCACACGCCCAACAAGTCCAGCGTATACGCCCAGTGTATACGCTGGCCTGATGTAGCATATACGCCCAGCGTATACCAAGTTTCTAAATTGTGCACGCCCGATCGACACGCCACGTGGCTCCCGACCCGATTTTCCCGGTAACCCTTCCCTTATAAAAGGCCCAGTTTTCCGCGTTTTCAAGGTCGGCAAAAATTTACCAGAGCAAACCCAAAAACAATTAGGATGCAAAACCAGAGCTTGAACCCTTATACACTGGAAGTCCTGTACGCCGAGCAGTCTCTACACTCCGCCTACCGTATAAACCAGCCGCCTCCCTACGCCCACCGGGACTTTACGTCTGCCTTGTGTTCAGCCACAACTGCGTTTAGACCAGTGCACACCATTTACCTCATAATACAGTTTACAGTTTACAGTTTACAGTTTACAGTTTACGCTGTGTTTAAATTTTACGCTTTACGCTGTTTACGCTTTACGCCTTGTTTAAACCCTGCTTACGCTTTACGCTCTGTTTACGCTATCTACGCTGCACTTACACTGTTTACGCTGTCTACGCTGCACTTACACTATTTACGCTGACCACGCTGCGCTTACACTGTTTACGTTGTCTATGCAGCGTTTACACAGTTTACGCCGTAGACGCCTCATTTTCACTGTTACGTAGTTTACACTTTGTTTACGCCCTGTTTTCACCGCTCGCTCCATTTTTCGCCTGTTACACAGTTTACGTATAACCCAGCGTATAACACTTTGGTGGCGCTCGGGGAAATCCTTATCTGATCCGCGTGCGGACCACCCAAGGTACCCTACCTTCGTGCATTCCAGCACGTCCTCGGGCGAAGGTGGGGTCATCTGTGCCCATCCTACGATCCCGTGGTCTCTATTTTCCCTTTCAGCAGGGGACCGACGATTTCAGGCGGTACAGAAACTGGCGCTAGAAGGAGGGCCTCTGCTTAAACAACTTTACTGTATGCTCCTCAGCGTCTACGCTCGTCAGCGTTTTCGCTGCCCTGTGCCCTGTTTAAACCCCCGACTTAGCGTCTACGCTATCAACCTTCCAACGTCTACACTGCGATCAAACCCTAGCGTCTACGCTGTCAACCTTCCAGCGTCTACGCTGCGATCAAACCCTAGCGTCTACACTGTCAACCGTCCAGCGTTTACGCTGCACGCTTACTCCAGCGTCTACGCTGCCCGAAGACTAGCGTCTATGCTGCATACTTAGCATTTACGCTACACACTTAGTGTTTACACTGCACACTGACCAGCGTTTACGCTGAACACTTAGCGTTTACACTCGAACCATTTCGCATATACAATCAATCATCATGAATCCCGTAAACACCACTGCTGCCACTACCCAGAACATTGACATCTCACACACCACGGCTGCCCAGCAGTCTATCACACGACATTTGGGAGGGCAATCCACAATGGGGCCCCGTTGGTCTTTGAGGTTACAAGGGAGAGATCCAGCCGCTAACATTATAACACAAGACGAGTATAACTTCATCTGCATTAAGATACAAGCCGGCCTGGCAGTGGATCAGGCTGAAATCGAAGTAAAGAGACAATTTGAACTCTTTTACAGGGGAGGACACGAGTTCATCCCTTCACCATACGACGTAATCCCCATTCCAGAATAATTCTCGGAGCTCTTTACTCAACTCCTTCTGCACAGGAGCCAGTCATTGGACCAGCCCACGCTAGAGCCACAACCAGAGAAAGAAGACGAGTTCGCTGCTCAATCTGAGCAGGGTGACTCATACCACACCTTGAGCCCCCAAGCACAGATGAACCCCATTTTCCATCCCGGGATAGGGGAAGCCTTGCCCATACAACCCCCTAGACTCGCCCAAGTTTAGATGCCACCACCAGAAACACCAGCACTCGTACACATTCCGCTCCCGAGTGATCCACAACCTCACACCTTCCCTCTGACAGTTACCCCTAATGCAGCTGCGGGCTCATCTTCACAAGCACCGCCTCCTCATGATGGTACGGGACCAACGTTCCCACCTCGCATAATTGGGATGCCGCATGTGATCCCCGCGTCTACATCAGCTCACTTCATACCCCATATCCAGATGCATACAGCTCCCCAAGTAGCCCCAACCCAACAAGGAGTCCCCGCATACAACGTAGTGGGACAGTGGCCAGCAAGGGGGGCGTCATCATATCAAATTCCTCATCACCATGTCCCGCCCCACACAATCCCCCCAATCACTGCTCCTCAGGCACAACCCCAGCTGCAGCAACAACAACAACCACAACACTTTCCTCTTAACACCTTAGCCTTAGCACTACCCACCATTAACTATCCCCAGGCACAACCGCCAATCACCCAGCCTTCGGCCTTCCAACCCATGACCCAGCAATCTAGCTGGTATGCAGCCCCGCACCCTCAGCCGGTAGCTTTACCGAATGCCCAAGATTGGGTAGACGCTAAAAAATTGATGCAATAATTAATAGATGAGGTAAAGTGCCTCAAAACCGTCGCTGATGAAGAGCTGAAAGAAGTAGACTTCTACAATGATGATCCTATCAGCTCCTCTGTCCCACCATTGACTTTACCCAAGGGTGTCCCCCTTCCGACGTTGACTAAGTATAACGGGGAGACAGACCCCAACGCCCACCTCATCACATTCAGATTAGAGTGCGCACTCCTTCAGGCGTGGCCCCACTCCATATTACGAGTATTCCCATGTCCCTCGCGGGAAGGGCACTTGACTGGTACTGAGCCTTGCCCAGGAGTTCCATCCTTTCCCTAGACAATCTTCTATGCCAGTTTGTGACCAGGTTCAAGTACAACTTGAAACCCGAAGCAACACTGGACAGCCTCATGCAGATCAAACAAGCACCGCTCGAACCGGTGCAGAAGTTCATTCAAAGGTGGAGCGCAGCTCTCAACGAGTTGCACGACCCGATCTCTCAAACCTATCTGCTCACGATACTGAAAGGGGCTATTAATGACTTCTTCAAGTCAAAACTGTATTACCTCAATGCGCGCGATCTAAATCAAGCATTTGAACAAATAAAAAACA
>MNCI01000429.1:120265-138606 GCA_015680685.1 Gnetum montanum | reverse complement strand
ACTGACGTGTGTGTAAAGAGCTAGTCCGTCAGGTTTGGAAGAAGCGAGCATTTAATGATTAAAGCTGATCTTAAAATATAATATCTTGTATATGCGTGTTGCCTTCCATTTTAAGTATAGCCAAGCTCTTGAACAACTTCCTGTGTCAACGTTTGGAGAGCAAAATGAGATACTTGCACATTGATTTGTAGAACCACAAACAAATGTTATCACTCAGAACCCAGAAGTTGGTTGTTTCTCACAGGAAATGAGACTGCCTCCCAGAGGTCTGGCACCATTGAATGAAAGAAACTAAAACTCGATAATCAATGGGCTGAGAGATTTCTTGCATCTCATACCAAATTGTTAGTAGGCATACACAAAGTCTGCCTATACTGTTATGCTATTGTCACGCTCTGGATTTGGACTTGCATGGCCACACATCAGTTCAAATTTTCAAAAACATCTGTCAAATTATTGCACCTTTTTTGAGGATTCAAGTAACTGAACCATAAAGCTTCCACCTAAAAAACGAAAAAACATAACCATGTCAAATATTATAAAGGTTAATGTGAGACACATGACCAAATTATATAAGATTTGAATGCTTAAGTCTTTAGCAGTAATATTCAACGCAATCTATGAATCCGAATGCAGTAGCAATATGAGATTTAAGTGTATCTTTTTTAAAATGCATGCCATTTAGAATGTTTATATATACACACCTATAACTAAAATGGCACCCAACCAACCCAAGACACCCCATCGTTCATTAAGAAAGAACCATGCAAGAGCAGCACCCCAAACAGGCTCCAAACCATATACAATTGCTGCATCCGTAGCTGAAACATCCCTCGTTGCAGCTAGCTGCCAATAATTACATTTCTTCAGTATGTTTCTTCTGTTAAGATGTAGCTGAAACATCCGTAGCTGAAACATACTGACAGTTCTATTTCTGTATATGATAGAGTTACCTCAGCCCATAAGCAAAATGCAGTTGAGAACAGTCCTGTGTAGATTATAGAAAACCATGGAAGCACATACGATTGTCTCCCGAAGTCTTCCAAATTGATACTCACTATACTCATACTTAAGCAACCAGAGGTACCATTACATGCCAAATACCAAAGAGCTGATATGATTGCTATCACACAAACCTGCATGACCCACATTATTTTCAATCATACTTAATTCAAACAACTTTAGCAATATATAATTAGAGAAATTCATTCTCTAACTTACTTCATAACCAAGCAGTGCAATGCATTTTTCCTTTCTTGTTGTCTTGAAAAAGTGCTCTGTTCACATCATGTGTATGCCAAAAAAGATGGCACTCAATAAATTCCATAAGTCTCCAATCTAGATAAAAAAGAGTAAGCATTCACATAAGACTCTACCCTCAAAAGTAATTGAAGTAAATAGAAAGTAATACAAGTTGTGACAAAAACCATTAACAATTATCTACCCTGGCCACATATCAAATTGATCACTTGGATAACTTAGCATTGATGGTCTTACAGAGTTTGGAGATCCACTTGATTCAAGAAGAGCAATTCCGACTGTAGCCATTGATGCCCCAAGCCATGTTATTTTTGACACCTTTGCACCAAGGATTCCATCAAGCAAGGGTACAATTATAACCTGTTATCATGGGCATAACTGTAAAGTCAGCTAGTTTTATGTAAACCATGTTGCACTTAAATAGGCTCAATATAGAAAGACTTATAGTGAGAGCTGATATAAATGCTGCACGGCCAGCATCTGAAGTTACAAGTCCAATCCCCTGTGTAACAAATCCTGCACCAACCCACAGGCCTAGCTCAAGACCTGCAACATGTACCTTGGTATCCTTCCATCCATGGAAGATGAACGGAAGAAATGGAACAGTTGCAATACAAAAGCGTAGCACAGTGAACAATGAAGGGTCCACAGTAGCTTGTGCCACTTTACCCACAAGAATACTACTAGCTGTAGAGTTAAAAACAATTATCAATTTCCGAGTACATTTGAGGTGGGTGCTATGTCAAAGTAAAATTTTTTTTCAATATGTTTATCAACTTAAGGAATTAGTTAAGCAGATAATGAAATTGAAGGGTTTATTCTTTAAGGAAAACATTAAGAAGAAGACACCACCAACACTAAGCTTAGAGAAAGCTTAAGTAAGCATTCTCCAGCAGATACATCCCCACTACATGTCTTCTCAAACAGGTTCAAAATATTGCATTTCCTCTCAAGCATGCTTTTTTTTCGTTTTTAAAAATTGCAAACAAAGAAATCCCAAGAACTATAGAGGCTGGGCCATGTCATAAAAATATGTAAGTGATGTAACATCTTTAAAACACTGAGTTACTGTAACCATTTTTTTAAAAAAACAGTCATATATATATATATATATTCATATATCTAACACGCACAGTAAACTAAAATGCATAAATGTTAAGCAATCATAAATGAAAATGGGTACGTCCATTGTTTTTTGCAGGTCCTTTTGTGATAGTGAAAGATGAGGCCACCAACATTATAATTCTCTCATTTTTAAGCTCAGAAAATTGTCTAGTAGTTAAATAGCATAGAGATATTTCTCTCAGACTTTGCTATGTAAATATGGTATACCACATTACAGTGTAACCATTTAATACTTTTCATGTGAATTCTTGTTTAGTTACATTGCTGGCAGATAATGGTTTTAAATATGATGAAGATAGTATAATATTTAAAATGAATAATCTAGAGAAAGCATAGGTGTTGCATCGAGGGGAGAGACGTAGTGCTATCAAATGAGACCAGTCAAATGTCTTCAATGGGAAGGGGAAAGGATCAGAAATGCCACTTGCACAATATCCAAAAATATAAATGACATAAACTTGTAAAAAGAGATTACAGATTATGAAGTCTCTTGAGTATTTAGTCCTGAATAATTAAGAAAGGAAAACAGGAACTCATAAAGCCGAAACAAAATACATGTGTAAGCTATTGGGATGATAATTAATGATACCTCCAACTTAAAGAATTGGCATTTGCAGTGAAATAATGAATGGTTTAAATGTGGCCTTGCTTCTCAATTTGCATTTACTCCTTAAGTCCCCATAGACAATTTTATGCTATTTGGCAGCAGGCAATTTAAATAATGAATTGGTTCATTCAAGCCTAGTTACCACCACATTCTGAATAGATTCATGGCACAAGTGCAATGGCTGGTGAATCATGGGAAGTTAAGGGGTTGCACATTTTGCATGAACCAGTTCAAAAAGTTCGAATGAAGATATCCTTAATGAAAATACCAGAGATTCGGTTTATTTCTACTTTACCTGTAGTCAGTGCTGTATACTTAAAAATTTACAAAATAAAAGAAAGAGTCGAGTAGAATCCAGACAGAATGTTTGCTACAATAATCAACAAAAATTGCAAAATGCTGGATCAGACAAAAGTGAAAGCAATGCAAGACAGTTTTACAGATCATACCATAAATTATGGTAAGAAGGTTCAGAAGCACATTGCCTCTGATTTTCCTCGAAGGAAACTTGATATTGAGGTGCCTCCACCAATTCTCTAATAACGTGAACTTTTTCAGCTCTGAACTATCGCCAATTTGAGATGCATGCCCAATTTGTGACCCTGGCAGAGGGTTCACCTGACGAATTTTAAAAGCCTTGGCTTTCAACATAAAGTTGCCAGGGTTCACAGACCTTGACCGTGACGAATTTTTCCCTGAATTTTTTACTCTGAACTTAATACTCTGAATTTGTGGATGATTGCCGCACTGAAGCAAGAAAAATGCTCTGGGTTTCACATAACTTGGCTTCCAAATGGAACTTTGCAAGCCATTCAAGATTCTAGAGTCCAGCACAAACAACGCACAACAGCGCAGCCATTATCTCGTAGAAATTTCAGCTTTTACCTTCAATCATGCATGGTAATTTTTAATACTTCCCACTTACTGCAAAGTGAAAAGTATAATGATACCTAAAGATAGACAATCAGATTTGAAGACACTAAGTAAACAATGAATATGTTATTTTGTTCTTTAAAGCAAACACAATATTAAAAAATAAAATTTTGACAAGCTAACTGAAGATATTTAAAAGAAGCATTGTGCAACAAGATTGTTTTGAAACAAAAATAGAAAAGAGAGATAGAAGAGCATTCTTAAAAAGAAAACCTAGTGTAGGAAATAAATAAGTAATATAAAATGAATGATCATCTTCACCATTTATCTTTATTCCATCTATAATGAGTTGATCATTAAGATAAACCAATGCATAAAATAAAATAAATAACTAAGAGATTTCCAAAAGTGAATATAAAACCCTAATGAAGTGGGAAAAACAACATAAAGAATGAAATGAAACACCAAAAAAAAGTCATCATTGCAAGCAATACTAAATCGTGGTTGAGCAAAGCACCTAAAATGTACTCAATGCAGGCTTAGAATGAAGGTAGCTAAGCAAAACACACAAGATATCATTAATGTAGATCAAGTGTCAAAGTAGCATTAAATTGCTTAGACAAGCCTAACTTGATGTAAATTATAGAGGAGTGTATGTACTCGACATTATTTTCATGCAAAAATTATAAACAACAAGGTTAATTTGCATAGCTTTGTACTCATAGGTGTTGGGTGCAAAGCCAAGTACGGACACCCCCTTTGTACTTGCATATGCAGTTGCTATGTTGTTAGCCTAGAGGCACGTCCTAGGAAGATATGACCTTTTCCTCAAAAACAAGATTGTCATGTTAAAGCTACCCCTAAGAAAACTTATTATAGAACTAATCAAATCACCAATAAAAATTGCTAACTATCATGATTATTATTATTATACAACACAAACATCAATACTATCCTTTGGATTGGCATCATGCTCCAAATTTCATTGACAACATAGCTAGCACCATCACTAAATTTTATTGGCATACATATCAGCCCAATCGATGAGCATTAGGGTATTCCAATACTTAATCATACAAGTCACATGTGTTTATGTACAACCAAATCATAATATGTGGATGGACAATGTAAGTATGCTAGTGAGTTAAGAGTAAGTTCATGATTGATGTCTTCCCACTTAGAGTTAGCAAGGTGCAAAACATATGGTTTAACTCTTAGTGAGGTATATGATAAACTGATGTTGTTGGCTATTAAAAATGCAAAGTGTAGACATGGTAAAGATGAATATAACTTTTATTTTGAAGTATAATGAAAATGTAAAGCTATTCTATCCTATGGTCATAAGTATCTATTCTTGATTTTTTGTACATGTCCTAGGCTAATGTAAATGTTATTGGGATTGCTAAGTAACTTTGCTACTGAGTGAATCAAGCAAACTCACTACTAGATAACTAAATAATTACACTTTATGCTCAAAACCACTCGTACTTATTTCACCTTATGTATAAGCATTGGAATTGTAAATGACTTAAGAAATGTCAATGACAAAGTAAAAGTAAATGACAAGGAAAAGTAAATCTTTTCGAATTGATATGCTACAATAATGAAGAATAATCTTCATCTTTACTACCAATTATGAATTGTGTCCAGGAACACTCCACTCAAATAAAGATTTTGTACAACTATAATTCACCACATTACAGGCATTTACATTGACTCTAACTTTGATAAAACAAACTGTAAGAATTTCGCTAAGTATTGGACTCAAACCACTTTTTGACATGATGGTGGGTTCATATTTATAGGCATGACCATGGCCAACTACATCATATCTATGATGACATATGTTAGGCTACAATATTGTAGTCCTCATGATAAAAATGTTTCATCATACTCCTACGACTAATTGAAAACTCATCCTCAAGTTCAAACAAAAGAAGGATAGAGTTCCTTACAAACTTGTGAGGTTACAGGGACTTAACATTATGACACATATTTGCATGACTAACTCTATTATGAATGTTGCATCTTTGTGTGAGTAATTGATGAGCAGTGGAGCAATCCAACACCCAACCATACAAGTCATAGGTGTTCACACTTGACCAGATTGTAATCCATGTACAAGGTAATGTAATTTTGTACGTGATATCATGTCTTCCCTGTGATATCACGTACGCGATATCGCAGTCCGCCGCAATGTCTATAAATAAGAAGCGGCTCTCCCTTGTTTCAGAATCAATATAGTAGATTGTAGTGAAACTCTAGCAGTTTGATCCCTCTAGAGATAGATTATTTTTCAGTGTCTGCCCATAGTGTGGTGAATGTAATTGTACGGCATCCTTTATTAAAGTGTGATGTACTTGGACATGCACATGACCGACAATAAAGATTGAGATTACTTCATCATTGCAGCATTCACTTTGTTATTTATTTATTTAATTGTTATTTACTGCTTTTCTAATTAGTCTCTCTCACCCTTAAACTCATGTTAGAATGGGAATGAGTACAACTTGATTACGAGCATTTAAGTGTAACTACTTGGTACTCAGTGGTGTACCTAGGATCTGCGCTTGGTAATCCTAGTGGTAGTTGTGCACGAAGTCCAAGATGTGTACAAATAATCAAGGAACGGATGCTCATTGCACTTAGGCTAGTTTAGACTCTCTTACCCTTTCCTCCTAGTTTAGCATAGTTAATATTATTTTCCACTGCCTTCAGGAGTAGCGTTAAAATTAGGAACACATCATACACCTAACTCTGGACTAAACCATACGTGACAAATATAATACTAGTCCATGTGGGAAGACAACAAACTACGACCTAAGGTTAACGATCTAGGTGCCACAACTAGCCCGTCTGTGGAGTTCAACCGGATCACGCGTGAAAATGCTCATATTCGTATGGTTGAGTGTAGGGGTATCTCGCCACTCATCAATAACCAATTGCTAGCAATTGGAGCTAGTGAAGTCTATGTGTATGGTTTAAGTTCGAGATCGTTGTCTATGTGTATGGTTTAGCTCATCATGAGGTATATAATAACTAATTGCTAGCAATTGGAGCTAGCAATTAAAGCTAGTGAAGTCAATGTGTATGGTTTAGCTCACCGTGAGGTATATAATAACTAATGTTCTTAGGTCATTACTACTCCTCATGAACATGATGAAATAAAAATAGTTCTTAAGTCTAAGTAAAATAGTAAACAAATCCATTTTGTCCTATGGTGATGGATATCCATTCCTAATTTTCCATACATGTCTTGGGCTTATGTAATCATTACTAGGATTACCAAGTATCTCACTACTAGGTGAACCAAGCACTAATACTACTAGGTTACCAAACAGTCACACTTTATGCTCGAAATCAATCGTATCCATTCTGCATACTAACAACAATAAAAGTAAAGTGCATGAAATAGTGAAATGCTAACTAGGAAAGTAATAATCAGTAGTCTAAGTGAAAATGTTAAACATTTTTCTAAGTAAAGTAGTAAACTAGGAGAATGCTGCAATAGTTTAAAATAGCTTGATCTTTATTGCCAGTTAGACTTGCATCCAAGTACAAGATGTTCGAATAAAGACTCTGTTCACTAAGTCACACTACACTATGGGCATTCACACTTCCAAGTACTTAAGACTAAATTCATAAAAAAAAAAAACTAAAAGTGTTTTGCTACTTTAGAATGAAACTTCTTATGAATCAGTGCACCTAAGTGTTGTATCCTACGATATCACATATATGATGATGTAGCTTATGCTACAATATTGGATCTACAATATCATAACTACAATATTAAATGTATGATATCGTAGCCAAATAAAAATTAACTTTATCATACCCCCACAACTAACTGAAAACTCATCCTCGAGTTAAAACAAAATGAGTATAAGGTCCCTTACAAAATTTTGGAGGTAGATTTACTAATTGACTTGACTATATACATGACACCACATGTTGTAGTGGTGTTTTACAAAAATGAATATAAGACATGACAAGCCAAACTTTTGACAAGAATAAAACTTGACAAAGCTCATTGTAGCCTAAGTAGTGCTTGGCGGTAGTTGCTCCTCCATCGATTTCTTCCCCTTGTCATCAAGCTTCTACAACTTGTATCTATTGAGGAGCTCTTGAAGTTTTTCCTCCTCTGTTCTAGGGTCATGCACCATTCATGCTTATTGTCCAATGTGTGATGGAGCTAGTACATCCCATAGATATGGAAACTGCAAAAAACATTTGATTAGCTTGACGTATCATGCTCCATGAGGTGATTGATTTTCTCTATACTAAACTACTCTAGCTAATCAGGTGCAACATATTGAGTAGGATCTTTATGTTCATCCCTCAAGGTTGCAAACTCTTCCTGTAGTTTGAAAATTTCATTCTTTGCATGCTCTACCCTAGATTCTACCATGATGATCTTATCCTTGGTTGCTATTAACTCTTACTGCACTATAGTGACATCACTTCGGATGTTAAAAAGAGTTTTCATGACTTCCCCAGTTTGTAGTCGTTGATCTAGCACATCTTCATGATTAGTAGGAGTCATCGAGGTACCATCTAATATTTGAGCATCCATACTCTAGTTAGATTTGTTGGTGGCATAACAAGTATATTAAATAATTCTTTGATGTGATTCATGATCACTTCTACTGCTCATGCTACATCGTGGTGCTGCATAACTGCAATTATGGCTCCTTCTCCAATTTCAAGAACCACTTGGAATGATGCAACATTCCCAAAAATCTACTATAAACATTAGGCCACTCCTCTCAATTACAATGATATTTGTCCATTAACAGGATCTATGGAAACTATGGGCTAAATGACACTGTCAATAACTTTGTAGAGGTTGGTCTCCTCACGTGTTCCCCAAATGATAGTCTCTATGATTTGTTGAAGATGCTTCATGGATGGCTTGTAATCCTGTAGTGATGATGGTGGAACTTACTGCCCTATTGTTCTTACTATTGTTACTGCTGCTACTCTTGTTGTTGACCACTAGGTCCCACTTGTTGATGTTACATAGTAATTTATGTGGTTTCTCTAGTGGTTGTTTGTTCTTCCTCCTAATCTTTCTTTGGTGGTGTTGGCTTGAGCATTTCAACATATGAAGCATTCTAAGCCTTCTTGAGAATGTCATTGGTATACCCCAGGATTCTAGCACATTTGCAGAGCTTCTTAATAAGGCAAAGGAATGGAAGTGTTGGCTTCCCTACCTTCATTTCTTTAAACCATCTTTCTATTTTCATGAAGTAGAGTTGTGCAAGGTTTGCATTATACTTCCCCATTAGGATTACACTTTCTTTGGCCACATACATGGATAGTCTATTTAATCTTTTTGTGGGAAATAGATGGTATGTGCCAATTTTGAAATAAATTCTCTCTTTAATAGTTAACTCATTATACTCATTGTCTTCTTTGCCATATGTCCTTTGCAACCATAGTTTTCTAGTGTCTATATCTAATTTGGTGGACAAATGTGCTACTCTTGCTCCTTCATTAGGCATGTTAAGGGATTTAGCTATCACCTTAACTAAATAGGAAACTGAGACTTCCTCAATGTTGATTATTGCATCTTTTCCTTTGCTATGCTAGAATTGGTAAGTGTTCCCTAAATACCATTTTCCACTATTTGAAAGTATGGGCCATAACGGTGATGCTTGTAGGTGCATCCTTACTACTTTTGAAACAAATTCTATGAAGGGGCCAAAGTTCATTTCCATGATTATTATAGCCAAGATTAATTTCTCCTAGATGGCTTGGAGGTAATCTAGTGACAGTGTGAGGCATTGTTCTTGTGCTTGAAATTCTTCTACCTCCCCCTAGGCTAAATGTCCAGTAGTAAGAGTTTTCCTGATGGATGTTGAAAGATTGAGCCTCCTACTTCACATGTTTTGCTTGTGGATCTTATTATCCTATTTGGCTTCTTCCATGGCCTCTAGGTTTTTTGCTTGCTAGTTGTGAGGGTCCTCCTATTGCTCCTCTCTTTGGGGCCATTTAAAATCATCAAGGATTTAGGAATTATTAAAATGCTTTCTTTGATTTTGATAACTCCTTTCCTTTCTCATACCTTTAATTAAATCAAATTCTTAGCTTAGTATGATTGTAGAGTTGGAAAAATTTTCAAAAAGAAACACCATAGATGTCAATTTTCCTTATAACCCTTTATAGTTATCTATTTTATTCTTGTTTATGGCTTATAATAGTTGGTGTGGTTTATTAAGAGGATTATTTAGGTATTTTTGGCTTGATTTTTATTAAAAATTTCATGTTTTCCTTCATACTTACCCTTATAATACCTTCTAGGCATTAGAAAATTCTAACTTTGATTTTTGCAATATCATGCTAAGCACATCCCCATGACTAAGTTGAGAGCTCTATGATTAACAAGGTTTAAGTATCACAAAAATCAGAGCTACAAGTGTGGAGTTATGAGAGTTGGATGTTGGGAGGTTAGAGCTCAAAATTTAGAATAAAAATAGCAAAAACTCTCCCCTTTTCAAAAGCTAGAAACATGAAAAATTCATTAAGTCCCCCATGTATATATAGTTTTTGTGTGCTACAATATTAGAGGTGAAATTTTCAAATTTTTCGTTGATGTTTCATGAATAAAAATGAGTCATTTTGAATATTTGGAAATAAAACATTTTTAGAGGGTCTGGGCCTATGAATGAGGCATATTTTTTGAAAATTTGGCATAGAAAGTTCGTAAAGAAGGAATTTTGGGCTATGAAAGTTCATTAAGTGTTGATGAGATGGATAAGATGGGTAATAAATTCGTGTTATAAGAACATATATATTGAATGATAAGGGAAGATTTTATGGATATTTATTATTGTTGCAAGGCTCAAGATGATGTGGAATCACTTGTCAGGTATAAGATAAAACAATTATACAAATGGATCCTCCCCAAAGCAGGCTCCAACCCTTAATGCCCTTGTATAACCACATGTAAAAGTGTTCTTAGGCACTTAAGGAGTTGAATGTAGCACATACCTATTTAGCAAAATACACATGCTAGTATCACCTACTTGGGAAAATTATGCTATGTTATAAAAAATCACAAGTTATGATTATTTATACAGTGAGATGAGATGGACTTACAAAGAATTGTAGAAATCAAGACATGAGATGTTGTACCATAGGCATAATGAATTCTTGAATTTTATTAGTGGTTAAAGTAATTATTAGTCTTTTTGTTCAAGATTCAAACCAAGTCCAAACTACATTTGAGTGGCATCACATTATTTTAGCTCTTGGAATTACAATTGTAAGACTACCACTATTGCAAGGAGTATTACCACTTGGCATACTATCTAAGGGAGGATTTTATTCATTACACTTTATATTTTTTTAAATTCTTAAGAAGTCTTCTACCTTCAAGCATAGGTAACATGTCCTTCTAGTGGGGCCTTGATGAATCATATATTGGCTACATCGACTAGGCCCTATCAACTAGGCCTCATCAACTAGGCACCATTGATGCATGATTTGATGCAGTGATGTGGCCCCATTGATTAGGCCTCATTAACTAGGACCCATTGATGCATGATTTGATGTGTTAATGTAGCCTCATTGATGTAGTGTTAGTTTTCACCTATAAATACATAATCACCCATCATGTTTTTGGCATGTTTTGTCATAGTTGTAGTGAAGCTCTTATAGTTTTATCATTTGGAAGTTAGAATATTTTTTTAAGTGCTTGCAGTAGGAGTTTAGAAGTGTACAAATCTTTATTCAAGCATTGTTGTGCCTGAGCACAGCAGTGTGTGAAGCATTAAAGATGAGCTTTTTGATAAACCTTGCAGCACTTTGAAATAGATTAATTATTTATTTTTGCATTTAATGTTTTATGTAATTTTCTTTAATACTTTAAGTAATTAAGCTAAATTAAGCTAAACTAAGCTAGATTAAGTAGCAATTAATTAAGCACATAAGTATGACCACTTCAAGCATATGCTTAGCACTTGGTAATCCTAGTAACGCTTAACATTTAGTAACCTAGTAGTGCTAAACATGTTTAGGATGTGTACAACAAGTGGAAACCGATGCTTATATTAAGGTTAGTTAGTTAAGTTAAATTAATAATTAAATTACTTCATTCCTTTCATGCTTTATTTTAAGCATCCAAAACATAAAACATAAAAATAATTAAAATTATACACCTTGATTACACTTAACCATACCTTTGCATATTACAAGTGTAATTGGAAAGACAACAAATGACTATTAGGAAAAGTTCACTTCCTAAAGGCTAGTGTATCGAAAGACATAGAATCCACAAAATTCGACCAAATCATGCATGAACAGTTAGTGATTTGTATAGTTGATCATAAGGGTATTTTCTACTCATCATTGGCACCATTGTTGGGCATTCATTTTTTCAAAATATGTGCTACCTCGGCATAGTGAAAATCATTAACATAGTTGGATGAACCCTAAGGTCAAAAAATCATTCTAAAAATAAATATAACAATTTAAGCACACTGATAACTTATTATAATTGTAAAATGTCTTCTTCTTACAAGTGTGATGATACTAAATTGCTAGTGCCTCAAGAATGTAGGGTGGCATATACTCATCTAAATGAATATGTGCTCAACTTCACCTTCATCCTACATTAAGATGAACAACTATGGTGGCAAGATATGGAGGGCAACATTATAATGCCTCCTAATCAATTTGTGCCTGGGATGCTGCTCTAAACTCTTAGAAGGTTGAACATCCAAGATCTTCAAGAAGAGTACATTGTGCATGATCATGACTACTAGGACTACCATCCCACTAAAACACAATGTAGGAGAGAGCAACACCAAGAAAAGCACCATGATGCTTTGAAGGGAAAATGGTTCACTAATCCCTTGTTCCTACTCAACCAAAACAACAATGAGGATCCTCCCTCTAAGGATATTCAACATGAAGATTCTCTAACCCTTGATATTGGTGATGAGGGCTTGAACCTAAAGATATAGTCCACTATTAACAATCCAAGTTTTGGCAAATATGGGAATGAAAGAAGGGGCTCAAGTAAGCATCAAGATGACAAGAAAATTGACAAACATGACCATGAAAAGTGTAGAGGAGGTGGAAAACATCATGGTGGTGGTAGTCCTCCTCTCTCTTCATCCTCTTCATCTACATCTTCTTCTTTCTCTTCTAGTTCTGATAGACATCATAGAAAGGACAAGCTTGATGAAGGTGAACAGTAAGACAATAATGATCATCGGGCCTTCCATGAATGAAGGGGTAGTAGAGAACATCATAGGTGTCATCAAAATAATGATAATGATGAGCCTTTGTTGGAAACTCAAAGTATGTTGAATATGACAAAGGCAATGAAAATTCCAATCAAGCATGTGAAAGATAGTTGGATCAAGTGACTTGACATGAAAAATATCCCTAGATTTGAGGGGGATATAACGCTGATCCACAAACACATCTTCAAGCCTTTCATGATGATTGTGCCTTACAAAATATTGAAAATAATTGGAAAAATTAAAGCTATTTCCAAAGATACTCATCAAGTAAAAAGCTAGTATCAGTCCTTGGAGTCTGAATCCATCTATAGGTGGAGTATAATGCTAGAGCTATTCAATCATAAATACTAGACATACTCCCAAGTGTATAATATGAGAAGGAAGATTTAAGGATGGAAGTAAGAAACACATGAAACCTTGGATGCCACCATGGGCAGATACTATTCTCTCATACACTAATGCCCCAGCCATGGTTATTCTTAGTCGAAACAACTTTGCCACATCATAGATGGACTTAAATTAGAAATGAAAAGTACTCTTGGGGTTTATGCCAGAGGAAGACTATCAAAACTTAAAGTTCATTAGAACCAAAGGCTGATAGAGTAGGTAGCAAAATAAGAAGAAGAAGTGATAAAATGGTAGAGTTCTTAGGAATATAACAAGGATCCTTCCATTAGAAAAAGGGAGATATGATTTTTTGACAATGAGGAGGAGTTACCACTTGATGAGGTGGTGTAGCAAAAAAAAATTGCAAATATAAAAATCTATTTTCAATATATCAACCAAGGTTGATAGCTTATGGGACTCTTTAGATGATAAATTACAAAATCCTCTAAAAATTATAGAAGAATCAAGAGACCAAAGTAGTTACCATAACTATAGGAGGCGGAAAGAAGCTAAACATACCTACCAAAGGGATAAGGGCAAAGTTTCTATAGTAGAAGAAGTTGTGGAGATAGAATAAAATGATGATGGTGGATGTGACATCTACCAATATGAACATTTTAAAGGATGTTTCCTTATCATGTCACACTTGCAGGTGTTTGGGGTATACACGTTGAATCCTCAAGAAGACTAGTAAGAAATTCAACACCCAGAAGACTACCTTATCCTTAAGGTAATCCAATGTAGTTTCACTAACAATAATAAGCTTATTATCCAAGTGAAGCTCCACCACAACCATATGAGTAAGACTAGTAGTGACAACACCCACAATTATGGGGGATGCCACCACCAGGTAGTAGTACCTTTACAGGTTCTCAGATCCATATGAGTACTATGTTCAGCAACTAATGTCTCTGCATGACTCTTTTAGTCATGCTTCTTTTCAGCACCACTACTACCCTCCAAAGTATCATAGAATTCATTCTCCATCTACTAGAGGGGAAATCCCATATTCCTATCATCCTTCTCATCCTTTATTACATGCTCCTCCACACTCAACCTAATGACCTCCTGCTCCATCTATGCAAGGCAAATTCCACCATAACTACAACAACGTAATGCTACTAGGGCTATCAACTTACAACTAGCTTTCTAGCCAAATGGTTTCAAACCTAGATCTCAGAAACAACCATTCTTTTGATCCAAAAATCCTCCAAATTCCTCATAGACTAATGTAGCTAGCCATCCTGTCTCTTCATCATCCTCTACATCAAATCCTTTTGAGAGTCCTTTAAACCAAACACCTCCTAAGATTCACACTTTCATGTTAATCCACATTGTATCTGATTAGATTAAGGCTAAAAACCTTCCCAGGAAAAAAATTGACTCTAGAAGTCTTCTCATCTACTTGCAGATCACTAGACATGAGCCATGTAAGGCTCTTCTTGATTTAGGTTTTGATGTCAATCTAATTTCCCATGACATGTATAAAGCATGGAACTTGCTGCCTCTCAAGAAGAGTAATATCCATCTAGAATTGGTAGACTAGTCAATCACTATTCCTTTAGAACTTATGGAGGACATTATGACCACTATTTTTGGGTGGTCCTATCCTACCAATTTTTTGGTGATCAAGATCGATAGCTACAAGAAAGACTTCCCAATAAGGGCTTGGTTTTAGCACTGCTGATGCAAAAATGAGCATCAGAGATCTTTCCCTAGAAATTTCCAAGGAAAATGAATTTGGAAAGATCGAGAAGAAGAGAGTTCCACACATTGCATATAGTGATACCGGGTGCAACTATGTGTAGAAACTCTAGTCTATCAAGAGCACATCCATCAAAGCATGTAGATAGTGTGTAGATAAATTTGAAATCTAGAGGTGCCTATACATAGCAACTAGAAAATAGGAGGTCACCTAGTGGCTAATAGCTGATCTTGGAAGCAACACACTTTGCATGAAACCTATTAAGAGTTTGACATGTGACTATATTGAAAGCATGGCTAAACTAGAGCAAGTTCATTAACATCTCTCTAATGATGCAAATGATGATACTAATTAAGGAGAGTTGGAAATCATTGAAAATTTTAAACAAGAGCTCTTAGAGTTGAAAACTCTACCTACCAACATAGAGTATGCATTTTTAATAAATGGTAAGCCAGTAATCATCAATGCCAATATTGCTCTTGAATAGAAATAGATGTTATTGAAGGTGGTGAAAAAATGGCCAATAACCTTTACTTAGTCATATCCTAAACTCATAGGGATTGATCTTAGGATATGCCAACATTGAATCTATATTGATTCATCCATGAAGCTAAAGAGGTAGCCACAACGGTAGTTGAACCCCAAATCGAAGAAAATCATAAAAGAAGAAATTGAACAACTCTTCAAGGTGGGGTTTATCTATCCCATTGCAGATAGTGAGTGGGTTAGTCCACTTCTAATTATACCAAAGAAATATGGCAAGTGACAGGTCTACATTGACTTCTAACTATTAAATATGGCAACATTCAAAGATTACTTTTCATTGCCATTTGTGGATCAAGCGTTAGACACTATATCTAGGCATTGTTATTATAGTTTTTTGGATAATTATAGTAGCTATAACCAAATCTAGATTGCATCATAGGATCAAGCCAAAATAACTTTCATGAGTCCCTAGGAGACTTTTGCATATCGAAAGATGTCTTTTGGTCTATGCAATGCTCCTGCAACATTCCAACACTTGGTCTTGAACATTTTTTTAACAAAAAATTGGTTATGGGATGGAAGTCTTCATGGATGACTTCACCTATGGTGCTACATTTGAGCAAGCCTTGGACCACCTTGAGCAAGTGCTTAAAAGATGTATGGAGATAAATATTTAACTTAATTAGTAGAAAAGCCATCTGATGATCTAGGAGGGCATTGTACTAGGGCATAGAATTTCTTAGGAAAGGATTGAGGTGGACCCTAAAAAGATAAGGGTCATCCAAGGAATAACTCGCCAATTGAAAACCATTAAAGATGTTCAGTCATTGCTTGGACACATTGGCAACTACTAGAAATTTATAGAGAATTTCTCTAAGATCAAAAAATCATTGGTCAAGCTAACAAAGAAAGATGCCCCATTCATCTAGACCTAGAAATATGAAAATGCATTAGAAGCTTGCAGAAACTCTAATTCTATGAGAACTTGACTAGTTTAGACTATTTTATATCATGATAGATGCATCAAATTATGCCTTGGAAGTCATGCTTATGTAGTTGGATGACAAGAAATGTCCATATTACATCCATTGTACAAATTGAAGCATTATGGGTGCATAGTTGAATTACACCATAATGAAGAAAGAACTAATGAAAGTTGTGTATGCTCTAGAAAATTTTAAGCACTATGTGCTTGGATACAAAGTGTTTATGCACACTAATCACTGTGACATTTTTTTTCTCATGAAAAAACCAATGGTGAGTCCCCATGTCATATGCTAGATAGTGATCTTGCAAGAGTTCAATTTTACAATGGTAGATTGAAAGGGGACTGAGAATTTGGTTATTGATCACTTGTCTTGGTTATGATGGGATAACAAAGAGGAGAATCTGCTCTCTGATCAGTTTCCTAATGAAATCCTCTTTACAAGTGCAATAAATGAACAAGTGCCCATAGAACCAAAGTGGTATGATGGCATCCTCACTTATCTTCTCACTCAAGAGATGCCACAAGATCTAGACTATAAGAAGAAACAATAGTTTCTTTAGTAGGCTAAATGCTTCATAGAAATTAATGGACACCTTTACAAGGTGTGTGTCAATGGCTTGGTTTGTTGGTATGTACTTGATGCTAATCAACTACACATTTTCTAGAACACTCATAAAGGTCCTTAAGGGGGCCACTATACTGGAAGATGCACGATCATTAAGATCATGATGGTAAGGTATTACTGGCCAACCATATTTAGGGACTCCCACCAATTTTTCCACTCTTGTGAATGCTATTAATGAAATGGTGGCATGATTACATGAATGGAGAGATCTCAATAATGGATCCAACCACTAGAATCCCTCAACATATGGGGCATTGACTTCATGGATTCCATCATGCCCATGTCAAATGGGAAGGCATACATAATTGTTACCTTTGATTATTGCACAAAATGGATAGAAGGAGAAGTCTTCATCAACTATACATCATCTACTACTATATGGTTTTTACAATAAAATGTTGTGAACAAGTTTAGGATGCCATGTGAACTAATCTCTAAAAATGGAACACAGGGATCACTTTTCACAAGCTCATGCAACACTTGGGGATTAAACATAAATTAACATCCTATCACCCCCAAGCCATTGGTCAAGTAGAGGTTATGAATAGGGAGATTACAAAGATATTCACGAGAACTATTAGCAAATGTAGAAGAAACTAGAGCATAAAACTCAATGATTCCTGATGAGACGCGGTTCGCACAGGCCACGATATTGCGTACGCAATATCGTAGCTGATGCGATATCGCATCCCCCACGATATCACGTATGCAATATCGCGTCCTTCCCTACGATATCGTGTACGCGATATCGCAGTCCGCCGCCATGTCTATAAATAAGAGGCTGCTCTCCCTTGTTTGGGGATCCCAGTTTTGGAGTAGCAAAGCTCTGGTAGTTTGATCCCTCCAGAGTTAGAATTTTTTCCGTGTCTGCCCGCAGTGTGGTGAATGTAATTGTACGGTGTCTTTATTCGAGTGTGCCGTACTTGGACACGCACATGACCGGCAATAAAGATCGAGATTACTTCATCATTGCAGCATTCACTTAGTTTATTTATTTGTTATTTATTTAATGTTATTTATTGCTTTCATAG
>MNCI01000429.1:96826-111439 GCA_015680685.1 Gnetum montanum | reverse complement strand
AACTGCGACCTAAGGCTAACTATCTAGATGCCACAACTAGTCCATCTGCGGAGTTCGACCGGATTGCATGTGCGACGCTCGTTTTGTATGGTTGAGTGTAGGGGTACCTCGCCACTCATCATTGGCGCCGTTGCCGGGGATGGTGCTAGTTATCTAGATTAGTTATATCATATAAGGTCGCTGTAAAGAACTCAATGATATATCTCTTAAAAAAGAATCTAGTCGTACTCATCCCGTGTTCTAGGAGATAAGGGTAAGAGAATCTAATCGCGATGAGCATCCATTCCTTGATTATCTGTACACATCCATAAATGCTCGTAATCAAGTCGTACTCATTCTGCGCTACTGCAGGTAATAAATAACATGTAAGAAATAACATGCAATAAAATCCTATTCCATGCACTGCAAGGTTTATCCACAAAGCTCATCTATATTGTCGTACACAACTTGCGTTCAGGTAAAATGTTGCTCGAATCAAGATCCGTTCACTTGGGGACTTCTACTACAGGCACATGGAAAATATTCTATCTCTGGAGTGATCAATCTACCAGATTTTTCCTACTTCTAGCCTAGGATGAGGAAACAAGGGAGTGTCACCTCTTATTTATAGATATGGCGACGGACTATGATATCGCGTATACAATATCGTAGGGGAAGACGCGATATTGTGAGGGATGCGATATCGCGACAACTGCGATATCACGTCTCATCATACCCCCGTGACTAAATGAAAACTTATCCTTGAGTTCCTTACAAAATATTGGGAAGGTATGGGATTATTGAGGGGAATGGAACTAATGGAATGACATGTGAATAGATCATCATTACAAGACACAACAACTGGTGTTCATGACAACAAGGGTGAACACCTTATTACATTAACATCAGGCCACATTTGGTAGTCGAGAAAGAGAGAGAGAGAGAAAGAAGTGTTGCTGTTGCCAACACCAAGGTTGCACCTTTCGTTGTCCATCCGTAAGTGCATCATTGATCTTGCTCCTTGCATAACTACTTCTAGCACTGCTCCATTCCAAGTGCTCCCACCAGATCCGGTCCGTTGTTGCATGGTCGCCATCTGCACACACAACACAGTCTTCTATTAGCAAGGGTAGATGAATTTCAATGTGGTAATACCTTGCTCTGGTGTAAGTCCATTGGCTGGGTTGTGGTATGGCTTGATCTGGGAATATATAAATGATGACTACCGAAGGTGTAGGGGCTAGGAGAAAATCGAAAAAATTGGGCCTCGTACCCCCATAACTAATCCCAAACCTCCGGTAGCGATAGAATGGAGAAAGAATAAGAACAAGAAGATGGATAAAAAGAGACAACTAAGACATCGATGAAATAGATTTCAAGATGGAAATGAACACAAAATTAATTGCAACAATGTTAAGGAAAAGAATTTAACTGGTGCACCAAATAGGAATGTCAGTGGATCCTCCCCAAAGCAGGCTCATGCCCTTAATGCCCTGACAAACCCACATTCGAAAAGTCCGTAGGCTCTAGAAATGTCCTTTGGAACAAGAGTTAAACCATAAGAATTTACCAAAAAGAAAACAATGTATCTACCAAAATATACACTAGTGATACAATCGGCAATGAGGTGAACAATGGAGAGAATGGTGGAGAGAAGAGGATGGAATGGAATCCCAAGAACAAGGTGGTGTACAACCCCTTGTGTGTTTCATGATTAAGGTGACCTGGTAGATCTCATTCCAACTCTAGCCTCAAACCAACCACATCCAGTGACTTCGCATCAATGCACTTGGCTAACCATCGACTTGAATGACAAGAATGCACCTCCAAGAGCCACCACCATTCCGACGAAATAGAGGAGAGAATGGGAAGAGAAATTGGCCTTAGTTAGAGGGAACATTTTTGGTTCCATAACCAATGCTTGTAGCCCAAGTTTATTTCGTCTAAGGGGTGTGCTTTAAATTCTCACTTTCTTTGTTTTCTTTTTCTTTTTCTTTTGTGTTTTGTGTTTTTATGGGTGAGAACCACACCATGCAAAGACTTCTTATTTTTATTGTCTCAGCTTCCAATAATTGGGTAACATCAGAACGACAAGAAAACTCAAAAAGAAAACATCCAAGCACCCAAGAGAATGGCAAAAAAATGCATCAAGTTCCCTTGAAGTCACACCCTTTTCAATCCTTGAGTCCTTCCTTAGTTTGAGAAATACCCAGTCACCGATTCGTTAAAGTTCTTAATTAGAAAGGAGACTATACATTTCCATGCCAAGAGACACCATAGACTTTGGTGGATTGATGGATGAAGTGGACTCATTGCCTGTCATATCAAAAGAACATACCTTAGTATCAACATCATAGCCTTAAGGTAAAAGCCTGACATTAGCAATCAATGAAAAACAGTTCATACCATCGGGAAGAACACTTATTGCGTGATGAACTTACATGGTGGATGACACACACACACACACACATAAAAATGGAAAAGTATAACGATGTTGTAAAACAAAAACAAGAACAGTTAGAGAAATTTGTAAAACAAAAATGAGAAAAGTTAAAGAAATTTGTAAAACAAAAATGTGTAAAACAAAAATGTGTAAGAAAAAAACATGTAAAACAAAAATGTGTAAAACAAAAACTTAAAATAACTGAGGGCCTCCAATGATTAGCATAGGTGGCCATCTCCCCCATGACTAAGTGGAAAGGGAGAGATCCGAAATAATGAGTGCCTATTTGAATTACATAATAGTGCCCAACTTCTCCCTATTGATGTTTTTAGATTAAGGGGTGGAAGTCAGCGACGCTCATACTTCAATGTGTCTATGCCCTTGTTGTTAGCATGAGTTTTCTTAGTTCGTTCCGTGCATATTAGTTTGCTCTTTCTAGTAGCTGTCAACCACGGGGTGTCTACTACTGGTGTGGTTGCTACATATAGGCACCTTTGGATTTGTGTTTCTTGGGCACACCGATTACATGGAAGAAGTGCTGAACACTCTTCCATGTCATCACCCTTTGAGTCATTGTATGTGATGCACAGAATTTTCTTCTTCTCAATATTTCCATATATGTTTATCTTAGATATTTGCAAGGACAGATCGTAGATCCCTAGGTACGCATCTACTGTACTTAGCCGTGGCCTTCCCATTATAATTGGGAAGCCCCCTTTGTTGTTGTTGATTTCAATCACTAGGAAATTGGCTGGGTATGACCACCCACACACAGTGGTAATAATGTCCTCCACCAATCCCAAGGGAATGGTGATGGACTGGTCCGCCAACTCGCGTTGGATGTTGCTCTTCTTAAGTTGGGGCAAGTTCCAAGCTTGATACATTTCTCATGATATTAAATTGACTCCAGAACCTGAGTCAAGAAGATCCTTATGTCGTTTGTTCCTGGCAATTTGTAAATAGATTAAGGGGCTCCCAAGGTCAGATAGCTTCCTGGGAAGGTGGCCTACCTTGATCCAGTCGGTTACGGTATGCGTTAACATAACCATGTGCATACTCTGTTGGATTGAAGGATGCTTCGAAGTGTTAGATGGTGGAGGCATGTACATCAGTTCAACCATTTGTTGTTGCAAGAGTTTGTCTGGGCTTCTGGTTCTGAAGAAGGGCCTTTTCTTTGTACAGTTGTCAGAACCAACACCAGGTTGAATATTTATAGCTCTCGCAGCGTTATGTTGCTGCGGTTGAGTAGGGAGTTCCCCTTGCATTGTTGGAATAGGTTGTATGGGAACTATAGGTGGAAGAGGTGCAGATGGAGTTGGAGGATGGGATGAGTGTGAGATGTCTCCTAGAAGAGAAGGAGTCCTCCTAAAGTACTCTTGAACTTGGTAGTGACGTTGGGGAGTAGTGTGATCCATAGAGTCGCCTGGAGAAATTGGCTATGCACATAATAACCATAAGGATCGGGCTGCCGGTAAGGGTACTTTTGTGTTGGCGGTGGCATCCCCCATGACTGTGGGTATTTCCACTGCTGATGCTATCTGATTGGTTGTGGTGGAGTTCCACTTGGATAGTACGTTAGTGGTTGGTGGAACTGCCTTGGGTTACCTTGTGGATAAGGTAACTTGCGGGGTGTTTGCCGTTGGTTAAGTCTTGGATTTAGTGTATACACCCTAGACTCCTATAGATGTGAGATAATTGGACAACATCCCTTAGGATGGTCATAGTGGCAGATCTCACATCCACCATCATCTTCTGTGTCAGAATCCACAACTTCATCAGAGATAGGAATTTTTCCCTTACCCTTGTTATGTGTAGGACCTAAATCTCTCCTCTTTGTCTTACCTCTGTCACTACTTCGTTCATCCTTAGACTCTTCTACAATTTTCAAAACACTTTCAAGTCTTACGTCTAAGGAGTCCCACATTTGATCTACCTTAGCCGATACTTCAGTTGCTAATTTCTGGATCGGTAAGGTTTTTCGGTTCACCGACTCTTCGAGTGGTGACTCATCCTCCTCATCACAAAATTTCACTCCCTTCTTCCAAAGGGAGGGATCACGGTTGTATTCTTCTGCACTTTTTCTTTTAAGTAGCTCACCTTCTTCTTGTCCTACTTATTCCAACAAACGATGTACTTCATGGACTCTAAGTTGTGATAGTTTCCCTTGGGCATAAGTCCTAAGGGTTCTTCTCATTTCATGCCTTAGCCCATCCATGATGTGGTGAAGTTGATCCCGCTAAGCGTACCCATGGCCCGGGCAATGATGTAACAATGTGTAGTAGTAGGCCATGGTAGCATCCAAGGGTTCATAAGTACCTTGTTTCCAGCCTTGGATCTACTTACGCAAATTGGACACTCTGAAGTACGTCTGATATTTATTGTTGAAGAGTTCTAGCATCAGACTACACCTCCTGATGGTTTCCAATTCTAAGGGCTAGTACCAACTCTCTGCTTCTTTAGTGAGTGTCCTTGGGAACAACTTAAGTTTTTGCCACTCATTTTCTATATTTTACAAGGCACAAGCATCGTGGAATGCCTGTAAATGATGCTACAGATCAGTGTTATATCCCCCTTCAAAACGTGGGATATTGTTCATATCTAAATGCTTGATCCAACTGTCCTTTAGGTGCCTTATTGGAATTCTAACAGCCTCCGTTATGTCAAGCATACTTCGGGTTGTGAGTAGGGGCTCGTCATGATCATCTCTTTCATGACGCCTGTGATGTCTGTGTGGTTTCCTACTCTCCCTACGTCCTTGCCCTTGTCCTTTCTCTCAACTTTCCCGTCAAGGTCTCTTGTCTTTCTTACCCTTATCCTCATCGTTATGTTCATGATGGCTGTGCCTAGATGTGGAAGGAGAGGGTGAGTGATGAGATGAAGGGGAAGAAGAAGGGGAACCATTGCCATGGTGATGTTTCTTGCCTTCCCTTCTACTTCTTCGGTCCCAATTGTTATGACAATCTAAGTGTCTGTCCTTAGCATGAGTAGTTGTTCCTTCTGTGAATAGTTGATATTCACGGGGACTAGAACTATTGTTATGTATCTTTGATCATAGGTTCTGATGCCTAACCTCCTCGCCATCGTGAGGAGGGGGAACATCATTTGCTAAAGAACCCGTTATAAGGGGTTCCTCATCTCCTATTTCGCTAAGGACATGTGGGGCTTTGCCCTTCAAAAGTGTATGTTGACTCTCCTTCCTTGAGTCCCTAATAGGTTGTGCATCTATGGGATGATAATCCCTTATGTCAAAGTCTTCAACAACATATTCAGCAAATAATTCTATCATGTCAATCTGTGCCAAAGCACGGAAGAGCATGTTAGGGACTGATCGATCTGGGGGTAACACAATGTTACCTTGTAGATCTCTCCACCGCAGTTGTTCGTCCTAATGGAGGATAAAGGTAAAGTTAGGAATATACTCATTGGGATGAGTATAGACTATCTTGTACTGTTTAGGACTTGGCTGATTTTGGTTATGTGTTTTATGTTGTCGACTGTCTCTAGTATTAGTCCTAGGCGGTGAATTACTTTTGTGAGAAGAAGACATTTTTACTTATCGGTGTGCTATTTCACCATTATATAAATTCTTGTTTAATTAATTAACCCGATGGTTCGTTTAGGCTCCCAATGATTTGAGTGATATCCTTTATGTTCTATTTGGTGCACAAATACTTAGTCCCCAGCAACGGTGCCAATGATGAGTGGCGGGTATCCCTACACTCAACCATACAAATACGAGCGTCACACGCACGATCCGGTCAAACTCCATAGACTAAATGCCTACACGCCTCTTGGAACACTTAGGGTTAATTATTTATTGTCTTCCCAGACTTTCTTGTATTTGTCATGGTGTATGGTTAAGCAAGTCTGAGGTATATGATTTTTATGATTTTTATGTTTTATGTCTTCTATGCTACAAGGTAAAGGGTTGAGAAACTAATGACTAACTCTAACTAATAAACTAAGTCTAAATTACCTAGTGTCAGCATCTGTTCCCACTTACCATACACACCCTGAACCTATGCAACCGCGGCTAACAAATGCTAATCGTTACTGGGATCACCACGCGTAACACATGTGCTTGAAGTGGTCGTATTGAGGCACTTAACTAGCCTAAGTGTGATGAGCATCCATTCCTTGACTATCCATACACATCCATAAATGCTCGTAATGAAGTCGTACTCATCTCGCATTCTAGGAGACAAGGGTAAGAGAATCTAATCGCAATGAGCATCTGTTCCTTGATTATCCGTACACATCTGTAAATGCTCGTAATCAAGTCATACTCATTCCACGCTACTGCAAGTAATAAATAACATGTAATAAAATCCTATTCCATGCACTGCAAGGTTTATCCACAAAACTTATCTTTATTGCTGTACACAACTTGCGTTTAGGTACAATGTTGCTCGAATAAAGATCTGTTTACTTGGGGACTCCTATTGTGGGCACATGGAAAATATTCTATCTCTAGAGTGATTAATCTGCTAGAGTTTCCCTACTTCTAGCTAGGATGAGGAAACAAGGGAGTGCCACCTCTTATTTATAAATATGGCGGCAGACCACGATATCGTGTACACGATATTGTAGGGGAAGATGTGATATCACGTACGCGATATCGCGAGGGATGCGATATCGTGGCTCATGCGAATCATGTCTCATTAGTATGTTTTATCTTTCTTGAATATTTTATTCTATTTTGGTATCATTATTCTTGCTAATAAAATGCTTTATTGCCAATAGGACAAAATGATGCTATAGCCATTGCTAATGGTGGATTGTACTTAATGTTTTTGTTTGCTAGTGTTGGGTTTCTATTTTTTGAATTTTGATGACTAATAACTAAGATTGGTTTTTATTTTCATGAGATAAGCAATGAGTCCACACCATCCACCTATCCACAAAATCCATGGTTTTCCTTGTTTTGGGAATATGAGGTTCATTTTTCATTAATAAAACCTTAACGAACTTGTGACCTTGGTAGTTTCCAAGCTTGGAAAAGATTCAGAGGTTTGAAAAGGATGTGGCTTTAAGGGGATTCAATACTCTTTGCACCTCTCTACTTGCTTGAGTGCACATGTGTTTTCATGGATTTCTTACTATTCCATATCAACCAATAACAGGAAGTTAAATAAGTCTTTACAATGTGTGGTTTCCATAATAATAATAAAAAAAAAATAAAGAATCAAAATAAAATAAAAAATGATGAAAATTTAAAACACAACCCTTAGACAAAATAAATGGACTACAAGCACTAGTTGTGGAACTAGAAAGATATGTTACCCATGCTTGAAGGTCCCCTCTAACTAAAGTTCTTTCTCACTTCCTGCTTCTCTTTTCTTCTTTAATAAGGAACGGTGGTTGTCCATGGGAGCATTCTTGTATCTCGAGGGGGTAGATTGGTCTTAGAGTGGTAATGCGAAGTCATTGAAAGTGGTTGGTTTTGGTCTGGAGTAAGGTTGGACTTTATTAGGTCATTTAAATATGAAACTCACAAAAGACTTTATGTGACCATGATTGGGACATCCATTCCATCCTCTATACCATTCATCAATGCTCTCCATAACTTACGTCATTGCCACTTTTCATGTTTTTGTTTCATGTCTTAGTTTGATGTGTTAAAATTCTTAAATAGATTCTTCAGGTTTGGTCCTTAACTTTCCATAACCATTCATCAACTATGGGGCTTGTGGACTCCTTAGTTGAGGTTATGCAAGGCCAAAAAGGGCATGTGCCATTTTGGGGAGAACCCACTTGCATATCTCATGGCCTGGTTAGTTAAGTTCCTTACCCTTAGACATTGCTGCAATCAAAATCTTTTGCGTGCCCCATTTTGCATCCAACTATGTGCTCCTTAATGCATTCTTCTTCATAAAATCTCATTCTCAAATCATTTCTCAATGTTTTTCAATTTTAAAATCCTACTCTAATATTTTCATCATGTTCTTGGATTTTTGGGCTTCTAATTGATCCCAATTTTCTTCAAAAACTCCTTATATTTTTCAAATTTTGACAAAGTCAATGGTGGTCAATAGCCATGTTAAATCAACTTTGTCAACTAGGCCTTGTCGATGCAACTCAAAAATTCTATAAATACCACTCAACACTTTGAAATTTTTTGTCATTTGCTTCAAAACAAGAAGGGAGCTTTTGTAATTTTTCAAAGCCCAAAACCTTTCAGAGCCCATAGCTTTCACACTGTTTGTCCAAATCACTCCATTCTTTGATCCTATAGCTATTGGAGGTAAGCTCTTAGTTGTGAGGGCCACAAACTTTAAGGTTTTTGAGAAATTTTTCAAAATTTTTCTAACTCCTCCAAAGGGTTAATGAATAAAATAATATTAAACCATTAATTTTTGAGAGTTTAACCCTTCCAACAAACTTTGGTAAATCTAAAATTATTTATTAATATTAAAATAATACTAAAATAGTCAACCAAGTCATGATGACAACTTAGCCAAGTGTAACTACCCCAAGAGATAAGGTATTGCCAATGTTTCAAAATTACACATTAAGTGCTAATCCTTGGTCATGTTGTGATTACAGATGGCACCTAGATCGAAACAACCATAGGAAGAAGGATCATCATAACCAAAGGACAAATGACCCAAACTAGAAAGGGCCAGGTGAAACACCACGAAATTTGGGCTATGGCATCCTAACTATAAATTTTTCTAAGTGTTAGTACAAGGCCATTTTCTACAAAATTTTCTAAGTGCTGAGGTTATGCTCTCCATTGCCCTAAAGCATAGTAAAAAATAATCAGCATGAAGGCCTAATTTTTGCAGATTTTTAAGTGTTGAAACTACACTCTCCACTGCCCTAGAGCATGGTTAGCCTCATGCAAAGTGTAGTTAACATAAAAAGTAGTTTTGCAAATTTTTCTAAGTGTCAAGCCAACCACTGTAAAATTTTGTAAGTGCTGAGACTACGCTCTCCATTGCCCTAGAGCATAGTCAACCATAGTCAACATGAAAGCCTAGTTTTTACAAAATTTTCTAACTACTAAGACTACACTCTTCACTACCCTGAAGCATAGTCAAGTGTAGTCAGCATGAAGGCATACCTTTTGCAGATTTTTTCTAAGTGTCGAGACTACACTCTCCACCAGCCCAAAGTGTAGTCAAGCATAGTCAACCAAAAGCTAGTTCCTACAAGTTTTGACAAGTGTTGGGACAACGCTCACCCTTAGTCAGGAGCGTAATCAGCTTTCCGTGGAGAGTGTAGTTAGCACATAGCCATTTTTTGCAAAATTTTTCTAATTTGGTCATGTGTCTTACATGAAACTTTATAATATTTGACATGGATATGTTTTTTTGTTTTTTAGGTGGAAGCTTTATGGTTCAGTTACTTGAATCCTCAAAAAAAGTGCAATAATTATACTGATGTTTTTGAAAATTTGAACCGATGTGTGGCCATGAAAGTTCAAATCCAGAGGGTGACAATAGCATAACAGTATAGGCAGATTTTGTGTATGCCTATGGTTCAAATCAATGGGCTTTCAGCCCATTGATTGTCAAGAGTTTTGGTTTCTTTCATTCAATGCTGCCAGACCTCTAGGCGGCAGTCTCAGTTCCCGGGAGAAACAACCAACTTCTGTTGTTCTGCTTGATAAAATTTGTTTCTGGTTCTACAAATCAAGGTGCAAGTATCTCATTTTGCTCTCCAAACGTTGCTAAATAATTTCAGCTATTCTCTTCACACACAGGAAGTTGTTCAAGAGCTTGGCTATACTTAAAATGGAAGGCAACACATCTACAAGATATTATAATTTAAGATCAGCTTTAATCATTAAATGTTTGCTTCTTCCAAACCTGACGGACTAGTTCTTTACACACACGTCACTATGTCTTCAGTCCGTGAAACTGCTGCTGAGGTGGCTTTTACGGCTTGTTTCAAAGTATCTTACTGATTAAATTTTACGTTTGCCATCTCATTAAGATTGTTCATTTACTCCGGCTGGAATTTGAGGTTATTTCTGCCAAGTTTTGCGTTGAATAAGGCTTGTTTTGTTGTTCAATGATGTATTGCATATACTAAAAGCAAAGTTATCTCAAGAATAAATAAATAAATAAATATATAAATATATATATATATAAAATATTTATAACAAAATAAAGGCATGTCTCAGATATTTCATTAAACGAAAAGGTGGTTGTAATGTTTTTACTATTGATGCAATAATTGATTGGTATATTGAGTGAAATTAAACATTCTAGGTTCAAGCCAGTATATTATTGAAGTTATGAAAGGATAAAACCTTTGCTTATAGGTCAAAATTTGTTTGGTGGTTCTACTGGCTTGGTTAACTCAAGGAAAAAGGAATTATAGTAATATATTTAGATTTGTAAACGTCAATCCCACAAAATCATGTCATAGTGAAATTGTATGTAATCTTGGCTAGAAGATTGTCTTCCAATAAGTTTGTAGTAGAGAGCAGAAAATTAGGATTACAATGTGATTTTCTTTCATAGGATTTGGAAAAAGATTTAAAAAAATTGATGTATTAATTTAGGATATTGTTTGTCATTCATAGTAATGTGGTAAACTTGGGCTTACAATTTTATATTAGTTGAATATGGCTTTTACGAAAAAGTTATCTTAAAAAATAATTAATAAAGATGTTACATGGATGAAAGGGATGAAAACTTAACATTTGAACTATAGAAAATTTTCTAGAAGATGGCATATTATTGGTGTTTTTGGAACATGGAAGTTTTTGGAATATAAACCAAACTTTAAAAAGTACATGTATGAATGAAAAATCATTGCATGAAATCTTAGGATGTAAGGCTTGAATATGGCAAAATAAGCATTTATGCAAAGTTGTTGAGGTTTATGATACTTTGTGCACAAATCAAGTAGCTAAAGAAGTTATTATCTAAAACAAAATAGGTTTAATCCTTAAAGTTTTTTTGAAATGACATAAAAAGGAGAATTTTTAACAATTGGTAATTTGATGAAATGATGATTGATGATGGTAAATAGATTGTTTTGTACAAATGCTTTAGAAGATGCTAATTTTATCTTCTTACATTGGCATGCCATTACTCATATTTAGAATGAAGTTTGTTAAGTTAAAAATCAACATTTTGTTTTGCTAAAATCTTTATAAAATCTTGCAACAACTTGGACTAGAATAAGTGAAACTTGGCACATTAACAAAATTTGAAAGATTTTGCTGGCAAATGTGATCTTTTAAACTTCTACAATGGCAAAAGTCAATTTAGATAGAGAATTGTGGTTAGTAAAAAAAATTAGGAGAATGTGATGTGTAGAATAGGATGTGGCTTCCTTTGAGCTGTAGATAATTATAATTTAGTTTTACCCTCTCGATCAAGTTTGTTCTATCTTTGTTTGTTCATGGCATTTTTGATCTGTTAGTTATGCGAGAGATTTACTTCTCAAAAATGCCATGAACAAATAAAGATAGAACAAACTTGACCAAGAGGGTAAAACTAAATTGGGTAAGTGGTAGAGAAATGGAGGGATGAGTGATTCTATTTTTAGTTATCTTGTTACCTCATCCAATAGTCGGGCTTGGTTAACATCATCTTCTTTAAAANTTGCACCAGATGTGTTGGCCTCTTAGCCAAAATAATTTTTAAATCTTTCATTAATTTTTGAAAGCTTGGAATTTGATATAGTTAGCCTCTTTAAGAATATTATTAGAGACGACATTATGTTCAAGCCTTACAATAGTCATTGTTGATACTTTGTTGAGATGATGTTTTAAATAGGAAGAAGATACTTTGTTCCATAAACTATAACTTATCTAATCCTTGCAATTATTATCATCATGAAACTCAGCTAAACTTTGCAATGTCATAATTTAGTTGTAGAAACTAAAAAAAAGTAAATAAAATCCAAAAAGATTTAAGGTTCTAACCTTAGCACATTTTGATAAAAAGCAAATATGGCTTTCAATTGGCTATGCATATGGATGTTCATCTACACATAGGAATATGTGTTGATGGCTCAAATGTGTATGTGCATTTGCATATACAAAATTTTAAAATTTGAATATATATATGTATGTGTTCTTGGATGAAAGAAATCATTAGTTTTAGTCAACTATAAGGAAACTTTTGCAATTTTATTTCTTAATTCTTAGTGAATTTGTAAGTGCCTATAGCATATCTAAATTAGTTATCTAGAGTTTTTATTCTAGTTACACTTGGATGTAATCATGTTCGACAATAAAGATCAAGATTGATTCCTTCTTATAGCAATACTTTGACTACAATGTACTTTACAATTCTGCATTTATATTAATGTGATTTCAAAGTATAATTTTCTATAATGTTTGCATTTACATTTCTCCTTACTATTAGAAAAGTAGAATAAGTACGCCAAGACCTCAAGTACTAAACATAATTGATTTTGTTACCTAGAGATTAATTGACTTAGCTCATCTAATAGTGGGATGTTGGAACCCAAATAAGTGAAACATAGATACACCCCAAGATTTATAGAAGTTTATAACTCAATGCTACATAGTAGAATGGAACCTATAAGCTAGGGTTACTAGGCCAAGTGTTGTATCACTAAGCTAACACCTCATTATTTGGTTCATCTAATAGTGAGTTAGTTTGGTTGTTCAATAGTTAAAATGTGAACCTAAGAGCATGATGGTAGGTTGATAGTGTAGACACTTGTCATTCTAGGATTTTATATTATTCTCACACATTGTTAACTTTAGTTGGATTACTTTATATTTTTAGTAATTTTTTATTTTTAGCATTATATAACATCATCGATCATATACCTTATATATGTTTACCTATACATTGTAAGCCCATTACAAATGTGACTCAAAAGATAGCAACCCATGATCTACCCATGCTCCTCCTAAACAATTGGCCTATCCCTTCCATGTATCACAACAAAGTATATTACATACACTTGTAGATTTGTATGATTAAGCATAAGACATGCTCACTACATCATATTCTCTACACCTTTCATACCCAATAATGATAAATATGTTTTTTAATGAGTTAATATAAAGATAAAATAGCTACTTATACTATGGAGGATACTCTATTAGTTTAGATTCTAATTAAGATTAAGAAAAATTAAAAGAAAGTTCATGAGTTTTGAAAGTCCTTTGATAATTTAATGTTATAGAATCGAACCCTTCCATATGATTTTGGTTGAGAGGCTAACTATTATCCTAGTTATATATCTATAATTTGGCTAAGAATATTTTTTGTTCTTGTAAGGAATTATCTACATACTTACTAGATCTTTTGCATGTACATATAGAAAATTATTCAATAAAGAAATAAAAAATGTGGCAAAAATCATAAACATGGCATATATCTGTAGTTGTATAGTTTGTTTTTTTGGGCATTGATACACACTGTAAAAATGGTATATACAAATGTTTTTAAAAGTTTTAATTTTGTTGTATGTTCTATGAAAAACTTGAATTTTTTTTAGTTAGAGCACGATTTGCCTTTGTTTCTAATTTCCAATTTAGATGAAAATATTAGTTGGCATTATCAATAGGCTTCCCTATAGCATTATGGATGAACATATTATTTAGCATTACTAATATGCTTTCTTATAGATTGAAAATTATTTAGTATTACCTATAGGCTACCCTAGAATGTTATGGACAAAATATTATTCAGTGCAAGTGATCTATAATTGTGTTGTGTATTTTGTGAAAAAGCTTGGATTTTCCTTTTTTAGAATGCTATTTGTCTTTGTTTCTAATTTTCGATTTGAATGAAATTATTAATTAGCATTACCAATGGGTTTTCCTGTAGCATTATGGATAAAAATATTATTTAGTATTATCAATAGGTTCTCCTAGAACGTTATGGATAAAAATATTATTTAGTGTTATCAATAGGTTCTCCTAGAACGTTATGGACAAAATATTATTTATTTTTACTAATCTATTAGTAGTTGCACTTGATCATAAAAAATTAATAATGAACCATTGCCTAGTCCAAATCTACTCCTTTCTCCACGGTCACTGGCACATTGATGTTACAATGCAAAGCCCTTTTCAAGGCCTTCAATGGCTTAATGGGGTTAAACTCTTACCCTATCGACCATCTATCCCCTTTCATCTTATGCACGACCCATCCGAGATCATTCAACGCTACAATAAGCATTGGCACAAACACGAGTCAGGTTCATTCTGGATCCCTCTCTTCCAAAATATTTGGAATCTT
>MNCI01000429.1:73124-96817 GCA_015680685.1 Gnetum montanum | reverse complement strand
AATATCTAGGAATTCCCAATCCCAACTGCCCTCTCTATGGTGGACAAGATGACTTTGTCCATGTGTTTTGGCATTGTCCCTTTGCTCAGCATATGTGGAAGTGAGCTTCCATAGTTTTTCCTTCATACCAGCTATCTCAAGAGGATGTCATATTTAGCTTTTTAAACATTACTTCTGCTAATCTCAAGTTTCTATGGAAATTTATTAGGCCTACTATTTTATATTATATTTGGAAGCGAAGATGCAATGTTATATTTCAAAGGACAGATTACTCTAATAAATGTTTGCTCACCAGGTTGGAGAAGTTGCAGATCTTTCGCCTCTTTCATTTCCAACTCACATCTCAAGCATCCAAGTTCAATTTGGATAGACATCAGTTGGTTCATCTCATGCATCTGTGGGAATGACTTGTGCATTCCATTAACACTCATCATCAGTAATCTCTACAAGGATGCTTTCTGTGTCTATTATCGGAGACCCGTGGGAAAGACTTGTGCATTCCAGTAACACTCATCATTAGTAATCTCTATAGGGAAGCTTCCCCTCTCTGTTAAGTGGAGTCATCATTGGAACTCTCTCTATCATTAATTGAGAGTTTTTTGCCTCATCTAATTCTATCTCATTCTATCTTGTAATGAGTATGTATGTGTGGACGTTTAATAGTGCCCCAATTCAAGTTTCCTCCTTTAATACTCGTTTATTTATAAGGTTGTTCCCGAGTCTCATTCACAGTGCTCCTAGCTTTTCTTTCCCCTCAAACCTATGACTTATTCATGTTACTATAATTGATACACTTTTAATATCAATAGAACTTCTTTTCGGGGTCCGACAAACCCCCCCCCCCCCCCGCCCCCCCCATAAAAAATAAATAATTATCATTAGGGAGTGTTGGAACCTAAAATATTTTTTAATAATATTTACCCCTAGTGTAGTGCAGTGGTAAAAAAAGAAAATAAAGAAATAAAAAATAATATTTACCTCCAAAACATATAGTCAAAGTAGAACTTTATCACTCAATATTATTCAATAAAATCAAACCCATAACTTGGAGTTTCTAAATCAAGAGTCTTACCACAAGTCTAACACTAGGTCAAGAGATATACTCTTTTACAATAATTATTATGGGTATGTATTGGTTTGACTTTGTCACAAAGTAACTGTAGGCCAAGAAATAAACTTTTTCAAGGGAATTATTATGGAAGAACATACATTGGCTTTGAATTTTTTTTCAACATGAAAATCAATTCTTAGTGAATCTGTTATGGGATTTCAATAATTTGATAAAGAAAAAGATTATCTTGGTCAAATAATAGATATATAGCTAAACTAGTAACTAGTTTGGTTACCCAACAATTAATATGTGAATCTAGAAGTGACAAATGTTCATTTTTTATATTATTCACACTCATAGTTAGATTTAGTTAGGTTATTTTCTATTTTTAGCAAAATGACCCATACAACATCATTGACCATATGTCTTAGTCACATTTAATCATACATTAACAATGAGGTGTTAACCTATTATTAAGACACCTTATTTGGAAGCTCTAGGTAATGAGTACAATTTAAGTGGGCAATGCTAAGTTATATAAAGTTCTTATTCAACTATTGATAAGTGACAAGTATCCCTATGCCCAACCATACAAATCACAAGCGTGTACGTGTGATCTAGTCAAATTCCATGGACACTTAATGTTGGCCCATCCAAAAATTAATACATAATCTACTACGACACTTGCAAATCATATAGTTAGTTGTTGGGCATACTTGCCACTTATTAATTGCTAAATTTTACTTTTTCCAAATGGCATTCTATACAAATGATCCTCCCTATTTAAGTATTTTTACATATAGGTTATTTACATTAACAAATTTTTCTGATGTTAGTTTTTTATCCCTTGCTTTTTGTCATGAAATGAAATGAACAATGTATTACCATTGTTATGAAATTCTTTCATTCCATCATCATTATGAAACAAAGTTGGAACCCAAGATAATTGTAATATAGGTATACCCTAAAATATGAAATTCATCCAATCTATCATCATTATTGATGAGTAGCGAGGTACCCCTGCACTCAACCATACGAATATGAGTGTTCATGCATGATCTGGTCGAACTCCGCAGATAGACTAGTTGTGGTATCTAGATAGTTACACATTGATCGCAATTCGTTGTCTTCCCACCTAAACTAGTATTTGCTTATCATGTATGGTTTAGTCCAGAGTGAGGTGTATGATATGATTTCTAACACTAGGATACTCCTAGAAACAATGGAAAATAATGTTGATTAAACTAATAAGCAATAGGGAATGAAGTCTAAGCTAGCCTAAGTACAATGAGCATATGTCCTTAATCATCCGTACGCATCTTGGACCTCATGTACTACTTTTGGGATTACCAAGCGCACATTGCTTGAGCATTCCTAAATATGCTACCAGGTTACCAAGTAGTTACACTTCAATGTTCGTGATTAAGTCATACTCATTCTGCATTTAACAATAGGAATAGTAAATGATAGTAAAGAAATATTAACTAAGAAAACAATAAATAAAAATAACGATTAAATAATTAAAAACTAAGTGAATGCTACAATGATGGAGTAATCTTGATCTTTATTGTTGATCACGTGGGTGTCCAAGTAGATCACACTCGAATAAAGGTTTTGTACAATCATAATCATCACACTGCGGGCATGCACTGGGAAAAGAATTGAAAACTGACAAAAAGATCCTACTCTAATACTGACTGACTTAACCCTTCCTGTACGTCTGAATGTGGTATTTATAGGCCTACATAGGAATCACGATATCATGTATTCGATATCGTTACCCAAGTTGCGATATCGCGTACCCGATATTGAGGATTCAACATCGAGGATCTGATATTGAGGCCTGGCAAACCATGATTCATCATACCCCCATGACTGAATAACAACTCATCCTCGAGTTAAACAAAATGAGAATGAATCTAATTGATTACACAATGTATAGGTATGGGATTGTTGACTAACTAGGAATTATTCATGTTGCAGTGTGGGTTTGAACAAAACAAAATTGGGACATAGACACATAATTACAAGATACAAAATTTTGTTGGAACTCATGTGGTTCTTGGCGATGGTGGCTCTTCCATGGGTCTCTTCCCTTTATCTTGTGCTCCAACCTTTGTAAATGGGTGTCTCTAAAGGAGTGCTTAGAGCTTCTCTTCTTTGGTTTGTAGATCCTATGCAGTCCATGCTGATGCTCCAATGTTTGATAGAGTTGACACCTCCCATGGGCATGATAGTTGTGAAAACATCTAATTGGCCTTGACAGACCAAGCTACAAATAGATGTCGTTCCTCTTCATTAGCTCTAGCTTTGTCTTTGTATTCTTGGTAGTTCGTGAGCTGTTAAGCCAAATCCACTACAACATCTTTTTATCCTTGGTAGCTAATTCAGAATTTTTCACTTCTAATTTCTACAGCGTCTTCTTGTGTTCAGAAAATTCTATTTCATACTTTGCGTAAGTGGTTGCTACCTGCTTTTCCAATTCTGTTCTTGGACATCCTATTATCAACATGGCCAAGTTGGCATACCACAAGTTTGCCAACTCCATGTATTCTGTGAGATCTTATATCTATAGGTTCCAGCTTTTTATTTCTCCTTGATGGGCGAAGGCATAAGTATCCAATATGGCCTGCCAATCAACATTTTGAGCACTGAGTGTGTTAATGTGGGTTTATTCATATGGATTTCTTTTTCAATCACCTGTTTACACATCCCCACCTGATCTCTGAAGTGCTCCTTGAGCTTCTCATGTCGCTTGGCCTCGTTCTACCATGCACTTATTTCAATTGCCATCTTTTGACAGATCATGCATACCTCCTCCATTAAGAGGGTTCTATTTTCTCTAGCCAACCGATTCATATCCTGGTTGACCCTTATTATTTTTTCTATAATTACTGAAAATTTTCTTCAAGAACATTCTTTTGTTTTTTCTACTGTGGTCAACTGGATATTTTTGGTGGCGAGGCATTTATTTTCTTCTTGTGAGGCCTTGAGTGCTTTGGCATGTGCATACATTTGAGCTTGGGCCTTAGAAGCATCCCAATCAGCCTTCTCTTTTTTCTCAACCACCTTTTTATTCTCCTCCAGCAATCTATTCATCTGCTCTATCTGGAAGGATTCTAGTTGGTCTACAGGGATGAGTTGGGATGGATCCCGCTATGCAGCTTGTAGGATGATGAGCTTTTTTTGGAGTCTTTCTAACTTCTCCTTTGCATGCTCGGCCCTAACCTCTACCATGACCAGCTTTTCTTTTGTGGAGATGAGGTCTAACTAAGTTGCTGTGACATGTTGAGGGATGTCAAACAGGGATGTCATCACTTGTCCTATCTACAACAACTGATCTAGAACATCCTCATGCTCTGTAGGAGTCATCGAACGATCAGCCAAAGTTTGAGCATCACGTGCTCCTGTAAAATCTATTGGTGGCACAATAGGGACATTAAATGATTCTTTTATGTGGTCTATGACCACTTCTGTTGTTCCTGCTACATCTTGGCACTGCATGACCACTATTGTGGTGCCTTTACTAGTTTCTAATTACACTTGAAAAGATGCAGCATTCCTAGAGATCTGTTGTGACCAATGTAATTCCCCTCCTCCTGTTTGGATAGATACCTTGCCCTGTGCATGATCAATTGAGATTGTGGATCATACGACATCATCGATGACCTTGAAGAGATTAGCATCATCATGGCTTCCCCAACTGACCATTTCAACAATGGCCTTGAGATGGTTCATCGATGGTCAATAGTCCTGCAGCAACAGTGGTGACTGGTCTTACTGGCCTGTAAGTTGTGTGCTAGGCCCCACTTCCTATTCTTGCTCTGGCTCCAACATCTCACCAACACTTTTCCTTGGGGCTCGTGGCTTCAGTAATTTAGCAAATGAAGCATTTTGGGATTTTCTAGGGACATCATTAGTGTACTCCAAAATTCCAGCATGTCGGCACAGCTTCCTGATGAGACAGGGGAAGGAAAATGTGAACTTCCCCATCTTGCGTTCTTCAAACCACCTCAAAATTTCTGTAAGATATAGATGGGGTAGATTGGCATTAACCTTGCCCATCAAGATAGCACTTCCTCTAGCCGCATATGTGGAAATTCTATTTAAACCTTTTGTTGGGAAAATATGATATGTGCCGATTTTGAAGTAGATTCTCTCTTCAAGTGTAAGCTCTCCATAGTCTTTATCTTCCTTGTCGTATGTCCTTCTCAACCATATCTTTCATGCATCAACATCAGAGCAAGTGGACAAGTGAGCAACTTTTGGCCCTATATTTGGAGGATTTAGAACTTCTGAAATGGCTTTGGCAGAGAAATCAATAGAAATACCACCAATATCAATAGTGGTGCCTTCTTCTTTGTTATGCAAAAATTGGTACGTCTCTCCTAGGTACCAATCACCACTTTAAGAGAGAATAGGCCATAGTGGGGACCCCTTAAGTTGGTCCCTGACTACTTTAGGAGCAAACTCAATGAAAAGTGCAAAGTTAAGTTCCACAATCACAGTTGCTGATGTGGACCTTTCACAAATCACATGAACACATTTCGGAGACAACATGAGATGCTGTCCCTGTTCAGGTGCTCCATCGTCTCCACCTTCAGCATGTCTCAATTGCACAGTAATAAGAGGTTCTTGATGGATGTTGAATGATTGTGCCTCCTATTCTATACGTTCCTCAAGAGAGACCTAGCCTCTGCCTCTTCTTGGCCATTTAGATGCACCCTGAGAGGGTCCTCCTTGCTGTCCTCATTTAGGGGCCATCTACAATCACACAGGATGACTATTAGTAAGGTTATTTACAAGATTTGATTTATACCTTACTCTTTGCCTTAATAGATTCTTTTCTTGCTTAGTGTGATTCAGAGTTATAGATTTTCATGAAAATTCCCCTAAAAGTTTTGATATTGGGCCCCATGTTGGTTAGGTAATTCCAAAGAATAATTTTCATGGTCTGGGTAAAGAGATAAAATTAATTTAGCAACCATTTCTAACAATTTTAAGGTCACTTACCCTTATGATATCCTTTGGGAAACGATGAATTTTGAAAAAACTACGTGCAAATTGGAATGTACCCTTCCCCCATAGCTAAGTTAAACACTCCAAGTTTAAGCAAGTTTGATTGAAATGAGAATCGGAGCATGAATGAGCAAGTTATGGATGTTTGAATGGTGGGTGTGCAAGCTCAATAGTTCGTGGAAGAAAATTTCAACAACTCCCCTTGCATGAACAGTGAAGAATGATGTTGACATGTGCCAGGGGGGTCCATATATATAGTATTTATAGACATGATATTGTGTACCCAATAGTGGGGACCCAATATCGTGTTGGACCCGATATCGTGTCCTATTAAAAATAGGGTACTTGGAAAAATTGATGAATTTTTGAATTCCCAAGGTCAAAAATGAAGGATTTAAGGTTGAATGTTCTAGGGTAACGTCGAAGAGACCTAAAGGCACCAGAAGTGTAATGAAGTGGGATTTTACAATGAAGTTCGTGAGTAAGGTGAGGAAAAAGGACATGTAATGGTACACAAGAATGTTTGAATTAAAATGATTATAAAGGAAAAAATAACTTTAGCAATGCAGTACTCGAAGGGGATAAAATGATGTGATCATGATGTGAAATGAGTGCAAATTATAAACGTTATGCAAGTGGGTCCTTCCCAAAGCAAGTTCCTACCTATCATGCCCTTACATAACCACATCTAAAAATGTCTGTAGGCACTAAAAGGGTTAAATGTAATCCACACTAGTTTCACAACATACACACATGTAGATACCACCGTTATGAGGTATGAGTTTTATGTGACACAAGACACAAGTCAAAAAATACATGGGCAGTGAGATGAGATGAATCGTAGAAGGGATTGTAGAGATTGGGACATGAGGTAACTAACCCAGGGCATAATGAATCCTAAGTATAGGGCATGACTAATGTGTCATTAGCTTGTCACTCCAAAATCAAGATCAAGTCCATTCCTCCGATCAGTGACATCGCATTGTTTCATTCAATGATGGGCAACCATAAGAGCACCATGACAACAAGGCATACGATCACATGGCATTTTGTCTGAGGGAGGAGTGTTTTCAAATTTCTTGGCGACATGTTTTATTTTCTTTCTTTGGTTGTTTCTTTGATGTTTTCTTTTCTTTTCCTTTTCTTTTCTTCTTTTAGCCTCTTTGACACTTTGTCCTTTTCAACAGTGAATCGGAAAAACCTCCAACCTTCAAGCATGGGTGCATGTCTTTCTAGTGGGAGCCCCAAAACAACATTAAGTTTCTTTATTGAGCATCTTTATTACTCTTACTCCCATTTTTCATTAGATCTACAAGGATCTTAGTACAACCAAGCTGCATGATAGCACCTACAGATGTCACCAAAAAGAATCCACAAGTCCCCTTGATGTTACACCCTAGCCATTCTTTCTTAGTCCATCATTTTTCACTTTGGGCATAATGAGCACAAAAGTACTTTTAACTTTTCATGATGACAAGAATATCATCATACCCAGAGTAGAACCTCTTATTAATAGAATGGTTGGGTGGGTGTGGTTGGCTTGCTATGCAAATAATTGGTCACCTGAGACTTTATAGCATAGAATAACACCTCAACCAACGAGTCACATGAGTGTTTTATTCATAGATGAGATTACCCATAAAAGGATAAAACAATAAATAAATAAAAAGATGAAACAACAAATAAAAAGATAAACCAACAAATTGAAAGATGAAAAAACTAAAAAACTAAAAATTGTAAAATTTAAGAAAAGGAAAATCATTTATTAATTCTACTCATTAGAATGGAGGATATCCCCCATAACTAACTTTTGATCATGGAAAGAATTAATAAATGGAAGGTTTGGATCCAAGAATTTTGGAAACATTGGAGTTCGTTCATATCCAAGCCACTGGGTGTTGATGAATTGTGATCCATCTAGCTGTGATATCGGACCCATGATATTAGGTACGTGATATCGAGTACACGATATCGCAACCCAACAATAAATATTGGATACATGATATCGTGACTCCTACGTGAGCCTATAAATACACATGTAGGCATAGGAGAGGAGGAATTCTAGGAAGTTAACATTAGAGTAGGATCTTTTTGTTAGTTTTTCCTCTCAACCCTTTCTCCCAGTGCATGCCCACATGGTGATGATTGTAATTGTACAACATCTTTTATTCGAGTGTGACGTACTTGGACACGTACATGACCAGAAATAAAGATTAAGATTACTTCATCATTGTAGCATCCACTTAGTTTAATTATTTAATTATTTTTTTGTAGTTAATATCTCTTCACCCTAAACTTCTTAAATGTGGAATGAGTACAACTTGATCATGAGCATCTACATGTGACTGCTTGGTATCCCAGTAGCATACTTGGGCCATGCACTTGGTAATCCCAGTGGTAGTCATGCATGAGGTCTAAGATGTGTATGAATGATTAAGGAATGAATGCTCATCGCACTTAGGCTAGCCTAGATTCTCTCTCCCTATCTCCTATTAGTTTAACTCTCTCTCCCTTTCCTCCTAGCTTAATTAAAGATTATTTTCCAATGTCTCTAAGAGCAGCATTAGTTTAGGAACACATCATACATCTCACTCTAGACTAAACCATACGTGACAAAGCATATACTAGTCCACATGGGAAGACAGTGAACTGCGATCAACGAGTAACTATCTAGATACCAAAACTAGCCCATTTGCAGAGTTCAACCGGATCGTGCGTGAAATGCTCGTATTTGTATGGTTGAGTGTAGGGGTACCTTGCCACTCATCATTGGCACCATTTCTAGGGATAGTTCTAGTTATTTAGATTAGTTACGTCATACAAGATCGCTGTAACAAAGTATTCATAATACATATTTTAGAAAAGAACTTAATTTCAATTAAGTCACACACAAATTCACACACAATGTCTCTCTCACAATATTATGATAACATAACAACCAATAGGGCAATTCATTGGAGAACCAACGAATTGTATGACGATGAAGATGAAGTTTGGAGTACCCGATCTGATGTAGGGGTTTTCTATAAACATAAACAAAGACAACATCATCCCAACTCACGAATGCATAACATACTTAGTGATGATGCACCCCTACTAGCCACTACAAGCCTAACGAAAATACAAGAGGTCATTCGAATATCCTGCAGGCATCGTAAGAAAAGCCATCTACCCAGGCTTGACTTCAACAACTTTCCCAAGTTCTCAGGAGGCTATCAATTAGATCTGAAACAACATTTACAAGCCTTTTACGATGCCTGTGCATGGAACAACATTGATAATGGATGGCAAAAACTTAAGCTCTTTCCTATGACACTCATTGGCCATACAAAAGTATGGTATAGTTCATTAAAACCAAAATCAATCCGACGTTGGCCAACAATGGTAGAACTCTTCAGCGAAAGATATCAAACTCATGCAAGAGTGTTGGCCTTGAGGAAACAAATCCAAGAGTGGAAGCAAGCATAACATGAACCCTTGGACATGGCCTTAGATAGATATTATGCATTGTTAAATAACTGCCTAGGCCATGAGTTGTTTGAGGAAAGGCTAATGTAGCATATCATAGATGGGCTACATAATGAAACAAGGGAAACCTTAGGGATGTATGTCCAAGGTCAACTATATGAGCTCCAAACCCACCAACTCCAAGAGCTTATTAACCAGGTAGCAAATGAAGAAGGGGAGTTAGCTAAATGGGAGAATGCTGAGAAATCTCAATAGGCCCAAAAATCAACAAGGGCCCATGATTATGAAGAGGAGAAATCAACTCACCTCAAGGAGGTGGAATCATCTTTGCCAGTACTATAATCATTGGATGAAATTGAGGCAAGGATTAATAAAATGATGGAATGGATGCATAAAAAATGCAGAGAATATGCCAACATTATTGGAGGTAGAGTCATGACGAACCAAGAAGCAAGACAAAATACCCTTAGATAATCAGAAAGAAGGGTTGAAAAAATAAGAGCTCAACCGCCAATCATACATATCAGTGCAACATTTGCCTATACGATCATCCCAAGGGCCAACGTTCAATCTTGTCACATTTACAAGAGCATTGGGGAAGAGTGTTACATCTAGAGTTCATATAGAGATACTGTGTTTGATCACAGTGGCAACAACCCTAGTCATGGGGGAGGCCACCCTCAAACTGGTTACACTCTTCATACCATCCGAACCTAAGTGCTTATCAAGTTCAACATCCTATTTCCCCAATCGGGTCAACATCCTCTACCTCACCATATTATTATTATTCTCCTCAATACTATCAATCCATATCCTCTCCAACACAACCACCACCTTGGATACCTTACACCTCTCCTCAATTTCAAAATTCTCATCTTTCACCTCCTTCTACATCACCACCAAGTGTTTTAGAAGGGTTTTCACTATAGCACCAACCCACGAATGTTACTTGTGCTTCTGCTAATAACAGTAGTGGGAGCTCTCCTCAATATCAAAGACGCACCTTCTTTAGGCATGACCGTAAGAAGGGAGAACACAATTTTGAGCCCACTGCACCTTCCAACCCAGCACAAGTTCAACACTATGGTGCAGCTCCCTCCTCAAATCCAATGCCTCATGTTACTTTCTCTGGGCCACCAACCAATACTCCAACAACCATACGGCCCAATGAATATAGCCACATGGGGAGACATGTTGATCCTTGCATATCATCTTATGGTTGCAAGTACCATAGTGGGTGAACTCCTTATAAATTAACCACATCTTATAACTTTCCCCACTATGTTAACTTTAATAAAGTGTGTGAAACCCAATGGGGTAAGTATGACTGAGTCCCAACATTTCCAAGATGCAAGGATCCCAATTCTTCATTTATTAATCTTAGCCATGCTCAACTATTCAATTATGGGGGATACCCCCCATTTTAATAACAAGCAAGGTTAATAAATATTTTTCATTTTCCTTAATTTTGAAATTTTTGTTTCTTAGTTTTTCACTTCTCAACTTATTGTTTGGTCTTTTTATCTTTTTATAAGTAATCTCATCTAGGAATAAAACACTCATGTGATCGTTGGTTGAGGTGTTGTTCTATGCTATCAAGTCTTGAGTAACTAATTATTTGAACAGCGAGCCCATCACATCCACCCACTTATTCTATTAATAAGAGGTTCTACTCTGGGTACAATGCTATTCCTAATCATTAAAACCTAAAGTAATTTTGTGCTCATTATGCCCAAAGTGAAGAAGGATGGACCAAGAGGGAATGGTTAGGATGTGACATCAAGGGAACTTGTGGATTCTCTTTGGTGACGTCTGTGGGAGTTACCATGCAGCTCAGTTGTACTAAGATCCTTATAGATCAAATGAAAAATGGGAGTAAGAGTAATCAAAAGGCACACAATCAAGAAATTCCAATGCTATTCTAGGAGGTTCCACTGGAAAAACATGCACCCATGCCTGAAGGTTGGTGGCTTCTCTAGATAAAGCATTCAAAAGAAGAAGAAGAGAGTGTGCCAAAGTGGCCATACAAAAAGAAAAGAGAAAAAGAAACATGTGTGCCACAAATCAAAAATCACTCCTCACTTGAATGAAACGCCAAGTGATCATACACCTTGTTGTCATGATGCTCTTATGGTTGTCCATCATGGGATGAAACAATGTGATGTCATTGATCGAAGGAATGGACTTGGTCTTGATTTTGGAACGACGGGTTAATGACATATTAATCATGCCTTACACTGAGGATTCATTATGCCCTAGGTCAGTTACCTCATGTCCCAACCTCTATAGTCCCTTCTACGATTTGCCTCACCTCACTGTTCGTGTAATTATGACTTGTGACTCAAGTAGCATGGGGATCATATCTCATCGCAGTGATATCTACATGTGTGTTTTCTGAGATCTATGTGAATTAAATTTAACCCTCCTAGTGCCTATGGGCATTTTAAGGTGTGGTTATGCAAGGGAATTATAGGTTGGAACCTACTTTGGGGAGGACCCACTTGCGTAACCCTTGTACTTTGCACTTATAGCACATCTCCTGCACATCATCTTATACCCTCTAAGTATTACCAACGTTCTTCTTTCCCTTACCATCCTTCTTGTTCAAATGTTCCTATGAGCTAACACATGTCCTTTTCCCCCCTACTCTTCATGATTTTCATTGTTAGATTTTACCATACTCTTTGTGCCTTCAAGACTAGTTTGTATTACCCTAAACCCCTTTACATTGACCTACACATCCTCATTTTACACCTTGGAGTTTTAAAAAATTTTAAAAATTTTGTAAATTTTTCAAGTGCCCTATTTTCGATAGGGTGCGATTTTGGGTCCTCGATATCAAGTCTAACACAATATCGGGTCCCCGATATCGAGTCTGACGTGATATCAAGTCCCTGCTAGCGGGTATGTGATATCACATCCTTAAAAAATATATATATGGAGCCCTCCTACGCACGTCAACATCATTTGCAACTATTCACGTGGGGGAAGTTTTTCAAATTTTCTTCTACAACTTGCGATTGCGCATCTCTTACTTCGATAATCATAACTTGCTCGTTGGTGCTCCAATTTTCATTTCATCTAAGCCTACTTGAACCCGAAGTGTTCAGCTTAGTCGTGGGGGAGGGGTACATGTCGAATTATGTATAATTTTTTTGAAATTCATCAATGCCCGAAGGACACTATCAAGGGTAATTAGTTATAAAAATAATAAACATGTGCTAAAAAAAATTTCATCTCCTTATCTATATCGGGAAATTAAACTCTGAAACCACCTAAGCAAAGTGGACCAAATATTAAAATCTTTTGGGGACATTTCCATAAAAATTCCTAACTTTAAAATCACATGAAATCAGAATAAACTCATTAAGACAAGAAGTAAGGTATAACTTAACTTTGGTAAGCAACCTTACTGATGATTGGCCTCGTGTGATTACAGATGGCCCCAAAGCGTGGACAACAAGAAGGTCCCTCTCAAGGTGCATTTAAGCAACCCAGGAGAGGTAAAGAACATGTTCCTTCCAAACAACACGCAAAGTAGGAGGAGCAATCGTTCAGTACCCATCAAAAAGTCCCTACCACTATACAATTGGGATAGGCAGAAGGAGGAGCTACTACAACACCTAAACTGGGACAATGCCTCACGGTGCCCCTGGAATTTGTCCAGGCCATCCGTGAAAGATCCACATTAGCTATAGTGAGCTTGGAATTGAACTTCAAACCTTTCACGAAATTTTCTCCTAAGGCCGTTAGGGACTACTTCAAAGGATCACTATTATGGCCTATCCTCTCCAAAAGCAGTGCCTAGTACTTAGGAGAAACATACCAATTTTGGCACAATAAAGAAGAAGGCACCACATTTGACATTTGTGGTGTGTCTATTGATTTTTCCATCAAAGCCATTTTTGAAGTGTTAAACCTTCCAAACACAGGGCCAAAGGTTGCTCATCTGTCCACTCACTCTGACGCTGATGCGCAAAGGGTTTGGTTAGATAGGATGTACGGTAAGGAAGATAAGGCCTATGGAGAGTTGACGTTGGAAGAGAATATATACTTTAAAATTGGAACTTATCCCATCTTTTCCACAAAAGGATTAAACATAATTTCAACATATGCGGCAAGAGGAAGTGTGATATTGATGGGAAAGGTTAATGCTTACTTACCTCATCTATATTTTGTGGAAATCTTAAGGCGGTTTGAAGAACATAAGATAGGAAAGTTTGCGTTACCCTTCCCTTGTCTCATCAGGAAGTTGTGCAAGCATGATGGTATTCAAGGATACACTAATGATGTCCTCAGAAGAGCCCAAAATGCTTCATACGCTGAATTGTTGAAATCACCAATTGTAAGGAAAAGTGTTGGTGAGACGTTGGGTCTAGAACAAGAGTAAGAACAGACGGTGGGGTCCACTGCAACTCAACTTGCAGAGCCCAACCAACTTCCAAGCATGAGACCCAGTCAAAAACAAGAAGCAGGGCCCAACATGAGCCAGTGAGATCAATCACTGCCACTGTCGTAGGATTACCTACCATCGATGAGCCATCTTAAGGCCATCACTGAGACAGTAAGTTGGGGAGATCATGATGATGCAAATCTCTTCCGTGTCATTGACAATACCGTATAGCCCACCATCTTTATAGATCGTGCATGGGGTGAGGTGTCCATTTAGATAAGAGGAGGGGAGAGTTATTGGTCACAATAGATTTTAGGGAATGCTGCATCCTTTCAAGTGCAATTGGAGACTACTGAAGGGGCCACAGTGGTGGTCATGTAGCACCAGGATGTAGCAGGAGTTGTAGAGGTGATCACAAACCACATCAAGGAATCTTTTAACATCCCTGTTGTGCCACCAAAAAATTTTATAGGAGCACGGGATGCCAAACTCTGGCTGGTCTCTCAATGACTCCTACAAAACATGAGGATGTGCTTGATTGATTGTTGCAAAAAAGACAGGTGATGACATCCTTGTTTGACATCCCACAAGATGTTACAGCAACACAATCAAACCTCATCTCCACCAAAGGAAAGCTGGTCATGACAGAGATAAGGGCTAAGCATGCAAAAGCAGAAGTGGCAAGACTACAAGAAAGGCTCATAACCCTGTAAGCCACATAGTGGGATCCCTCTCAATTTGTTCCCACAGACCAACTAGACACCTTTAAGATTGAGCAACTCAACAAATTGCTGGCGGAAAATAAAAGGGTGGCAGATGAAAAAGAGAAGGTCGACTGGGATGCCTCCAAGGCGTGAGCGCAAACTTACATGCACACTAAGGCACTCAAGGCCTTCCAAAAATAAAATAAACAACTTGTTGCTAACAATCTTCAGTTGACCTCTATGGAGAAACATAAGAACGTTCTTGAAGAAAATTTCCAACGATTGCAAGAACAACTGATCAGGGTTAACCAGGACATGAACCATTTGGCCAAAGAAAATTGAATTGAGGAGGTATGTGCCATCTGTCAGAAGATAACCATTGAAATAAGTGCGTGACAAAATGAGGCCAAGCAGCACGAAAAATTAAAGGAGCATTTCCGAGACTAGGTGGGAATGTACAAGAAAATCATTGAGAAGGAGATCCATATGGCCAAGGCCCACCTCAATGCTTTTAGTGATAAACACATTGATTGGTGGGCCATATTGGACACATATGCATTTACCTACTAGGTAGAACTTAAAAGCTGGGACCTACAGATTTAGGATCTCACAAAGTACATGGAGCTTGAAAATCTATAGTATGCCAATCTAGCCATGTTGATAGTAGGGCGTCCAAGTACAGAGCTCGAGAGGCAGGTAGCTACCACCTACACCAAGTATGAAGCAGAATTTGTAGAATATAAGAAAACATTGCAGAAGTTGGAAGTCACAAATTCTGAATTGGAGGTGGTTAAAGCAAGCTACCAAGGACAAAAAGATGTTGCAATAGACTTGGCTTGACGACTTATAGATTTTTAGGAGTACAAGGACAAAGCCAGAGCCTACAAGGAGGAACGAAAATTGTTTGCGGCCTGGTACATCAAAGCAAACAAAATTTTTCCGCAACTACCATGCCCATGGGAGGTGCTGACTCCATCAAATATTGGAGCATTAGCATGGACAACACAGGATCCCTGAACTAAAGAGGAAAAGCTCCGGGCACTACTTCAACGTCATCAAATCCCAAAACATGGAGCACAAGACAAGGGGAAGTAACCCATGGAGAAGCCACCACCACCAAGAACCACATGAGTTCCACCCAATTTTGTAATTTTGTGATTTTTGTATTTTTTGTGTTGTGTCCCAATTTTGTTCTATTGAGTTCTCCACTGCGGCATGAATAAATTCCCTGTCAGTCAATAATCCCATACCTATCCGCTATGTAATCAATGGGGCTTGTTCTCATTTTGACTCGAGGATGAGTTTTCATTCAGTCATGGGGGTATGATGAATCATGATTCATCTGGCTATGATATCAGACCCACGATATCGGGTACACGTTATCATAGCCCAATGACAATATCGAATATACAATATCGCAACTCCTGCATGAGCCTATAAATACACATGTAGGTGCACAAGAGAAGGAAGTCTAGGAAGTTAGTATTATAGTAGGATCTTTTTGTCAGTTTTTCCTCTCAACCCTTTCTCCTAGTGCATGCCCATAGGGTGATGATTATAATTGTACAACATCCTTTATTCGAGTGTAACATACTTGGACACGTACATGACTGAAAATAAAGATCGAGATTACTTCATCATTGCAGCATCCACTTAGTTTAATTATTTAAATATTATTATTTTAGTTAATATCTCTCCACCCTAAACTCCTTAAATGTGGAATGAGTATGACTTGATAATGAGCATCTACTTGTGACTGCTTGGTATCCTAGTAGCGTACTTGGGCCATGTGCTTGGTAATCCTAGTGGTAGTCATGCATGAGGTCCAAGATGTGTACAAATGATTAAGGAATAGATGCTTATTGCACTTAGGCTAGCTTAGATTCTCTCTCCCTATCTCCTATTAGTTTAACTCTCTCCCTCTTTCCTCCTAGCTTAATTAAAGATTATTTATCAATGCCTCTAAGAGCAGCATTAGCTTAGGAACACATCATACACTTCACTCTAGACTAAACCATACGTGACAAAGCATATACTGGTCTAGGTGGAAATACAACGAATTACGATCAATGAGTAACTATCTAGATACTAAAACTAGCCTGTCTATAGAGTTCAACTAGATCGTGTGTGAAATGCTCATATTCGTATGGTTGAGTGTAGGGGTACCTCACCACTCATTAAGTGTTCTTTGATGTGATGGATGGAATGTACCCAAATTGGGGTTCACACACTTGATTAAATTAGGCATAGTGGGGCAAATTATAAGATGTGGTTAATTGATAAGAAGTTTACCCACCATGGCACTCGTGATCGTAAGATGATATGCAAGGATCAATATGTTTCCCTATGTGGTTATATTCATTAGGTCGTGTGGTAGTTAGAGTATTGATTGGTGGCCCTAATAAGGTAACAGGAGGTGTTGTGTTCGAGGAGGTAGATGCATCACAGCGTTGAACTTGCGCTGGGTTGGAGGATGTAGTGGTTTCGAAAGTGTGCTATCTCTTTCTTTGGTCATGCCTAAAGAAAGGATGCTTTCAACGTTGTGAAGAACCTCCACTATTGTTGACCGTAGCAACACAAGTAATGTTCGTGGGTTGGTGCTATGGTGCAAAACCTTCTGGCACAACCGGTGGCGATGTAGAAGGAGGTGAAGGGTGAGAATATTGAGGGCAAGGAGAAGTGTAAGGAACATGAGGTGGTAATCCTGTGGGAGAGGACATGGGTTGATAGTATTTAGGAGAATGATAACAATATGGTGAGATAGAGGATATTGACCTAGTTGGGGAAATAGGATGCTAAACCTGATAAGAGCTTGGGTTCAGATGGTACGAAGGGTGTGACCAGTTTGAGGGTGGCCTCCCCCACGACTAGAATTTTTGCCACTATGATTGAACACGGTTTTTTTGTACAAACTCTGGATGTAACATTCCTTCCCAATGCTCATGTAAATGTGACAAGATTGGGCATTGACCTTTGGGGTGATCGTACAAGAAAATGTTACATTGATACGTACAATTAGCAGTTGAGTTCTTATCCTTATTCACTTCAACCCTTCTTTCTGATTATCTAGTGGTGTTCTGTCATGTTTCTTGGTTTGTCATGGTTCTACCTCTAATAGTGTTGGCATATTCTCCACATCTTTCATGTATCCATTACGTCATCTTATTGATCTTTACCTTAATTTCTTCCAGTGATTGTATTATTGGCAAAGATGATTCCACCTCCTTAAGGTGAGTTGATTTCTCCTCTTCATGATCATGGACCTTTGCTATTTTGAGATTTTGATCCTGTTGAGAGTTTTCAACATTCTCCCACTTAGCCATTTCTCCTTCTTCTTTTGCTACCTACTTAATAAGCTCTTAGAATTGGTGGGTTCATAGCTTGTATAGTTGACCTCGGGCATACATCCCTAGGGTCTCCCTTGTTTCATGACGAAGCCCATCCATGATGTGGTACATTAGCCCTTTCCTTGGAGAATCCATGGCCTAGGAAATTGTTTAACAATTAATAGTATATTTCTCCATGTCCAAGGGTTCATGTTGGCCCTGTTTCCATTTTTGGATTTTTCTCCTCAAGGCTGACACTCTTGCATAGGTTTGATATCTTTCATTGAGGAGTTCTACTATTGTCAGCTAGTGTCAAATTGATTTTGGTCTTAAGGACCTATACCATACTTTTGCTTGGCCAACGAGTGTCGTAGGAAAGAGCTTAAGTTTTTGCCACCCATTATCAATATTGTTCTATACATAGGCATCATGGAAGGCTTGTAAATGATGTTGTGAATCTAAATCATAGCCTCCTGAAAACTTGGGAAAGTTGTTTAAATCAAGCCTAGGTAGATGACTTTCCTTACAATGCCTACGAGATATTCGAACAACCTCTTCTATATGCATTAGGCTCTTAGTGGCCAACAGGGGTTCATTGTCACTAGGTAGGTTATGAATTTGTGAGTTGGGACAATGTTGTCTTCGTTTATGTACATAGGAGACTCTTACATAAGATTGAGTACTCCAAACTATATCTTCATCATCTTATAATTCGTTGGTTCTCCAATGAATTGGCTTACTAGTTGTTGCATTATCATAGTCTTGTGAGAAATACATTGTTGTGAATTTGTGTGTGACTTATTTGCAATTACTTTCTTTCTAAAAGGTACATCGTCAAGGCTTCATTACAGTGATCTTGGATGATGTAACTAATCGAAATAGCTAGCATCGTCCCTGGCAAGGGTGCCAATCATGAGTGGCGAGGTTCTCCTACACTCAACCATACGAATACGAGCATTCATGCACGATCTGGTTGAACTCTGCAAACGGACTAGTTGTGGTATCTAGATAGTTACACGTTGATCGCAGTTCGCTGTCTTCCCATCTAGACTAGTATTTGCTTATCATGTATGGTTTAGTCCAGAGTGAGGTGTATGATATGATTTCTAACACTAGGCTACTCCTAGAGACAATGGAAAATAATCTTGATTAAACTAATAAGCAATAGGGAATGAAGTCTAAGCTAGCCTAAGTGCGATGAGCATCAGTCCTTAATCATCTGTACACATCTTGGACCTCATGCTTTTGGGATTACCAAGCGTACATTACTTGAGCATTCCTAAATACGCTACTGGGTTACCAAGTAGTTACACTTCAATGTTCGTGATTAAGTCATACTCATTCAGCATTTAACAATAGGAATAGTAAATGACGGTAAAGAAATATTAACTAAGAAAACAATAAATAACAACAACGCTTAAACAATTAAAAACTAAGTGAATGCTGCAATGATGGTGTAATCTCAATCTTTATTATTGATCATGTGGGTGTCCAAGTACGTCACACTCGAATAAAGGTTTTGTACAATCACAATCATCGCACTGCAGGCATGCACTATGGAAATAATTGAAATGAATTGAAAACTGACAAAAAGATCCTACTCTAATACTAACTAACTCCCCCCTTCCTGTGCGCACAAATGTGGTATTTATAGGCCTACACAAGAATCACAATATCGTGTATTCGATATCGTTACCCAGGCTGTGATATCGCATACCCGATATCGAGGATTTGATATCAAGGATCCAATATATATAGTCTAATTAGAACTTTATAACATAGCATTGCTCACTAGAATCAAACCCATGACTTGGAGCTTTTAAATCAAGGGTCTTATCACTAGGCTAACACTTCATTGTTAGAGATAAAGAGTATCCTTCACTTGAATTTTGGTCCAAAACTTAAAATTCTTACAACTTCTTAGCCATTACTATAAGTTAAAAGGAATTCCTACCATAGATGCACTACATTTAACTTTGTGTGGTCAAATAAAAAATAGTTAAAATTTTAACTACCATAAGGATACGTACCATTAAATTTCACTCCCAAAGCTTCATTGGCACAAACCTTTCATCCCTTGTAAAAAAAACTTTAATCTCACAACTCCTTTAATTTTCTAAGAATTTTTTTATAATGCATTAATTTTACTAGTAACAGATCCACATTGTACATGACCATCTTAACCTATGTGTATCCTAGGTCCGATCATTTCTTGCCAATGGCCCCACTAGCAGGTAGGACATATATTTAAATGATATAAAAATAATTTATGTATTAACCAACTTTTGCAATAATAAGTGCAAAGTTAAGTATTCAATTCCTTAGTTTTATAAATTTCATATCTATTAGCAAATGTTCTTAGAATTTTTTAACCTCATGTATTGGCTGGAGCACCATGTATGACCATATATATATATATATAATGCATACTCACATTTATTATACATGAACTACATATGGTTTAGCGTCGTAAGCAATCAATTATCCGCGGACTCTGCACCGTAGACGAACGGTTGGTATATTTTTAAGATAACTATCAACAAAACCATCCATGTTGATGGTTTCCCACGTCACTTACTAGCGGTTCTGCATTTTCCCATTACCGTTCAATAAATGACAATAACGGCATTAACACCCTTTTCGAAAATTCTTACCCTGACCAATGTTTTTCTTAATGCTTTACTTACAGAAGCAATATTCTCTCTTTGGCTGTTTTGAACGGCGACATAAAAAAGCTAAAAGCAAAAGTAATACTCTCTCTTGGCTGTTTTCAGATGTGAGAGAAAAAGATAAGTGCATTCATTCTTAACTTAAGCAAGCGGTTATGGAGAATCTCTATTTCCATAATACCTATGGACCCATCATTTGCACCTTGCTTTTTATTATTTTTATCTTACCTTAAAATCGTAACGAACTACGAACTGCCTAAGCTTCCTCGAGGTGCATGAGACTAGTGACAAAGATTGTTAATTTTGACAGGGCAGACGCGATACTTCAAATTATTAGTTGGTGTGAGATACAGAATAAAGTCATGGTGATTCATGATGTTTGTCCCATTCTCTTGTCCCCTCTCTCTGGAGTCTGACCAGGAAGCATTCTCTTCTTTCCAAAAGCACCTTCTCTTCCGGAATATTCTGCTTTCCTGTCCTGTCCATGCTTATAAGAAGTGCTGCACAAATGTGCTAAAAGCTTATGCAATAAAATTCTTAGTTAACTCTGGCTTATGTCGATCAGCCTGCTTTGGTTTGTGATTTTCTGTTTTGCCTATTAATTAAGGAGTTAACGTGATGATTAGCAAGGGCATGGAATAGCAAAAAGACATGCCTTTTCTACTTTCCTTAGAACAATAAAACTGGACTCTGACCACAAAACATTCTCTTATTTCCAAAAGCACCTTCTCTCCTGAATATTTGCTTTCCTGTCCTATCCATGCTTATAACAAGTGCTGCACAAATGTGCTAAAAGCTTATGCAATAAAATTCTTAGTTAACTCTGGTTTATGCTGGTCAGCCTAACCACTTAACTGTGATTTTCTGTTTTGCCTATTAGTTAAGGAGTTATGTGATAATTAGCAATGGCATGGAATAGCAAAACGACATGTCTTTTGTGCTTTCTTTTTTTTGAACAATAAAACTGGACTCTGACCATGAAGCATTCTCTTTTTTCCAAAAGCACCTTCTCTCCCCCCAATATTTGCTTTTTTGTCCTATCCATGCTTATAACAAGTGCTGCACAAATGTGCTAAAAGCTTATGCAATAAAATTCTTAGTTAACTCTGGCTAACCACTTAACTGCTTTGGTTTGTGATTTTCTGTTTTGCCTATTAATTAAGGAGTTAATGCGATAATTAGCAAGGGCATGGAATAGCAAAACGACATGCCTTTTGTGCTTTCCTTAAAACAATAAAACAAAACTTATTATCCTGCAATGATTATGTAGAATGAATGGGTGGGGTGTGGAATATAAATACTGTAGTATTAAAGATGAAAGTGTTACTCCAAGAGCCTATTTTCCGACTAGTTATGCAGGGTGTGGAAATTCTGAGGTTTCATTTTGTTCCCTGGGCGGCTGGCATAACTTACAGCTTGGTAAAAGGGACTGGAATCTCCCTATTGATTACCTGTACTACAATACGGAATAAAAGTGATTGATGTGATGCGCAGGACGACTTTGTTGTAATTTCCGACATACGGGAAACGCTGTGGGAAGAAAAGAATGTGCAATTAAAACATCGGAAAGTTCAGTGCGTGTGTTTAACACTCAACTGTCTAAGTATATATAGAGACTAACATGGTTTTTGTTTACGTAAGAGGGGAAGATAGAGCAGCTAGGATAACTTTGACGTTGAGATGTCAAAGGGAAAAGAAAGCAGAGAAGTAAGGGTTTTGATCAAGGAAATAAGAAACGTAATTGAAGCTGCTAGCGTAGACAGAAATTAAGATGAAGAGGAGATGAATGTTTGGGTACAACGGCAGGGATATTTGTTTGGCAGGAAGAAGGAGCAAGCAGCACAGAAAATAACGTAATGATATACTGCCTGCCGGAATTCATGATGAGAAGCGTAGAATGTAAGAGGTGGTTTGTTCCGGCAGTAACTAGTATCGGTCCCTTGGATTTCCGTTGCTCAGATGGAGTTGGCATTGTTTCCATGGGTGCAGTGGCCCGAATCAAGGAAGAAGCCATATCTTTCATTATGGCAGGATATGGAGATGCAGAGCGCCAAAGAATCAAGGGAAGCCTAATATCGGACATTCGTGGGAATGAACAAAAGATCAAGGCGTGTTACAGCGACGGCACGAGCATTCCGGTGTTTTTAAGAGACGATCAATTCGCGTGGATGATGGCGGTGGATGCGTGTTATCACAGAAAAAAACCGTAGATAGCAAACGCTGGCCTGCACTGGCAGTTCTGCAGCGAGAAGGCTATCGTCGCCAGAAAGTGGTGCATGATCTGCTCAAGATAGAGAACCAAATTCCACTTTGGGTTGTCGGGCGTGTGGCCACACATCTCCGCGGATGGGAGCCCATTGCTAATGGAGAATTGTCACAACTGGTTGATATGCAGAAAGTTTTGCAAAGGCTCTGCCCTTTCTCTATCTCCGATTTCTCAGGTGGGGTACTGACGTTATTTCAGGCGTCGGGGTTGCGGTTTCCCGAAACAAGCAGGTGAAGACGCTGCTACAACGACTATCGAGGTACTCTTAAGTCTAATTTAAGCATATCTTCTTTTTTTAACACAACTTAATTCAACATAATTGAAATATAAATACACTTCAAAATATATATTCTTGCTTTATAATTTAGCATTGCTTATTATTAGATCTAAAAGTCTTAGCTGTTGCAGGTAGATTTATTGTCGTTAACCATATTTTGAGCTCCACGCATGTCTACTACTCTTCCTTTATGGCTCCTTCCAAATCCTCTTTTCAATGCATCAACAACATACTTAGAAATTTCCTTTGGGGGGATAAGGATGATCACAAAGCTTTTCATCGAGTAGCTTGGGATACTTGCATTTTAAGTAAAGAACACGGGGCTTAGGCCTTGCCTCTATTGAGCACCAGAGTATTCTCTTGGCCTCCAAATGGGTGACTCGGTGTATTGAAGGAGATGAAGCTTGGAAGATCCTTTTTAGGCATCACATCTCCTGTCTTGGTATTCATCACAGATGGCAAAATACTCATTGGAGTAACTGGATTTTTAGTGAAGGCCCTCAGAAGATCAAAGGTTCTT
>MNCI01000429.1:57596-72422 GCA_015680685.1 Gnetum montanum | reverse complement strand
CTTTCTCAATAATATTACCTTTTCCAACTGAATTCTCTTTGAATTAGGTGTCTTGATCTCCTTCTTCAGCTGTCGTCCCAGGGGGTGCGATAAGCTTTTGTCTTGTTGTTGGTTGACTGGGGGGTCAACTTGCAACATTGGGCTCTGTTAAGGTTTTGGATTTAATTTTTCTTCTCTAGCTAGCACATCACCTTAACAACCCCCCTAAAAGTCTTAGCTTCTTCGGCCAACACCTCGTAGCAAGGTGGATATGACGTGACCCACTGAAACTAAATTTGAAGAGTTTTATTTTTTGGATATGATCTGACGAGACCATTATAAATCAATACAATACTGACCCTTCGGTTTTTAAAAATGTGTATTCGCTGCGGAGAAGGTACACTGTTGGACATATTGCTGCTATTCAGCCTTGGAGAGACCCCCGAATAGATGAATGAAGAGAACGAAGAGACAAACGAGAAGACCGCCGAAAAGATGCATGAAGAGAACGACGAGAGAAATCAAAAGACATTGCCAGGGGTAGAGACAAAGAGAACAAACTTTGAATGGAAGGAGTTTGTGGAGACGGTGTTTGTGGAGCTTGTGAAGGTCCTGGTACGTTCCATCTCGGATTTGCTTGCCTTGCTATGCAAGATATTGAAGAAGATGGAGTTGGGATTGTTGACGGCACAGTCAGTGCTACCAGGCCAATGCTCCGCGCCGGTCAATTTGGTAGCCAACTTAGTGACACTGCCGGTACAGGGAAGCTTCGTGGTCCTGGCCATGGTTGTAGTGGCAATGGGCACGGTGTTGCTGGCGTTGCCGTTTTTAGTTGTTGCATCCATATGGCAGCCACGCAGTTCAGTCCATCCCAGTTCAGTCAATCTGGGAGCGCATGCCGTCCTAGAATCGGGTGTGAAGATGAATGGCTCAACCAGCGCTGCTGGTATCCTGTCTGCAGTGTATTGGAGAGAAGGCGGGGCCCAACTGGGCTTGCCTCACACATCATCTCTTGCACCACCAGATCATCTGTATTCTACTAAAAGCTTGTATCAAGTTTCTATTCAATTGCATTCACAAAACAACAAAGCATAGTTTGCATTCTTCTTTACTTGAAAGAAGTGGTATCCTCAAAGCTTAACTTGTTATTCATATATGTCTTAAATATGGAGAACAAAATGAATATCAATGGTGTTGAACAACTTAAAGCCCATCCAACAATTACAGATAAGAAAGTTTAATGAATAGAGTTATCAATTATAAAGCACCAAAGCTGAATGCAATTTAACACTCAATAGCGCTTAGAGAGATGGTTGCACAACGTAGGTTTCGAGAGAAAAAGTTATGCTTTTTGATGTAAGCTACACTAATCATTCTATTTGGAGCAATGTTTTCTCACTTGAAATGCAAGCCTTTTCTCTACCTATTATAGTGATACAAAAGTGTAGAGTCGATCCTCTTTATTTAAGAAGAGGCTACGATGTACCTTGAGGAACTCTTCTTAGTATATAGTGGAAGCCTAACACTAGCATGATCAAGGATGTCTAGGAGTTTACGCTACACATGGAATCATCCTAACCTTCAGAAGAGTCAAAAGAACACAATGATTCTCCATCCTTAAAAAGTAGTTCATCCTTGGATCCACTTGTCTCAACTAGCCACACTCACATTCAGTTTTTTTTTATATAGGAAATCATTATAACTCCTTTTGCAAAGTGATAGAACTAGGTCGATCACTTCTCATAAGTCACAATGATAACTCACTATCATTTTGGGTACACAATTGTGCAATCAAACTTTTCATATGTTTAGGTATCTTTTACTGAAGAGGTGTCTTGCTGATGCAGCAAGAACTTTATCTTATGATCTAGTCCATAGCCATTTGAATAGAAATTTGTAAGAGAAGAAATCTTTCATTCCTTTATTGCTTCAATATTTGACAGTTTCTAGATGTTCAACTACTTTGTAGTGACTCTAGGGTTGAACTTCTGTAGCATAGAAACATAAAATACAAGATGAATCTTTGTTAAATAGAATAATAACTGAATTTTTAGGGGAAAAGTATATTATTTAATTTTAGTGTTAGACTACATGTGATTTCTAGGCTTTTGTCACCCATTTACATTACTTGTTAATCAAACTATAGCATGTCCTTGTGGGTATAAATACCTATTAATCCTTTGATTAGAAATCATCCAATTGCATTGCTAATATTTGGGAGATAGAACTAGATAGGGAGACCTCATTGAAGCAAAAGAAGAAGCTATAACCCAAGCATGTGCAACCTTTCTAGATCTACATAAGTTTCCTATTCTTCTCTTAGCATTTTGATTTTAAATTATGTTAGATCTAGTTACTGATTTCATGATTTCGCTTAGGGTTGGAGCCATTTTAGAAGAATTTAGCCACAAGAGGGTTTGCTAGTAGTGCTTCATTTCAAGTAAGGAAATTTATTATAACTACTTTGCTTTTCAAATTTAGGTTCTTTAAGGTTACACACACGTAGATGTATTTTGGTGATGGCTTATTTCATTAATTTCTTCAAGATGTTTCTCAATAAATCCAATGTTTGATCTAAGTTTCTACATGTTCTATTTATTATTGTATCAATTTTTATTCCATTTTGATAAATTCATATAGTTATTTAATTTGTTTTTATTTTGAAGACATTAATCTTAGGAAGTATGAATCACATGTTTTCATCTGCTTTGACGTTGAGTACTCGATGTCAGGTATTTGACGTTGGAGCCTAGATATGATGTCAGGCATCTGACATCACGGGATATACGCCAACCTATAAATATAGCGCTTGGGCTCATGATTTTGCAATCAGTTTTTAGTAATTGTAGAAAAGCTCTTGCAGTTTATTTTCTCTAGAGTTAGAATATTTTTTGAGTGCTCGTAACAAGAGTCTAAGTGTGTACAGATCTTTGTTCAAACACTGATGTACCTAAGCACAGTAGTGTGATAGGAATAAAAATAAAATTTTTTGACAATCATTGCAGCACTAAGAATAGCTTAATGTTTTCTTTAATGCACTTTACTTTAATGCATTTGAATTAAGCAATTACTTTCCAGTTGTTAATGAACACAAGCATGACCACTTTGAGCATATATATAGCACTTGGTAACCCAGCAACGCTTAACGTTTGGTAGCCCAGCAACACTATAAGTGTTCAGGATGTGTCTAGGAAAGTTGGATGGGTACTTGTTTTAGGCTAGCTAGGTAGTCATTGAATTAGGTCTGAAATTACTTCACTCTTCATTCTTGTTGTAGGCAATTAAACTTATAAAATATAAAACAATAAAAATCATGTACCTTAATTACACTTAAAACATACCCTTGAGCCTCACAAGTGTAGTTGGGAAGACAATGAACATTCTCAATGCCCATTTCACTTTGTAGAGGAGCTAATGTACTAAAGAACTATAGGTCCACAGAATTCGACCGGATCACACGTAACCGCCTTAGTGATTCGTATGGTTGGGCATAGGGGTACCTCGCCGCTCATCATTAGCACTGTTGCTAGGGACCATTTAGTTGTTTCGTGCTCTATCTAGGACCTAGTGAAATTATTTAAATCATTGGAATGAACCTTATAGTCATATCATATTTTACAATTACTACAACAAAATATTTACAAGCATACTGTGTTTTTTCTCATCTAATCAAAAATGTCTTCTTCTCACAGGAGTGCTGCTTTGCCCAAGTCTGATAGAGTTTATCAGCAATTGCCTCAAAAATATCAAATCATATATGCTCATCCTGATGAGTGTGTACCAACCTCACCTTCATCCTACATCAAGATGAACAGCTATGGTGGTGTGACATAGAGGGCAACATTATGTTGCTGCCTAATCGATCCATTCCTACAATGGGATCTCTAGCAAATGCTTATACAATGGGATCTCTAGGAACATCATGCTAAGTATGTTGTGCAAGATACTGATGCCAAGGATTATCATCCCACTGAAGCACAACGTCTACAGGATCGATAGCTAGAACAATGCTATGAATCTACAAAGGGAAAAAGATTTAATAATTCTCCATTCCTATTGTACCAACAAGATGGTGGAGAACCCTTCTCTAGGGGTTTTCCATTCAGTGAAATTTCTCTCTTTGACTTTGGTGAAGGAGGTCAAAACCAAAACTTATAGTCCAGGATTCATAATCCTGGTTCTGGTAAGAATGGATCCAATGACAAAGAAGGATCTAGAGGGGTAAGTCAAGGCAAGAATGTAGATAAGAAACAAGATTGTGATCATGGTCATGTTCATTGAAGAGGTGGTAATAGGCATCATGATGGTGCTAGTCCTCCTTCCTCTTCCCCTTCATTATCATCTTCTACTTCTTCTAGCTTTGACCATGACCGCAAGAGGCAAGACCATGATGAAGGTGACCGAAATGATTAATGAGACTGAAATGACCAAAGGGACCATCAGGAAAGGCAAGATCAAGGATGTAGACATTCAAGAGAGGTACATGGCCATGAATGAAGGGGTCGTAGAGGGCATTGTAGGCACCATGATCATGGCCTTGATGAGCCTTTACTTGCTACCCTAAGTATGCTCAATATTGTAGAGGCAGTATGAATTCCAACAAGGCATGTGAAGGATAGTCAGATTAAAACGCTAGACATGAACAATATTCCTCAGTTCAAAAGGGGTATATAACTCTAATCCATAGAACCATTTCCAAGCTTTTCAAGATGCATGTGCCTTGCAAAATATAGAGAATGAGTGGCAAAAATTAGAGTTGTTTCCAAGGACACTCATCAAAGAAGTAGAGAATTGGTATTGGTCCTTAGAATCGGAATCTATTAGATGATGGAGTACCATGCTTGAATTGTTTAATGATAAATATCAAACATACTCTAGAGTGTCCAACTTGAAAAGGCAAATCCAAGGATGGAAACAAGGAACACATGAACCCTTGCATGTTGCCATTGGCTGATACTATTCCTTAATGCACAAATGTCCTAGCCATGGTTATTCTCAAATGAATCAAATTTTCCACATTGTAGATAGCATTTGATAAAAAATGAGGAGAATCCTTGATGTCTATGCCTAATTGTGATTGTCAAAATTAAGTGCTTATCAGATACAAACACTAATTGAGTACGTAGCTAAAGAGGATGGTGAATTAAGAAAAAGAGAAAGTGCAAAAGAGTACAATCGTGATCCTTCCATTTGTAAGAGGGAGGTCTGATTTTGTGACAATGAGGAAAAATCCACACCTGATGAGGGGGTGAATAGGAAAACCTTGCCACTCCAAAAATTTCAATCTAAACTTACGGCCAAGGTTGAACAATTATGGGACTTCATGGATAGCAGATTTCAAGCTGTCCTAAAAATTGCTAAAGAGTCCAAAGAATAGGGTAGTGATTATGAGAATAGGAGGTGTAAGGAAGATGAACGTGTTTATCAAAAAGGTAAGGGCAAGATTGCTATAATAGAAGAAGCTGTGAAAAGTGAATTTGATGATGATGGTGGGTGTGAAGTCTATTGGTATGAACATCCTAAGGGATGTTGTTCCATAGTATCACATCTACAAGAATTTGGGGTGTATGCTTTAAATCCATGACTAACACAAAGGCAAACATCTAGAAGATTACCTTATCCTCAAGGTAATTTTAGGTAGTTTCACCAACAACAATAGTATTATCCAAGTGGAGCTCCAACACAATCATATGAGTAGTATCAATAGTGGCAGCAACCACAATCATGGGTGTTGGCACCACCAAGGTAGTAATACCTTTATCGACAGCCTAATCCATATGGTTATTATGTTTAGCAACCCTTGTCTCCACATGACTCCTCTAGTCATGTCTCTACTCTCTAGCCTCACTACCACCCTTCTAACTATTATCGAACTCATTCTCCACATGAAAGAAGGGATACCACCTCTTACCCTTATCCTTCTCTTGTCCCTGCACATGTTCCTCCTTCACCTACATAGCTACCACCTGCTCCACCTCTGCAGGGTGAACTACCAGCTCAACTACAACAACACAACACTACAAGGGTTGTTAATTTACAATCGATTCATTAATTAGATGGGTCAAATGCTCGATCAAAGAAAAGATCTTTCTTTTGACCCTATAGTCCACCTAAGCCCTCACATACACTAGTGGTTGACAACCCTATTCTTGCATCTTCCTCTATATCAAATACCTTCTAGTTCCCTTCAAACTAAAATTTGCCTAGGATCCACACTATAATGCTTACTAACATTGTATCTGATTGGATTTGTACTAGAAACCTTCCCAAGAAATTAGCTGATCCTAGAAGTCCTTTGATTTATTTGCAAATTAATAGGAATGAACTGTGCAAAGCTCTTCTAGACTCAAGTTTTGGTGTTAATTTAATTTCTCATGAGATGTACACTACATGGAACCTACCTCCTCTTAAGAAGAGCAATATCATATTAGAATTGGAAAACCAGTCCATCACTATTTCATTGATATTGATGGAAGACATTGTGATCACTATTTGTGGGTGGTCTTATCCTATTGATTTCCTAGTGAGCAAGGTGGAGAACTGCAAAGGGGATTTTCCAATCATCATGGGAAGGACACGACTTAGCACTGTTGATGCAAGAATGGACATCAGAGATCTTTCCTTGAAAATATCCAAAGAAAATGCATTTGGAATGATTGAGAAGAAGCGAGTTCCATGCATCACGTATAATGATACAAGGTGCAATTATGTGTAGAAACTCTAGGTCATAAAGTAAGCATCTATCCCTGCATGCAAGCAACGTGCACTAGAAGCAAAAATTCAAAGGTGTCTATATGCAGCAGCCACAAAACAAGAGGGCACCTAGTGGCTAACTACTAATTCTGAGAGCAGCACACTTTGCATGAAATCGACTAAGAGCTTGACATGTGAACTCAAGAGGATTCATCACCAACTCTCTAATGATCAAAATGATGATACTTATTGGGGAGAGTTGGAAATTCCTAAAAATTTTAGGCAAGATCCCCTTGAACTAAAAACACTTCTGGATGGAATGGAATATGTGTTTTTGAAACAAGAAAAGCTGATCATAATTAATGCAAATTTTTCTTCAGAGTAGAAAAAGATGTTGTTGAATGTAGTTGAAAAATGGTTAGCAGCTTTTGTTTGGTCATATCCTGAACTCACAGGGATTGATCCTAGGATATGCTAGCATCACATCTACACTAATTTGGCCATGAAGCCAAAAAGACAACCACAGAGGCGATTGAACCCCAAACTAAAGTGGATTGTCAAGGAGAAAATTGAATAACTCCTAAAGGTAGGGATCATATATCCCTTTACAAATAGTGAGTGGGTTAGTCCACTCGTGATTGTGCCAAAAAAATATGGCAAGTGGTAGGTCTGCATTGATTTTTGGCTACTAAATATGACAACATTCAAGGATCATTTCTTGTTGTCATTTGTTGATTAGGTGCTATACAAAATATCTAGGCATTACTATTACAGTTTTCTAGATGGTTATAGTGGCTATGACCAGATTCAAATTGCACCAAAGGACCAGGCCAAGACAACATTCACGAGTCCTTGGGAGACTTTTTCATATCGCAAGATTCCTTTTGGTCTATGTAATGCCCCTACTACATTCCAACGCCTAGTTCTAAGAATTTTTTAGTAGTAAATCAGTAGTGATATGAAAGTCTTTATGGATGACTTCTCCACTTATGAAGCTATATTTGAGCAAGCCCTAGACTACCTTGAGCAAGTGTTAAAATGATGTGTTGAAAATAACTTATGGCTCAATTGGTAAAAAAGTCATCTAATGGTCTAGGAAGGCATCGTATTGGGGCATAGAATATCACAAGTAGGAATTGAGGTAGCCCTAAGAAAATATGGGTTATCCAAGGAATAACTCGTCAACCAGAAACTGTCAAAGATATTTGATCATTCCTTGGACATACTAGCTACTACTGGTGATTCATAAAGTATTTTTCTAAGATTGCAAAATCATTGGTGAAACTGACAAAGAGAGATGCTCCATTTTTCTAGATTGTAGAATGTGAAAAAGTATTCCAATAGCTAAAAGATAAACTTGTAGAAACTCTAATCCTATAAGCACCTCACTAGTCTAGACCATTTCATGTCATGAAAGATGCATCAAATTATGCCTTGGGAGTTCTGCTTATGCAATTGGATGATAAAAAATGCCCATATTACATCCACTATGCTAGCCATAGAATTATGGATGCACAACTAAACTACACCACCATAGAAAAAGAATTGATGGCAGTGGTGTTTGCTTTAGAGAAGTTCAGGCATTATGTGCTTGGATATAAGGTGCTTGTGCACACAGATCACATTACCATCTGCTTCCTGATGAACAAGCCAACAGTGAGCCCCTATGTCATACAGTGGCTAGTGATCTTACAAGAATTTGATGTTATGATGATAGATAGAAAGGGCACTAAGAATGTGATCGCTAATCACTTATCTTAGTTGCAATGGGATAATAAAGAGGAAGAAAATCCATTATTTGATATGTTTCCTGATGAACTCCTCTTTGCTGGGGGTATAAATAAACAATTTCCCAATGAGCCTAAATGGTATGATGGCATTCTCACCTATCTTCTCACCCAAGAGGTGCCATACGGGTTGAACCATCAGAAGAAACAACAGTTTCTTCACTAGGTAAAATAGTTCATGGAGATCAACGGACACCTCTACAAGGTGTGCACTAATGGCTTGGTTTGTTGGTGTATCCAAAATGCCAATCAACTACACATTCTCCAAAGATGCTCATGAAGGTCCTTGTGGAGGACACTATGTTGGGAGATGCACAACCATTAAAGTCTTGATGGTAGGGTACTATTGGCCAACACTCTTCAAGGATACTCACCATTACATTTTCTCTTGTGAATGATGCCAATGAGATGGTGGAATGACTACTCAAATGGAGGGACCTCAATAATGCATTCAACCATTAGAACCCTTTGACATATGGGGCATTTATTTCATGGGTTCCATTACGTCCATGTCAAATGGAAAGGTATACATCATAGTTTCTATTGACTATTGTATGAAATGGGCAAAAGCAACAACCATCATTGATTGTACATCTTCTACTTCTACTTAGTTTGTACAAAAAAATGTTGTAAATAGGTTTGGTGTGCCACCTGCATTAATTTCTAATAATGGAATTCACATTATAGGCACTACTTTTCAAAAGCTCATGCAATGCTTGGGGGTTGAACATAAACTTACAACACCTTACCATCCCCAAGCCAATGGCCAAGATAAGGTTACCAATAGGGAAATCACAAGGATTTTGATAAGAACTATTAGCAAATATAGGAAAGACTAGAGCACAAAACTCAACGATGCCCTTTGGGCCTATCACTCAACATGAAAACTTCCTATAGGCTATTCTCCCTATGAGCTTTTGTATGGAAAATTACCAAAACTTCCTATTCAATCTAAAAATTGTATACTTTCAACAACATATGACCTCAACCTTGACTTTAGTCTAGCATAAAAAGAAAGACTAATGAATCTCAACCTACTAGCTGAAAATCAATTGGTAGCCCTATCATCTTATGAGTTGCACAAGGCCTACAAAAAAAAGTGCCATGACCTTAAAATTAGAAAAGTCAAATTTCAATCAGGAGATAAGGTTATCTACTGGAATGCCACACACGTACCTCAACGAACAAAGTTCCAAACATTGTGGAAAGGATCTTACATCATTTAAAAAATGTTTCCTTCTAGGACCATGATGATCTACAAACCTAAGAGCCTAGATAAGAAATAGATGGTCAACATCCAAAAAATCAAAACTTTCCACGAGCATAGACCAACTAATACAACAAATGCCTCATATGATGGACAACCACACCATATTTTGGATCTCTTCCTTTCAACTTAGTTGTGGAGGGGATGGCCACCCATGCTAACCATATAAGGGGCTCCTCAGTTTTTAGTGCCATGACCTTACACATTTTTTGTTTTACAAATTTTTTGTTTTACACATTCTTTATTTTACATCTTCTTATTTTCATGTTATTAATCTTTTCTAATTTTTGTTTTACATCATCATTAGTACATTTTCTATTTCTTGAAAATTTTACACTTTCTTTTATATTTTCTTTTACTTTGTTTTGATGTGATTTTCTAACTTTTTGTTAATAAGTGCTAGGTACAATTGTAATGCGTTGCTTGATGGTGGCATGTACTATTTTGTTATTTGATTATTAATGTCTGGATTCTGGCTTTGAATTTTGTTACGAATGATTAGGACATGGTTTTTCTTTCATGCAACAGGTAGTGAGTCCACAACATCCACCCATTCACAAACTCTATGGTTTTCCTTGTTCTAGAAACATACAATCCATTTTTCATTAATAAAAATTTAATAAATCTATGACTTTGTTAGTTTTTGGAATTGGAAAGGATTCAAAGGTTTCAATAGGATGTGACTCCAAGGGGATTCATTTTTCTTTGTGCCTTTCTATTTGCCTTGGTGCATGTGTGTTTTCATGGATTTCTTATCGTTCTATGTCGACTAATAAAAGGAAGTTGAATAAGTCTTTACATGGTGTGGTTCTCATTAGAAAAAAAATAATGGGAATTCAAAGCACACCCCTTAGATAAAATAAATGCATACTTCTTTGCATGGTGTGGTTCCCATCTCAAAAAAATGATGGGAATTCAAAGCACACCCCTTAAACAAAATAAATGCATATATCTTTGCATGGTATGGTTCCCATTTTAGATAAAAATGATGGGAATTCAAAGCACATCCCTTAGACAAAATAAACAAGCTACAAGTACAAAATAAACAAGCTACAAGTACTAGTTATGGGGCTAGTCCCCTCTAACTAAGGCCCTTCCTCACTTCCTACTTCTCTTTTCTTCTCTAATAAGGAATGGTGGTTGTTTTGTGGGAGCACTCTTGTGTCTTAGTGGGATGGACTAATCTTGAAATGATAATGCAAAGTCATTGAAAGTGGTTAGTTTTGTTCTAAACTAAGGATGGATCCTATCAAGTCATTTAACGACAAAATTCATAAGGGACTTCATGTGACCTTAATTAGGAACTCCATTCCACTCTCTCTCATCCATCTATGCTTTCCATGTTTCACCTCACTGCTGATTTCATGTTCTTGTTCGATGTCTTGGTTTGATGTGTCAAAATTCTTAGGTAGTTTCTTCTAGGTTTTTGTACTTAACCTTTCATAACCTCTAACCATCCATGAAGCCCATGGACTCTTTGGTTTGAAGTTATGCAAGGGCATAAAAGACCTATGCCTACTTTGGGAAGGATCCACTTGCATATCTTTTGGTTGGGTTAGTTAAATTCCTTACCCTTAAACACTTTTACAATTAAATCCTTTTATTTATCCCATTAATGACATCCAATTGTGCACATCTTCATAACAGTTTTTAGTAAACTTTCCTTTTTATTGTTGTGAATTCTTACACCCTCTTCAAATATTTTCTTATGTCAAACTTTTTCAAATTTATGGGCAACTTATCTATTTTACCCTATTTGTCAATCTTCCTACTAACATTACTAGAGGAATTAATCTACCATAATCACAACCTAGCCAAGTGTAACTACTAATGAGATAAGACATTTAGCAAATGTGTTACACATTACATACTAATTCATGATTCTATTATGATTGTAGTGGTAAGCATGGACTGGAAGTGGGACTATCTTCACCAAGGATGATACATCAGTACCACATGACAAGGGCCATTCATAATTGTTGGATCTTCTCCCTCACTCTTCAGCTACCAAAATGTGTTGGATATTCATGTTATCTAGTGTGTTCATTTGTATTATCCTAAACATTCAATTTTGTAAAAAGTTGTAACTCTGTACATTTGGACACTTAGATTCTATCTATTATTCTACCTAGTAAATTTGTATGTCAGTCAATAATTCCATACCTACCCAATATTTTGTAAGGAACTCGTTCCTCCTCTTCTGCACTCAAGAATGAGTTTTCATTCAGTCATGGGGGTATGATGAATTACATGTTTTCATTTTCTTTGATGTCAAGCCCAAAAATGATGTCGGGTATCCAATGTTCTGGGATATAAGCTAGCCTATAAATATAGCACTTTAGGTCATGATTTGGTAGTCAGTTTTTAGTCATTTTTGCAAAGCTCTTATAGTTTATTTTCTAAAGAGTTTGAATATTTCCTAAGTGCCTGCAACATGCGTCTAAGTATGTATAGGTCTTTGTTCGAACACTGATGTACCTGAGTGCAGTAGTATGACGAGAATAAAAACAAACTCTTTTGAAAATCCTTGTAGCACTGAGAATAGGTTAATGCTTTCTTTAATGCACTTTACATTCATGCGCTTTACTTTAATGCATTTGAATTAAGTAATTACTTTCTAATTGTTAATGAACAGAAGCATGACCACTTCAAGCATACATATAGTACATGGTAACCTAACAACACTTAACGTTTGGTAGTTCAATAGTAGTATATGTGTTTAGGATGTGTCCAAGAAAGTGGGATTGGTACTTATGTTAGGCTAGCTAGGAAATCATTGAATTAGGTATTAAATTAGGAAATCATTGAATTAGGTACGCATCCTGAACCTATACTAATGTTGTTGGATTACCAAGTGTTTACTATTAGGTGTACCAAGTATTCAGTACTAGGATTGCCAAGAATTAGTATATTATGTTTGAAGTGGTCGTACTCACGTTGCTATGAAATAAAATGTTAAATTCCTAAGTGCAGGAAAGTAAAGTACATGTAAAGTAAAATTGTTAAAAGTAAACTGAATACTAAGCCAAGTGCTACAATGAAAGGAATAAATCTTGATTTTATTGTTGGCATGTAGAAGCCTTCAAGTACATCTTACACTTGAATAAAATTATATACAATTAATTCAATCCACTTTACAGGCACTCAGAGGAAAATTTGGCTAAGTCCTATGAAGAGAAACTACAAGAGTTTTGGTACACTACTAACCAAATGGTGTCTAAATGTGGATGATTTGTACATTTATATAGGCTTTGGGTACAAATTGCCAATGCATATGTGCCAACACATCTAAGGATGCGTTGATAGTTATCTTTTGATGGCGATGTATCGATGCATCTGCTTGACATATGACATTTTATCATACCCCCATGACTAACTAAAAACTCATTCTCAGGTTATAAAATTAGAATAGAGTTATTTACAAAATTTAGAAAAGTATGGGACTCACAAAAAGACTCAACTCTAAGTATTGCATTACAAAATAATTTTTATAATATATAAAAATAATTCTTGACTTATTACAAAATTAGCAGCCACTAGTTGGATGGTGATGGAGTGAGATGAAGTCTTCACACCATGCTTAGAGGTGGAGGCTCCTATGGTGCGGAGGGTTCTTTATCATGTCCCAATCATGCTAGTGGTTGAGGCTACCCTACTATTGTTACTACTACTCCCAATAATTTGGAAGCATCCAAGAATACCTTCATTTTCTCCTCCTTGTTTCATGGGTCATAAATGATCCATGTAGCTTTTCCTAGACTAGATGGTGCAAGTACATCCCATTGGTAGGGCATGGTTGAAAACATCTCCTTCATATTGATAAACTAGGGTTCAAATTGTTTATGTTTGATGTCAAACATTTGGACAAGCTCCTCTAGTTCCTAGTAGTCATTTATCCTTTTGGCTAGGTTTTCAACAACTGATCTTTTTTCTATAAACTTTCTCTTGAGAGCTTCAAGCTTTATGTTAACTATTTCCAACTTTTGTTTTGTCTCCTTGTTGAGTTTAGGGTTCAACTCATAGAGGAGATACGAGTTGGTAACCTACTTTTCCAATTTCAATCTTGGCTTCACCATAATCACCATTGCCAAGTTTACATAATAGAGATTGGTTAATTTTATGTATTCTTTTATCTTCTTGATTTGCATCTTCTTCAATTAGAGCTCAACTTGATTGTATGTGCTAAGTCCATCAAAGATGGGTCGCCATACATCACCTCTTTGTTGGAGTTATAAAAGGCTTTGTTTACCTTAGTATTTGTAGTATGATTTCTTTTTCATTGATTTCCTTAAGTATTCCAACCTAGTCCCTATAGTGATTCTTCACTCTTTCATACTTCATAGCATCATTTCTCTAGGTGATGATCTTAATGGTAGCCTTTTGGTAAAGGGCATACACTTCCTTCATTGAGAGATTTCTATTCTCTAGAGCCAAACTCCTCATATCTTGGTTCACCTTAGCAAGTTGCTCCTACTACTAATGAATGTATTTGACCATTTGATCCTTTTCTTGTTCAGCATTATTCAAGTTGTGATTCTTCTAGGTCAACAAAATATTCTCCTTGTAAAGTAATTAAAGGTTATGACTAGAACAATTCATCATTACTTTCGATAGTAAGGTATTAAAGATCATCTCCTTCTTTGCATTCTCGGCCTCTTGAAGTCTTCATTAAAGATATTAAAAAGTTTCATCCCTTATAACCTACCTAAGAATGAATGGATCTAACAAGCATATGTGAATTTTTGCAACCTTAGCTACCAACCATCAATTGTTAATGTTGGCCTCCTTGAGTTATGCATTGGCAATGAGTAGCTTCCTCCTTATCTCAAGCAGTTGTGATTAGCTAGCTGAAATATCTTCCATAAGATCAAAGATCTTAGGAATTATTTTCTCAACTTTAACTAGTTGATGAGTGGTGAGGTACCCCTACACTCAACCATATGAAACGAGTGTAGCAGGCATGATTTGGTCGAACTCCGCAGACTAAATGCCTAAACGCCCCATGGAACACTTGGGGTTAATCATTCGTTGTCTTCCCAGACTTACTTGTTGTTGTCACGGTGTATGGTTAAGTAAGTCCGAGGTATATGATTTTTATAG
>MNCI01000429.1:3279-44794 GCA_015680685.1 Gnetum montanum | reverse complement strand
GGAACTGCCTTGGGTTAGCTTGAGGATAAGGTAACCTTTGGGGTGTTTGCCATTGGTTAAGTCTCAGATTAAGTGCATACACCCCAGACTCCTGTAGATGTGAGATAATTGGACAACATCACTTAGGATGGTCATATTGGCAGATCTCACATCCACCATCATCATCTATGTCAGAATCTACAACTTCATTGGAGATAGTAATTTTTCCCTTACCCTTGTTATGTGCAAGACCTAAATCTCTCCACTTTTTCTTATCCTTGTCACTACTTCATTTCTCCTTAGACTCTTCTACGATTTTCAAGACACTTTCAAGTCTAGATTCTAAGGAATCCCACAATTGATCTACCTTAGTTGATACTTCAGTTGTTAGTTTTGAATTGACAAGGCTTTACGGTTCACCAACTCTTTAAGTGGTGACTCATCCTCCTCATCACAAAATCTTACTCCCTTCTTCCGAAGGGAGGGATCACGGTTGTATTCTTCTGCACTCTCTCTTTTGCGTAGCTCACCTTTTTCTTTTGCTACTTGTTCCAACAAGAGATGAACATCATGGGCTCTAAGTTCTGATAGTCTCCCTTGGGCATAAGTCCCAAGGGTTCTCCTAGTTTCATGCCTTAGCCCATCCACGATGTGGTGAAGTTGATCCCGTTAAGCATATCCATGGCCCGGGCAATGATGTAACAATGCATAGTAGTGGCCCATGGCAGCATCCAAGGGTTCATGATTACCTTGCTTCCATCCTTGGATCTGCTTATGCAAATTAGAAACTTTGAAGTATGTTTGATACTTATCATTGAAGAGTTCTAACATCGTACTCCACCTCCTGATGATTCCAGCTCTCAAGACCGGTACCAACTCTCTGCTTCTTTAATGAGTGTCTTGGGAAACAACTTAAGTTTTTGCCACTCATTTTCTATGTTCTGCAAGGTGCAGGCATCGTGGAATGCTTGTAAATGATGTTGAGGATCTGAGTTGTATCCCCCTTCAAAGCATGGAATATTGTTCATGTCTAAGTGTTTGATCCAACTGTCCTTTTGATGCCTTGTTGGAATTCTTACAGCCTCCATTATGTCAAGCATACTTCGGGTTGCAAGTAGGGGCTCATCATGATCATCTCTTTTATGATGCCTATGATGTCCTTGTTGTTCCCTACTTTCCCTTCATTCATGCCCTTGTCCTCTCTCTTGACTTTCTTATCGAGGTCTCTCATTCTTCCTACCTCTATCCTCACTATTATGTTCATGGTGGCTGCACCCAGATGTGGAAGGAGAGGGTGAGTGATGAGATGAAGGGGAAGAAGAAGGAGAACCATCACCATGATGATGTTTCTTGCCTTCTCTTCGGCTGCTACAGCCCTAATCGTGATCACGATCTAAGCGCCCATCCTTATCATGAGTTGTTGTTTCCTCTGTGAATAGTTGGTGTTCACGAGGATCAGAAACAGTGTTATATATTGTTGAGTGTAGGTTCTGATGCCTTACCTCCTCACCTTCATTAGGAGGAGGAACATCATTTGATAGAGAACCCATTATAATGGGTTCATCATCTCCTATTTCGCTAAGGACGTGCGGGCCCTTGTCCTTCATCAGTGTATGTTGGCTCTCCTGCTGTGAGTCCTTGATACATTGTGCTTCTGTGGGATGATAATCCCTTATGTCAAAGTCTTCCACAATGTATTTAGCTTATAATTCTATCATGCTAATCTATGCCAAGGCACGAAGGATCATGTTAGGAACTAATCGATCTAGAGGTAACACGATGTTACCTTGCAAATCTCTCCATCGCAGCTATTCATCTTGATGGAGGATAAAGGTAAAGTCTAGAATATACTCATCAAGATGGGTATAGACTATATGGTATTGTTGAGGACTTGGCTGATTTTGGTTATGTGTTTTTGATTGCTGACTATTTCATGTATTATCCCTAGGTAGTGAGTTGCTTTTGTTAGAAGAAGATATTTTTATTGGTGTGCTAATTTTAGCGTTATATAAACTTTTGTTTAATTAACTTGAAGGTTTGTTTAGCCTCCCAATGATGTGAGTGATATCCTATGTTCTATTCGGTGCAAAAACACTTAGTCCTCGGCAACGACGCCAATGATGAGTGGCGAGATACCCCTACACTCGACCATACGAATACGAGCGTAGCACGCATGATTTGGTTGAACTCCGTAGACTAAGTGCCTACATGCCCCATGGAACACTTAGGTTTAATCATTCGTTATCTTCCCAAACTTACTTGTAGTTGTCACGGTGTATGGTTAAGCAAGTCTGAGATATATGATTTTTATATCTTTTCATGTTTTTGTCTCCTATGCTAACAAGGTGAAGGGTTGAGAAACTAATTACTAACTCTAACTAATGAACTAAGTCTAAATTACCTAGCGTCAGCATCCGTTCCCACTTACCGTACACACCCTAAACCGATGCAACCATGGTTACCAAACGCTAATTGTTGCTGGGATCACCACACGTAACGCACATGCTCGAAGTGGTTGTACTAAGGCACTTAACTAGGAGAGAAGGGTTGAGAGAGAAAACAGTAAATACTAGATAAGAAATAATAGTAATAAAAACCTAATTAGCCTATTCCATGTATTGCAAGGTTTATCCATGAAGCTCGTCTTTATTGTTGTACACAAACTTATGTTTAGGTATAATGTCTACTTGAATAAAGATCCGTTCACTTTGGGACTCCTACTGTGGGCACATGGAAAATATTCTATCTCTGGAGTGATCAATCTGCCAGAGTTTCCCTACTGTCTAGCCTAGGATGATCAAACAAGGGAGAGCCACCTCTTATTTATAGATATGATGGTACACCACAATATTGCGTACGTGATATCGCAAGGAAAGACTTAATATTGCATACGTGATATCACAGGGGAAGACGTGATATCGCAACCCATGCGATATTGCGTCCCATCAATTAGGTTGTAAAATGGTTGTAAAAATGGCTGCAAATTTGATGTAATTTTACTACAAATTGGCTGCCAAATTCAAGTGAAATGGGCATCCAAATTTGGGGGGATACTAAACATAGTAAGTGCTTCCCCCATGGCCATTTCATTTACTAAAAATAGTAACCAAGGCATCCCTTCCTTGTTGGAGATGAATATTCCATGTTGAGATCTCCATCATGCTTGTTGAAGTGGCTAGTCAACATTGAAGTGCATAACTTGATGAATTTTACTTCCTGTGCCTTCAATGTTGGGGGTTTGAATTTTCCATGCTAGGGAAAAAACTTTCCAAGTTGGGGAAAAAGTTTCCAAGCTAGGGGGAAACTTTCTAGGCTAGGGGGAAATTTTTGAAGCTAGGAGGAAAATTTCCAAGCTGGGGGAAAACTTTCCAAGCTAGGGGGGTTGGGGGTGGACTTTCCAGTATGGGGAAAAATTTTTTGAGTTGGGGGGAAACTTTCTAGTTTGAGGGAAAAGTTTCCAAAATGTACCTTTGATCTCCATGTTGAAGGGATGAAAGTTACGCCCCCCCCCCCCTCCTCCCCACATATAGACACTTGGAGCCTTTTTTCACTTAGGGAATGAGGCTTTCACCACTTACGAGGCATTTTTCAATCCCAAAAGTATAAAGCATATGAAATTGCCCATTGTGGGTTACAATTTTCACATTTACAATGAAATTTTACCTTGAGTTCCATGGGGTGAAAGCTACATGATGGAGATTGATTATAACATACAAAATTTTGTGGTGTTTCAATAGCCCCTCTTTGTTGGTGTATGGAGGATTGCCCCAAGAGGCACCAACAAAGAATATAAAACATCACTGCATATTATAATGTTACAATGCATAGAGGCCACATGAGAATCAGGCTATCTAGGTCACCAATATTTTTAGTTTAAGGTCGTGGTGGGCCACAGTACTAGTTTAAGGCCCTAGTAGGCCATGTCGCTAATTTAAGGTCGTAACGAATAATCAAAAGTAGGCTCGGCTGTTGATGATCTATTGGCTACATGTAGTATGGCTTCAAATAGGAATGATAGATTAAATTGGCTAGCTCATTTCCATCCATGTTGACTATTCTGAATGCTCCATTTTCATAGGCTCTAGTGACAAGGAAGAGCCCTTCCTAGTTGGTTGAGAATTTGTCTGCATGCTCATGGATGACCTTGAGGATGAGGTACTTCTCCTTGATCTTACACATGGTCAATTTATGATGATGTTGTTAGTTCTATGTCTCTTGATAGTGCTTGATGTGGGCAAGTGCTTGCATATGTCACTCTTCCATTGAATCCAGTGCAACTATCTGCAACTCCTTGCTCTGCTCGTCATTGATGAAGTTGATCAAAACTACTCGAAGCGATGGTATCTGTAATTCAATAGGTAAAACAACTTTAGAACCATAAACAAGGCTATAAGGGGTCATGCCGATTATTATGCAATAGGTTTTTTTGCATATCCATAATGCATGGACAAGTTGCTCATACCACTTCTACTTGTTGTTGTTGATCATCTTCTTGAGCAAGTTGATGATGGCCTTGTTGCTTGCTTCTGCTTGTCCATTAGTTTGGGGGTAGTAAGGCAATGAGAAAGAATTCTTAATGCCTAGGTTGTAACAAAATCCTTGGTTTCTTATCTACTAAATTGAGGTCCATCATCTGTAACTATGATCATGGATATGCCAAAACAAGCTACAATGTTGTCTAGGATAAACTTGCAAACTTGTTCAAATGTGGTATTCCTTAAGGAAATAGCTTCAACCCACTTGGTAAACTATTTGGTTATGTTATGATGAAGCTATGCCCTGTGGTAGTTTTAGGTGTTATGGGTTCAATGGTATCCAATTCCCATCATTGAAATGGCCATGTTATCTAGGTTGTATGTAACTCAGTTGGTGATATATGTATCAAGTTTCTATATCATTAGCATGTGTAAATCACTTAACCTTTTGTAGGTAGTCAATTTCCATATAGGGCCAATAGTAGCCTAACCGTCTAATCTTAGAGACCATGGCTCTAGGTCCTATATGTTCACCATAAACACCCTCGTGAACCTCCTCTAGGAGTGTTTTGGCTTTGGTTTTTCCTAAGCACTTTAGGAGTATGCCATCATAGGACCATTGACATAATGTGTTATCACCTATGATGACATACTACTTTGACCGCTTACATATGACATCCTTCTGAGAAGTAGTTAGGCCTTGTGAGGACTCACCATGCATGAGGTAAAATTTGATATCATCATACCACTCCTTGGAGGGAGTAGTATGAATGATAGCCACAAAGGTATCCTGAATGTTATGTGTAATGGGAGTAGCATAGTCCATAGTTAAGGTGGGTAACTTGCTAAACACATTTGACATCACACTAGTGCTAATGTTGCAATTGCATCAGCTATGGCATTTTTGATTCGAGGTATGTGTTGGATATCATCATTTATGAATTGCTATAATAATTGCTTTTCTAGGTCATAGTAAGGCTGTAAGTGCTTATCTTTGCATGCATAGACTTTGATTACTTGGTTAACCACAAGTTGTGAATCACCTTTGATGGCTAGGCATCTAATTCCTAGGTCAAGATTTACCATCCTCCCTTCAATCAAACCCTCATATTCTACTATGTTGTTGGTACATGGAAACCAAAAACGATAGGCAAAGAGTTGAATTTCACCAAATGGGAATGTTATGATGGTAGTAGCATTGGCCCCATGGGTAGTTGAAGCTCTATCAAAGTTCATGACTACCTCATATCCCTTGAGAACTTGGCTAACTATGTTAATGTGTTCATGAGGCAACTTAGGGTCTATGGCTACTTAGTCATCAACTAGTAAAATTGTGATTTATATGGCTATAGCTTGACCTTTTGTTGAGGATTAAGAGATGTAATAAAGGTCAAAATCTATGGTTATGGCTTTCCATTAGGCTATACAGCTACTTTTTTAGATTTTGGTCATTATGACTCTAAGTATGTTGTCCTTGCAAATTATGTTGACTTGGCTTCTAAAGAGGTAGTATCTCCATTTCTTCAAAGAGAATACTAGTGCTAAACAATACTTCTCCACTTCAGTGTATCGGGTTTTGTGGGCTACTAACGCATGGCTAAGGTAGTAAACAAGCATTTCTACTCCATCATCACATTTTGGATAGAGTAGAGAGGCAATGGATGTATCAAAAATGGTAAGATAAATGTAAAATAGTTTATCCTCTTGCGGAGGATAGACTATAGGTAGCTGTGTTAATTCTTGCTTAAGGTTTTTAAAGGCTTATTGGCATTGAGCCATCCACTCGTAGTGAACTCCTTTCTTAAGCAAGTGGTGCATGGGTTGTAACTCATCTGTAAGCCTAGTGATAAATCTACAAATAAACTATAGTCTACCTTGTAATCCTTGAAACTCTTTAAGGTCAATAGGTGCTACCAATTTGGATATGTCCTTAATCTTATTAGGATCTACATGTATCCCTACCTCAAAGATTACAAAGCTAAGCATCTTACCGGTCTTGACATTGCAGACACACTTCTTAGATTGAGCCTCAACTCATATTTGAGACATCATTTAAGCACAAGATCTAGGTCATTAGCATGATAATTGGCTATTTTAGATTTCATAACTATGCCATCTACATAATCATTAAGTAAACCTAACATGTAATCACTAAAGATATAGGTCATGGCTCTCTGCTATGTCACTTCAGCATTCTTAAGGCTAAAGAACATCATGGTATAACAAAAAGTAATCATGGGATCATAAAGGTTATGCTAAGTTGGTGCTCTGGGTTGATCTTGATTTAGTTGTATCATGAGAATCCATCCATAAAGGACAACAAGGCATGTCCACCTATAGTATCGATAAGTTTATCAATACTAGGTAAAGGAAAGTCATCCTTGATGGTGGCTTTATTTAGGTTCCAAAAATCAATGCAAATATGAATACTCCAATTTTTCCTAGGGACTACCATTCTGTTGGATATCCATTCTACATAATCAATAGCCCTAATGAAACTTGGTTGGTAGAGCTTTAAGATTTCATTGTGAACTGCCAAGGCCAAATTAGGTCTAATCTTGCACACTTTTTTCTTAATTGGTCCAATGCTAGGGTTCACTATGATGTTGTGTTGGACAGATGTGGGTCTAGGTCTAGCATATCTTCATATGACCAAGAAAATGCCTTGATGTTGTTTTGTAAGACTTTAGTGATGTTTTGAGCACATTGAGGCTCTAGTGAGGAACTTAGTTTAAGGGTTTTCTCCTTACCACTGTATGTTGTGATAGGAACCTCAACTAAAGGATCTTCAGTTATGTCTCCTAGTTCTAAGTTAAGGGTTTTGGCTAGGTTTTCAAGCCATTCTAGAGGTTTCTCTATTGAGGCTATGTGGTGTACAAAACTCTTAGGCTCAAGATTTAGGCAATCACGGTTGATACACTATTTAGTATCATTGTGAGGTTCATGTAGACACAAAGGCAAACTGATTTGCTCCCAAATACCCATACTTTGATCTTGCATATCAACCAAATGCATATTAAGTGGCACCTGGATAAAAGTGAATAAATAATGTTAAAATGTCATAAAACATATGCAAATATAATGCAATCAAGGCCATCCAAGATCATTAGTGAGATAAGGCTAATTTAGGAAAGAGGTAAACAAAGATGACATAAAGGTCAAACAAGGGGAAATATAAGGAATAAGGCTACAAATGATTGATAAAGTTCATAATTTTGTTAGTTTAAGGCCTTAGTTGGCTATGATTCCAATTTAGAGTCTTGGTGGACTATGATGCCAGTTTAAGGCCTTAGTGGGCCATAGTGCTAGTTTTAAGCCTTAGCAGGCCATAGTGCCAGTTTTAGGTGTGAAACAATGGTCAAGGAAGGTCAAACCCCACTATTTGATACCATTTAAAGGCCAAAAAAGGCAAATAGAGCTATAATAAGACAAAAAAAGAACATATAGAGCTATATAGAGGCAATAGAAGATCAACCATGTCCATAAGGTAATATTAGTCTGAAAAAGCAACCCAAAACATTACATAATAAGTAAAAAATAAAGTAAAACATGCCATATATGATAAAATTTGGTTAATATATGTCAAAAAAATTATTAATTTTTACTATTTTTAGGCTTTAGTGGGCCATGCTTTGAGGCTCCAAGGCTACTAGGTGAGTTCAGGCATCAATTAGGGTTATTTTTGAGTTATCTAGACCCAAAAATCAAGTGTTTTGAGGATTCCATGGTAGGCTCAACATGGAAATAGGGGCCCTTAGTATGGAGACTAAGGAAAATGTGTTTGAACATGTTCAAAGGTCCAAAATTGAAGTCCCGGGACCTTCCCAAGGTAGTGCAAGGTCAAATCCATCAAAATTGGGCTCCCCTGAGGTCTATAAAGGCTAAAAAGTAGGTTTTGAAGCCTTCCCCCTTTGTTTCCATGCTAGCTAGCATGGAAAAGTAGGGGAATTAACATGGGGAACCAAAATCCTAGAAGAAATAAGGTTAAACATGGTAAAACAAGTGTCTTGAGCCTAGATTCAGAACTTGGGCATCTCTTGGCTTAATTCTAAGGTAATTTGAGGCCATTTTGAGTGTCAATGGATGTTGAAATGACTTCCCATCCTTCTTGCACACTAGGTATAGTATCCTCAGCTTGGTAAGATAGGGGACACTTGTTTGATAAATTTAAAGTGGTTTTGGAGTACTTTAACTAGGTTCCTAGGCCCCTATGACTATAGACTTTGATTTTGCAACTTTTTGGCTAATTTTGGGCATGTTTTAAGGTTGTTTAAGGGTACCTAATGTCTTTCCCCCCTATTTCCATGCTAGGGGAGTTACTCCAGCATGGAAGAATGGGGGGAATGGATTTTGAAGGTTGAAATAAGATCAAACAAGTAAAATCTTGAGGCTATGAGGTCCTGGACTTCTTCGGCAAAGATCTTTGATTTTTGGGAGTGTCATCTTGCTTCTAAAAGTGGAAAAGCAACTTCCCCCTTGTTTCCACATTGGGGAGGTTACTCCAATGTGGAAGAAGTAAGAATCTTAGATCTAGGGCAATTCGGATCACAATCAACCATGCATGTTACTTGTTGAGATTGCCATGGTCAAAGGCTATGGATCCATATCAAAATTCAATAGTTTTAGGTAGAATGAATGCAACCAATTTTGAGTGTAAACACGTATTTGCTTGGGAATCCCACTATTGCTTAATTTAACCAACAACATAGCACTTGGTAATCCCAGTAGCGGATACGTGGGTTCAGGATGTGTATGGCAAGCTAGGCATGAACACTCATTGCCCATAGGCTAGTTTAGACTTTGCTTTCATTGCTAATTAGTTAAATAATTGATTTCTTTATTATCATTAGGAGTAGACTAAGGCCAAAAAAACATCAAGAATCATATGTCTCACTTTGGACTAAACCATGCATGACAAAGCTACCGCTAGTCCAAGTGGGAAGATAGCGAACTGCAATCAAGGCATAACGATTTAGATGGCACAACTAGTCCCATCCATGGAATTCGACCAAAACATGTGTGAATGCTTATGATTCGTATGGTTGGGCATAGGGGGTACCTTGTTGCTCATCAACTAGGAAACAACAGAACTTGAAATGAAAAATCTATGAAAAGCTATCTAAAATCTATCAACAATCTATATCCCAACTATGCATCTTATTGTCGTATTTATAGGTTAGCATGGAAGGGGCAATATTAAATGCCCAACATTGGAGGTTGTGCCCCGATATCGAATACTTGACATCATAACCTTGATATCGAAGTCGTGCAAAATTATAGATACTTGTCATTCTAGGATTTTATATTATTCTCATATATTATTAACTTTAGTTCAATTTATTTATATTTTTAGGAATTTTTTATTTTTATAATTATATAACATCATCATTCATATACCTTAATCATGTTTAACCATAAATTGTAAGCCCATTACAAATGTGACTCAAATGATAGCAACCCATGATCTACTCACGCTCCTCCTAAATAATTAGCCTATTTCTTCCATGTATCACAACAAAGTATATTACATAAACCTATAGATTTGTATGGTTAGGCATGAAACATGTCCACTACATTATATTCTCTACACCTTTCATATCCAATAATAATAAATATGTTTTTTGATAAGTCAATATAAATATAAAGTAGCTACTTATAATATGGAGGATACTTCATTGATTTAGATTCTAATCAAGGTTAAGAAAACTTATAAGAAAGTTGATGAGTTCTGAAAGTCCTTTGATAATTTAATGTTATAGAATCAAACTCGTCCATATGATTTTGGTTGAGAGGCTATGATGAAGTGTCAAAGTGTCACATCAATGAATCCCTGTTGATGTGGCCTCATCAATGGGCCCCCATCAATAGGACCCCATTTATGTGGTGTTGCCCCATTGATGTAGCATTTACTACATTGACAAGGCCCCATTAATGCAGTACTGTCGCAAAAACTATAAATATGAGCTCCCAACCTTGTTTATGGGCAAGTTAATTCATAGTACTAGCCAAAATATTGTAGTTTTTATATTTGAAAGTTAGAATATTTTTCTCGAGTGCCTACAGTAGGAGTCATTGAGTGTATAGATCTTTATTCGAGCACTGTTGTACCTAAACCATACCAATGTGTATGGCAATAAAGACAAGCTTCTTGATAAACCTTACAGCATTCTGGATAGTTTAAATGCTTTATTTATGCATTCATTATTTTTATTAATTATTTAATCAATTAAGCTAAATAGATTAAGTACATAAGTATGACTACTTCAAGTGTAAACATATACTCACTTGGTAATCCCAGCAATGTTATTGCTTAGTGCACCTAGTAGCATAGTGTTTGGTAACCCAGTAGTGATTCTATGGGTTTAAGACATGTACGAAAAGTGGGATCAAATGCTTATGTTAGGACTAGTTAGAGATAATTTAGTTAGTTAAATCAAATTAGTCATTAAATTACTTCATCTCTCTCTTCAGGCACTAAAGAACCTTAAACATAAAATGATAAAAAATAATATGCCTTGATTATGCTTAACCATACATTTGAGCTTCAAAAGTGTAATTGAGAAGACAAAAAACGACCTTAGGGCAAGGTTCACTTCCTAAAAGACTAGTGTACTGGAAACTATTGAGTCTACAAAATTCAACTGGATCACATGTGAATGCTTTGTGATTCGTATGGTTAGACGTAGGGGGTACCTCGACCACTCATCAGGCTAACTACAAGCCTAGATATATTTTTATAATGTATATATCTATAATTTGGCTAAGAATAGTGTTTGTTCTTGTAAGGAATTATCTGCACACTTGCAAGTTCTTTTGCATGCACATATAGAAAATTATTCAATAGAGAAATAAAAATGTGGCAAAAATTAGAAACATGACATATATATGCAGTTGTATAGTCTGTTTTTTTTTGGGGGGGGCATTAATACACATTGTAAAAATGGGAAGAATGGTGGTATATAAATATATTCTTAAAATTTTTGATTTTGCCATATATTCTATGAAAAAACTTGAATTTCCCTTAGTTAGAGTATTGTTTGCCTTTGTTTCTAATTTTTAATTTGGATGAAAATGTTAGTTAGCATTGGAAAAAGGCTTCCCTATAGCATTATGGATGAAAATATTATTAACATTGCTAATAGGCTCTCTTATAAATGGAAAATTATTTAGCTTTACATATAGGCTCCCCTAGAATGTTATGGAAAAAATATTATTTAGTGTCATTGATCTATAATTATGTTCTGTATTTTGTAAAAAAGCTTGGATTTTCCTTTTTTAGAATGCTATTTTTCGGTATTTATAGCTTTTATTTGGATGAAATTATTAGTTAACATTACCAATGAGTTTTCTTGTAGCATTATGGATGAAAATATTATTTAGCATTACCAATAGGCTCTCCTAGAACATTATGGACAAAATATTAAGTTAGTGTTCCTAATCTATTATTGATTGATGAATCACATTTATGTCTGCTTTGACATCGGGTACACGATGTAAGGGTCTAGATGCAATGTTGCGTATGTGATGTCAGAGTGTATACTCCAAGCCTATAAATACTACACCTAGGCTCCAGTTTTCACAATCAGTTTTTTGGTCATTTTTCATCAGAGTAGCAAAGTTCTTATCATTTCTTTTCCTCAAAGTTAGAATATTTTCTAAGTGCCCATAGAAGGATTCTAAGTGTGTATGGTTCTTTGTTCAAGCACTAATGTTCCTAAGTGCAGTAGTGTGATGGGAATAAAACAAACTCTTTTAACAATCCTTGCAACATTGAGAATAGCTTAATATTTTCTTTATTGCATTTTACTTTCATGCTCTTTACTTTAATGCATTTGAATTAAGCACTTTATTTCTAGTAGTTAATAAACATTTGCATGACCACTGCAAGCATTCATGTAGTACTTGGTAACCTAGGAATGCTTAACGTTTGGTAGCCTAGGAGTGCTATATGTGTTCGAGATGTGTCTAGGAAAGCGGAATGGTTGCTTGTGTTAGGCTAGCTAGGTGATAGATGAATTAGATCTTCAATTACTTTACCTTTCATTCTTGTTGCAAGAGATCAAACTCATAAAATATAAAATAAGAAAAATCATATACCTCAATTACACTTAAACCATACCCTTGAGCTTCACAAGTGTAGTTGGAAAGACAACAAATGTTCTTAATGCCCATTTCACTTCTTAAAAGAGCTAGTGCATTAGATAACCATAGGTCCATGGAATTCAACTAGATCAAGCATAATGCCTTATGATTCATATGGTTAAGCATAGGGGTACCTCACTACTCATCATTAGCACAATTGCCAAGGATAATTTTTGTTGTTTTATGCACTATCTAGGACCTAGTGAAAAGTATTTAAATTATTGGAACGAATCTTAGAATCATATCCTATTTTACCATTACTACAATAATTGTCAGAGTACACTGTGATTTTTATTCACTAACTGAAAATGTCTTCTTCTCACAGGAGTGTTTCTCCACCCTAGACTAATAACGTTTATCTACAAAATCCTCAACAATATCGAATTATATATACTCATCTTGATGAATATGCACCAAACTTTACCTTCATCCTACAACAAGATGAATAGCTATGGTGGCATTACATGGAGGAAAATATTATGTTGCCACTTGATCATGCTGCTCCTGCAATGCTTTATCAAATGCTTACATGATGTGATCTTCAAGACCACCATGGGGAGTATATTGTGAACAATGCTAATGCTAGGGATTATCATCCAACCAAAGCACAATTTTTGTGGGACCGATAGCTAGAATAACTCTATGAATTTTTAAAGGGAAAATAACTCAATGATTCTCCATTCCTATTATACCAAAAAGCTAGAGGAAAACCCTTCTCTGGGGGTTTTCCATTGAATGAAACTCCTCTCTTTAACTTCAATGATGGAGGTCAAAACTAGAATATGCTATCCATAGTTCACAATCCTGATTCTAGTAACAAGGGATCCAATGACAAAGAAGGATATAGAGGGGCAAGTTAAGATAGGGATGCAAACAAGAAGTAAGATTGTGATCGTGGTTGCATTCATCAAAGAGGTAGTAGTAGGCGCCATGATGGTACTGGTTCTCCTTCCTCTTCCCCTTCATCTTCATCTTCTTCGTCTAGCTCTAATTGTGCCTGCAAAAGGTGAGACCATGATGGAGGTGATCAAAATGAACGAAATGATCTATGGGACTAAAATAACCAAAGGGATCGTCGAGACAGACAAGATCAAGGATGTAGATGTTCAAGAGAGGCACATCACCATGAATGAAGGGGTAGTAGAGGGCATCATATGCACCATGATCAAGGCCTCAATGATCCTCTATTTACTACTAGAAGTATGCTTAACATTGCAAAGGTAGTTAGAATTCCAAGAAGGCATGTGAAGGATAGTCAGATCAAATGGTTAGACATGAACAATATTCCTCGATTTGAAGGAGGATATAACTCTGATCTACAAAATCATCTTCAAGCTTTCCAAGATGTATGTGCCTTGCAGAACATAGAGAACAAGTAGAAAAAATTGAAGTTATTCCTTAGGACACTCATCAAGGAAGCAAAAAACTAGTACTGGTGCTTAGAGCCAGAATTTATTAAACGATGGAGTACCATGCTTAAGTTGTTTAATGATAAGTATCAAACGTACTCCAGAGTGTCCAACTTAAGGAAGAAAATTCAAGGATGAAAACAAGGAATACACAAACCCTTAGATGCCACCATTGGCCAATACTATGCCTTGATGCACAAATGTCCTAGCCATGGTTATTCTCATTTGGTTCAACTTCATCACATTATAGACGGGCTTTGTAATGAAATGAGGAAAACCCTTGGTGTCTATACCCAAGGACGATTTTCAAAACTAACTACTCATTAGATACAAAGATTAATAGAGCATGTAGCTAAAGATGAGGGCAAACTATGAAAAAGAGAAAGTGTAAAAGAGTACAACCATGATCCTTCCATTCTCAAGAGGGAGATTTAATTCTGTGATAATGAGGATGAGTCTGTATTTGATGAGGGGGTGAATAAGAAAACCTTGCCACTTCAAAAATTCCAATTTGAACTTATGTCCAAGGTTGATCAATTATGGGACTTCATAGACAATAGATTCCAAGCTATTCTCAAAATTGCTGAGGAGTCTAAAGAACAAAGTAGTGAGCGTGAGCAAAAGAGGCACAAGGAAGCTAAATGTGCATATCACAAAGGTAAGGGCAAGGTTGATACAATAAAAGAGGTTGCAGACAGTGAATCAGATGATGATCATGGGTGTGACATTTGTCAATATGAACATCCTAATGGATCTTGCCCCATTGTGTCACATCTATAAGAGTCTGGGGTGTATGCCTTACATCCATGACTTACACAAAGGCAAACATCCAAAAGGTTACCTTATCCTCAAGGTAATCTCAAGTAGTTCCACCAGCAACAACTGTATCATCCAAGTGGAGCTCCATCACAACTATATGAACAATATCAACAATGGTAGCAACCACAATCATGTGCACTAACACTGCCAAGGTAACAATACCCTTACCAGCAGCCTAATCTATATGGTTATCACATTTAGCAACCCATGTCTTCACCTGACTCTTCCAGTCACATTTCTAATTTTCAACCTCATTACCACCCTTTATATTATTACCAAGCTCATCTGTCACATGAAAGAAGGGATACCACCTCTTACCCTTAGCCTCCTCTTATCCCTGCACATACTCCTCCTTCACCTGCATAGCTACTTCCTACTCCACCTATGCAAGGTGAATTGCTAGCTTAACTACAATAATGTAATGCTATGAGGGCTATTAATCTATAAGCAAATCATCAACCAGAGGGGTTGAATGCCAAATCAAAGAGAAGACCTTTCTTAAGATCCCATAGTCCACATAAGCCCTCTCATACACCCGTGGTTGACAACCTGGCTCCTACCTCTTCCTCCATATCAAATTCCTTCAAGCCTCCTTCAAATAAAAATCTGCTAAGGATCCATAATATAATTCTTACTCACATTGTGTCTGATTGGATTCATGTAGGGAACCTTCCCAAGAAATTTGTCAATCCTAGTAGTCCTCTAATTTACTTGTAGATTGCAAGGAATGAACCGTGTAAGGCTCTCCTCAATTTAGGTTCTAGTGTTAATTTGATTTCTCATGAGATGTATATTACCTGGAACCTATCTCCTCTCAAGAAGAGCAACATAAGATTAGAATTTGTGGACCAGTCCATCACTGTTCCATTAGGACTCATAGAAGACATTATGACCATTGTCTGTGGGTGGTCTTATCCTCCCTATTTCTTGGTAATCAAAATTGAGAACTACAAAGAGGATTTCCTAATCATCATGGGAAGGGCATGGCTAAGCACCGTCGATGCAAGAATGGGAATTAGAGATTTTTCCTTGAAGATATCTAAAGAAAATGCATTTGGAAAGATTGAGAAGAATAAAGTTCCATGCATCATGTACAACAATAGTGAGTGCAACTATGTGTAGAAACTATGGACCATAAAGTAAGCATCTATCTTTACATGCAAATAGTATGTGCTAGAAGTAGAAATTCAAAGGTTTCTATACACAATAGCCACAAAACAGGAGGGTACCTAGTGGCTAACCACTGATTTTGAAAGCAACACACTTTGCATGGAACTAATTGAGAGCCTGATATGTGCATATGTCACGAGCATGGATGAACTAGAGCAAGTTCATTACCATCTCTCTAATGACACAAATGATGATACTCACTAGGGAGAGTTAGAAATTTTTGAAAAATTCAAGCAAGAGCCCCTTGAACTAAAAATGCTACCAATTAGAATGGAATATGTGTTTTTAAAAAATGGGAAGCTAATTATAATCAATGCAAAACTTGCTTTAGAACAAAAAAGGATGCTATTGAAGGTGGTTGAAAAATTTTTAGTAGATTTTGCTTGGTCATATCTTGAACTCATAGGAATTGATCCTAGGATATGCCAACATCACATATACATTGACTTGGCCATGAAGTCAAAATGATAGCCACAGAGGCGATTGAAGCGTAAATTGAAGCAAATCATCAAGGAGGAAATTGAGCAACTCCTCAAGGCAGGGTTCATCTATCCCATTGCGGATAGCGAGTGGGTTATCCCACTCATAATTGTGCCAAAGAAAGGTGGTAAGTGGCAAGTCTGCATCTATTTCAAGTTTTTGAACATGGCAACATTCAAGGATCGCTTTTTGTTGCCATTTGTTGACTAGGTGCTTGACACAATATCTAGGCATTACAACTATAGTTTTTTGGATGGTTATAGTGGCTATAACCAAATTTAAATTGCACCAAAAGACCAAGCAAAGACAATGTTCACAAGTCCTTGGGGGACTTTTGCATATCACAAGATGTCATTTGGTCCATGTAATGCTCCTTCCATATTTCAACTTTTTCTCTTGAGCATTTTTCAATAACAGATCAATAGTGGTGTGGAAGTCTTCATGGATGACTTCTCCACCTATGGAACTACATTTGAGCAAGCCCTGGATCACCTTGAGGAGCTACTAAAATGATGTGTTAAAACCAATTTAAGGCTCAATTGGTAGAAAATTCACCTCATGGTCTAGGAGGGCATTGTACTAGGGCATAGAATATCACAAGCGAGAATTGAGGTAGATCCTAAAAAAATAAGGATCATGCAAGGAATAACCCACTAGCCAGAAACAATTAAAGATGTTCAATCATTCCTTGGACATGCTGGCTACTACCAGCAATTCATAGAAAATTTCTCTAAGATCTCAAAACCATTGGTGGAGCTAGCAAAGAAAGATGTTTCCTTGTCTAGACCACAAAATGTGAGAAAGCATTCCAAAAACTAAAAGAGAAGCTTGTAGAAACTCCAACCCTACAAGCACCTGACTAGTCTAGGCCATTTCATATTATGACGGATGCATTGAATTATGCCTTGGGAATTTTCCTGATGCAATTAGATGACAAGAAACATCCATACTACATACACTACACTAGTCAAATCATTATGGGTACCCAACTAAGCTACATCACTACAAAAAAATAATTGATGGTAGTGGTGTTTTCTATAGATAATTTTAGGCATTATGTGCTTAGATATAAGGTGTTTGTGCATACAAACCATAGTTCCATTCACTTCCTAATGAACAAGCCAACGATGAGGCCTCATGTCATACAGTGGCTGGTGATCTTGCAAGAATTCAATCTCATGATGGTAGATTGAAAGGGCATTGAGAATGTGGTTGTTGATCACTTGACTTAATTATGATGGGATGACAAAGATGAAGAATATTTGTTATCTGACATGATTCTTAATGAACTCATCTTTGTTGGGGCTATAACTGAACAAATGTCCAATGATCCAAAATGGTATGATGGCATTCTCACCTATCTTCTCACTTAGGAGATGCCATAAGGGTTGGATCACTAAAAGAAATAGCAATTTCTTCACTGGGTAAAGCACTTCATGGAGATCAATGGACACCTCTATAAGGTGTTGGCCGATGTCTTGATTCATTGGTGTGTCCCTAATGTTGACCAATTATGCATTCTCCAAGATGCTCATGAAGGTCCTTGTGGAGGACACTATGTTGGAAGATGCATGGCCATTAAAATCAGGATGGCAAGGTAGTATTGGCCAACACTCTTTAGGGATGCTCACCATTATATCCACTCTTGTGAAGGATACTAATAAGCTAGTGGAATGACTACTCAAATGAATGAACCTCAATAATGGATTCAACCATTAGAACCATTTGACATTTGGGGCATTGACTTCATGGGTTCCATCACATCCATGTCAAATGGAAAGGTGTACATCATAGTTATTGTTAACTATTGTACAAAATGGGTAGAAGTAGCAATTGTCATCGACTATACATCCTCTACTACTACTCAGTTTGTATAACAAAACATTGTGAATAGGTTTGGTGTGCCACATGCATTAATTTTTGACAATGGAACTCACTTTATAGGTACTACTTTTCAAAAGCTTATGCAACAATTGGGGGTTGAACATAAATTCACAACACCTTACCACCCCTGAGCTAACGGTCAAGCTAAGGTTACCAATAGGGAAATCACAAGGGTACTAATAAGAACTATTGGTAAGTATAGGAAGGACTAGAGCACAAAACTCAATGATGCCCTTTGGGCCTACTGCTCAACTTGGAAACTTCCTATAGGCTATTCTTTCTATGAGCTTATGTATAGAAAATTACCACCACTTCCTATTCAATCTGAACTACATACACTTTTAATAGCTTGTGACCTTAACCTTGACCTTGACTTGAGTCTAGCCTAAAAAGAATGACTAATGAATCCCAACTTGCTAGATGAAAACCAATTAGTAGCCTTATCATCTAATGAGTTGCACAAGGCCTATAACAAAAAGCATCATGACCTAAAAATTAGAAAAGTCAAATTTCAACTGGGAGATAAGGTTCTCTACTAGAACCCCACACACGTACCTCAATGAACTAAGTTTCAAACATTGTGGGAAGGACCTTACATTATTTACGAGACTTTTCTTTCTAGGGCCATGATGATCTATAAACTTGAGAGCCCAAACAAGACATTGTTGGTCAACATCCAACAAATTAAACCTTTCCATGAGTATACACCAACCAACACAACAAGCACCTCATCAGATGGACAACCATGCTCCATATTTCAGATCTCCTCCTTTCAACTTAGTCATGGGGGAGATGGCCATCCATGTTAACCATACAAACAGCTCCTTAGTTTTTCAACTTTTTTGTTTTATACATTTTTTATTTTACAACTTTTTGTTTTACACATTCTTTATTTTACATCTTTTTATTTTTATGTTATTAATCTTTTCTAATTTTTTGTTTTACACCATTGTTAGTACATTTGCTATTTCTTGAATATTTTACACTTTCTTTCATAATTTTTTCTTATTTGATGTGGTTTTCTAACTTTTTGTTAATAAGTGCCAAGTACATTGGTAATGCATTACTTGATGGTGGTATGGACTATTTTTGCTATTTGATTGTTGGTGTTTGGTTTCTAGCTTTGAATTTCATTACAAATAATTAGGACATGGTTTCTTTTTCATGCAACAAGAAGTGAGTCCATAACATCCACCTATCCACAAACTCAATGGTTTTCCTTATTTTGGAAACATGCAGTCCCTTTTTCATTAATAAAAATGTAATAAATGTGTGACTTTGGTAGTTTCTAGAATTGGGAAGGATTCAAAGGTTTGAATGGGGTGTGGCTTCAAGGGGATTCATTATTCTTTGTGCTTTTTTGTTTGCCTAGGGTGCATGTGTGTTTTCATGGACTTCTTACAATTCCATGTCATCCAATAACAGGAAGTTGAATAAGTCCTTACACTATGTGGTTCACATCAGAAAGAAAAAAAAAGAANCTCCATCCCACACACTCTCTCATCCATCTATGCTTTCCATGTCTCACTTCACCATCAGTTTCATGTTTTGGTTCAATGTCCTGGTTTGATGTGTCAGAATTCTTAGTTGGTTACTTCTAGGTTTTTGTAATTAACCTTCTGTAACCATTAATCATCCATGGAGCCCATGGACTCTTTGGTTTGAAGTTATGCAAGGGAATAAGAGGCTTATGCCTGCTTTGGGGAGGACCCACCTGGATATCTTTTAGTTGGGTTAGTTAAGTTCTTTACCCTTAGATACTTTTACAATCAAATACTTTTTGTTTACCCCAACAATGACATCCAATTGTACACATCTTCACAAAATTTTTTTAATGAACTTTCCTTTTTATTGTTGTGAATTGTTATACCCTCTTCAAATATTTTCTTGTATTGAACTTTTTCAAATTTAATGGACCACTTAATTTAATTGACCCTATCTGTCAACTTTCCTAGTATTACTATTCAAGGAACCAATCAACCACAATCACAATGCATTTAATAGTTATGTGTTACACATTGCATACTAATTCATGATTTTGTTGTGATTGTAGTGGGAAGCATGGACTGGAAGTGAGACTATCTTTACCAAGGATGCAGCAATACCACACAATAAGGATTGTTCATGATCGTTGGATCTCTTTTCTCTCTCTCATTCTTCTGATACCAAGAAGTGTTGGATGTCAGTGTTATCCAAGGTGTTCACTTCTCTTATCATGAACACCCCATTTTGTAAAAATTGCACTTCCATACACTTAGGCATTCAGAGTCTATTGTTTTAATTAAGTTAGTTTGTATGCAGTCAATAATCCCATACCTATCCAATATTTTGTAAAGAACTAGTTCCTCCCCTTATACACTTGAGGATGAGTTTTCATTCAGTCGTGGGGATATGATGAATCACATTTACATATGCTCCAATGTCAGGTATGCGACGTCGAAGCTACAACATTGCATACACGATGTCAGGGTCTAGATGCAATGTCACATATGCAACGTTAAAGTGTATACTCCAGGCCTATAAATATTGCACTTGGGCTCTAGTTTTCACAATTAGCTTTTTGGTCATTCTTTGTCAAAGTAGCAAACCTCTTACCATTTCTTTCCCTCAGAGTTAGAATATTTTCTGAGTGCACGCAAAAGAACTCTAAGTGTGTACAATTCATTGTTCGAGCACTGATGTATCTGATCACAATAATGTGACAAGAATAAATGAACTCTTTTGACAATCCTTACAGCACTGAGAATAGCTTAATATTTTCTTTATTGCATTTTACTTTCATGCTCTTTACTTTAATGCATTTGAATTAAGCACTTTATTTCTAGCAATCAATGAACATGAGCATGAACACTTTGAGCATTCATATAGTACTTGGTAACCTAGTAATGCTTAACATTTGGTAACCCAGCAGTGCTATATGTGTTCAGGATGTGTCTAGGAAAGTGGAGTAATTACTTGTGTTAGGCTAGCTAGGCAATAGATGAATTAGATCTTCAATTACTTTACCTTTCATTCTTGTTGTAGGAGATCAAACTCATAAAACATAAAATAAGAAAAATCATAGACCTTAATTACACTTAAGCCATATCCTTGAACTTCACAAGTGTAGTTAGGAAGACAATGAATGTTCTTAACACCCAAGAGCTAGTGCATTAGATAACCATAGGTCCATGGAATTCAACTAGATTGTATGTAATGCCTTGTGATTCATATGGTTGGGCATAGGGATACCTCATCGCTCATCATTGATAGTTGGACTTTATCATAAAAAACAAATAATTATCATTAGGGGGTGTTGGAATCCAAATGTTTTTAAATAATATTTACCCTTGGGGTGTGGTAAAAAAAGAAAATAAAAGAAATAAAAAATAATATTTAGCCCCAAAACATATAATGAAATTAGAACTTTATAACTCAATATTATTCAATAAAATCAAACCCATAACTTAGAGGTTTCAAATTGAAAGTCTTACCACTAGTCTAACACTAGGTCAAGAGACATACTCTTTTACAATAATTATTATGGATATATATTCGTGGGACTTTGTCACAGAATAACTCTAGACCAAGAGATAAACTTTTATAAGAGAATTATTATGGGAGAATGTACATTAGCTTTGAATTTATTTTTCAACATGAAAATCAATTCTCAATGAATCATTCATGGGATTTCATTGATTTGATAAAGAAAAAGAGTCTCTTGGCCATACGATAGATATATATCTAAACTAGTAAGTAGTTTGGTTACCCAAAAATCAATATGTGAATCCAAAAGTGACAAATACTCATTTTTTTTATATTGTTCACACTCATAGTTAGCTTTAGTTAAGTTATTTTCTATTTTTAGCAAAATGAGCCATACAACATCATTGAACATATGTCTTAGTCACATTTAATCATACATTAACAATGAGGTGTTAGCCTATTATTAAGACACTTGATTTGCAAGCTTTAGGTCATGGGTTCAATTTTAGTGGGCAATGTTGAATTATATGAAGTTCTTATTGGACTATTGATGAGTGATGAGCATCCCCTATGCATAACCATACAAATTATAGGTGTGTATATGTGATCTAGTTGAATTCCATGGACACTTAATGCTAGCCCATCCATAAATTAGGACACAATCTACTTTGATACTTGTAGATCATATGGTTTGGTGTTGGGCATACTTGCCACTCATTAACTACTAAGTTTTACTTTTTTTAGATGGCATTCTATACCAATGATCCTTCCTATTTAAGTATTTTTACATATAAGTTATTTACATTAACAACTTTTTTTATGTTAGTTTTTTTATTTGTTAATTTCTGTCATGAAATGAAATGAACAATGTATTACCATTGTTATGAAATTCTTTCTTTCTATCATCATTATTGATGAGTGGTGAGGTACCCCTACACTAAACCATATGAATACGAGCGTTTCACGCACGATCTGGTTGAACTCCAACGACTAAGTGCTTACGCACCTTAATGGGACATGTAGGGTTAATCAATCGTTGTCTTCCAAAACTTACTTATATTGTCATGGTTGTATGGTTACGTAAGCTTGAGGTACATGATTTTTATAGCTTTTATATTTTTTATATCTTCTGCTAATAAAGGAGAGGGAGAGAGAACTAAGTGGCTAACTTACATTAACTATTCATTAACTAGTTTCTAATTGTTCCTAACACCAGTATCTGTTTCCACTTGCCATGCACATCCTAAACCAGTGCAACACTACTGGGATTACCAAATGCTAATCGTTACTAGGTTACCAAGTGCTACACACATGCTCGAAGTGGTTGTACTAAGTGTATTTAACTAAGGGGGTTGAAGCTTGAGAAAGATATTAATTAACTAGGAAAGCATTAAACAATAATTGATTACTAATTAGCTTAATCTGTATGCTGCAAGGTTTATCATAAAGTTCATCTTTATTTCCATCCACAAAATTGTGCTCAAGTACAAATTGCTCAAATAAAGATCTGTTCACTCTATGACTCCTATTGCAGGCACATAGAAATAATTCTAACTCTAGAATAACAAAACTGTAAGAGTTTGGCTAAGGGTCTAATTCTAACTTCCCTTGGAACCAAGGGTGCTACCTCTTATTTATAGAAGATGAGCTAGGACGCAATATCGTGTGGTGGATGTGATATTGCATACGCGATATCTTGGCTCATCATACCCCCATGACTAAATGAAAACTCATCCTCGAGTTCCTTACAAAATATTGGGAAGGTATGGGATTATTGACTTGAATGACAGCTAATGGTGAATGGGATGACATGTGAACAGATCAACATTACAATACATGACAATATTAGTGTTCATGACTACAAGAGTGAACACTATACATAATTGACATCCAGCCTTATTTTGCAGCTAAGAGAGAAGAGAGAGAGAGAGAAAAAAAAAGGAGAAGACGTGTTGCTGCCGAAGCCAATATTGTGCCTTCCATAGTGCATCCATAACCACGCCATCAATCTTGTTCCTTGCACAACCATTCTAGCACCAGTCCATCCTGAGTGTTTCCTCCAAGTCCAGTCCATTGCTATATGATTTCCATCTGCACACACAACACAGTCACATATGAGCAAGGATAGGTAAATCACAATATAGTTGATACCTTGCCTCAGTGTAAGGTCCATTGGCTGAGTTTTAATATGTCCAATACATATTCTAAAGATATAACACTATTGACTACCTAAGGTGTAGGGGTTAGGAAAAATTGAAAAAATTGGACTAGGGCCCCCATGACTAAGAGTGATCCTCTAGTAGCAATAGAATGGAAAAAGATAAGGAATAAGAAATATGGAGAAAAATAAACAATGGAGACACTGATAAAATAGATGTCAGAGGTGGAAATGAAACAACAAAAAGTTGATTGTGGAAATGTTTAAGGGAAAGAAGTTAACTAGTGCACCAAATAGGAATGCCAGTGGGTCCTCCTCAAAGTAGGCTCATGTCCTTTATGCCCTGACAAATCCACAATCAAAGAATCCATAGGCTCTGGAAATGTCATTTGGGAGCAAGAGTTATAGGCTTAACCCTAATAATTTACCAAAGAGAAAACAATGCATCAACCAAAATATAGCCTACTGATACAACTGGAAATGACGTGGAAAATGAGGAAAGAATGATGGGGAGAAGAGAATGGAATGGAGTCCCAAGAACAAGGTGGTGTACAACCCCTTGTGTATCAGTAGATCTCATTCCAAATCCATCCTCACACAATCCACATCTAGTAACTTCGCATTAATACATTTGGCTAATCCATCCACTTGAAGTAACAAGAATGCTTCCACCAAAGAGTCACCACCATTCCGAGAAAATGAGAAAGGGAGAAGTAGGAAGCAAGAGAGGGCCTTAGTTAGAGGGAACATTTTTTTTTAGTTCCATAATCAGTGCTTGTAGCCTAGATGATTATTTTGTCTAAGGGGTGTGCTTTGAATTCTCACTATTTTTTTTTGTGTGAGAACCACACCATGCAAAGACTTATTTTTATTGGCTTAGCTTTCTGATAATGGAGCAATGTCAGAATGGTAAGGAAAACTCAAGAAGAAAACATCCAAGCACCCAAGAGAATAGCCAGCACAAATGCATCAAATCCCCCTGAAGTCACACCCTTTCCAATCCTTTAGTCCTTCTTTAGTTTGAGAAATGTCTAGTCACCAATTTGTTTATAATTTTATTATTAAAGAAAGGAACTATACAGTTCCAAGCCAAGAGAGACCATAGAAATTTATGAATGCATGGATGATGTGGACTCATTGCCTATTATATCAAAAGAACCATACCTTAGTATCAACATTATAACTCAAAGGGAAAAACCAAACATTAGCAATCAATAGAATACAGTTCATACCACCATTAGGAGCACTTATTAGGTGACGAATCTAACAAAAAAAAACAACAAACAAAGACAAAAATAAGAACAAAAACAAAAACAACAAAATAAAAAAAATGGTCACATAAAGAAATGAAAAAGTATAAACAATGTTGCAAAACAAAAACAAGAAAAGTTAAAGAAATTTGTAAAATAAATATGTGTAAAAAAAACTTATAAAGGAACTAAGGGCCTCAAATAGTTAGCAAAGGTGGCTATCTCCCCCATGACTGAGTTGGAAGGAGGAGATCCGAAATAGTGAGCAAGGTCATCCCTTCTTAGAGGTATTATGTGCATTGGATGTTCTAAGTTCATGGAAGGGTTTGGTTTATTGCACATTGACTAATAATCTCTTATCGGGGCTCTCAGGTTTGTATATGGTCATGGCCCCTGAAGGAAAGATTGTATAAATAATGTAAGGTCCTTCCCACAATGTTTGAAATTTTGTGCATTGTGGCACATGTGTGCAATTCCAGTAGAGAACCTTATCTCCTAGTTGCTACTTAATCTTTTGAATCTTCAAGTCATGATGTTTTTTGTTAGATGCCTTGTGCAACTCATTTGATGACAGGGCAGCTAATCGATTTTCGTCTAGCACATTTAAAGTTGCCAACCTTTGTTTTTGTGCTAGATCAAGATCGAGGTGGAGGTCACAAGTCATTGATAGTGTACGAAGCTTGATTTGAATTGGAAGTGTTGGAAGCTTTCTGTACACTAACTCATAGGGAGAGTAGCCTATAGGGAGTTTCCAGGTGGAGCAGTATGCCCAAAGAGCATCATTTAGTTTAGTGCTTCAATCTCGCCTATACTTGCTAATTGTCCTAGTCAATATCTTAGTGATCTCCATGTTGGTAACCTCAGCTTGTCCGTTAGCTTAGGGGTGATAAGGTGTAGTCAATTTATGTTCAACCTCTAAGCATTGCATTAACTTTCAAAAATTTACACTTGTGAGGTGTGTTTCATTATCCAAAATAAGTGCACATGGCACACCAAACCTATTTACGATCTGTCGTTGCACAAATCATGCAGCTATAGGTGATGTGTAGTCTATAACAGTAGCTGCTTTAGCCCATTTCATTAGATAATCTATGGCAACTACAATGTAATCTTTTCCATTGGACATTGGTGTAATGGGCCTCATAAAGTCTATTCCCCAATTGTCGAAGGGTTCTAACAGTTGAATCCATTGTTACGGATCCTCCATTTTAGTAATCATTCCCCCATCACATTGATAGTGCTCACAAGATTGGAGAAATTGATGGGCATCCCAAAATAATGTTGGCCAGTAATATCCTACAAGTAAGATCTTAATAGCTGTTCATCTCCCTGCATAGTGACCCTCACAAGGACCCTCATAAGCATCTTGGATAACTCTTAGTTGGTCTACCTCGGGCACGCACCGTCGAACCAAGCCATCAGGACACACTTTATATAGTTGTCCATTGATCTCCATTAAGTACTTAGCTCTGTGAAGAAACTATTGTTTCTTCCTAAAGTCCAGCTCCTGTGGTGTTTGTTGAATAAAGAGATAGATGAGAATGCTACTATACCAGTTTGTCTCCATGGGTTGGTTATTCACTACACTGGCAAAGAGGGCGTCATTATGAAAATGATCAGACATTACATATTCATCCTCTTTGTTGTCCTAGGGCAATCGAGATAAATGATCAGCAACTACGTTCTCGATGCCTTTTCGATCGATCATCATTAAATTGAACTCCTGTAGGATTACCAGTCATTCTATAATACGAGGGCTAACCATTGGCTTGTTCATGAGGAACTAGATTGCACTATGATCCATGTGGATGAACACTTTGTAACCTAACACATAGTGTCTAAACTTATCCAATGCAAACACTACAGTCATTAATTCTTTCTTTGTAGTTGTATAGTTAAGTTGTGCATCAGTGATACTTCTACTTGCACAGTGGATGTAGTAAGGACGTTTTTGATCATCTAATTATGTAAGTATAGCTCCTAAAGCATAATTGGATGCATCAGTCATTATGTGGAATAGCCTGGACTAGTCAAGAGCTTGTAGAATGGGAGTTTCTACAAGCTTTTGTTTCAGAGTTTGGAATGCTCATTCACATTCCTTGGTCCACTCAAAAGATGTGTCCTTCTTTGTTAGCTCTACAATGGTTTGGCAATCTTGGAGAAGTTCTAAATGAATCTCTTATAATAGCTAGTGTGTTTGAGGAATGACCAAATGTCTTTGACGAGTGATTCCTTGGATGACCCTAATTTTATCTGGGTCTACCTCTATTCTTGCATGTGCAACCTTATGCCCAAGTACTATGCCTTATTGAACCATTAAATGGCTTTTCTACCAGTTGAGCTTTAAATTGGTCTCTATGCATCTTTTCAGCACTTGCTCTAATCGGTCCAAGGCTTGATCGAAACTTGTTCCATAGGTGGAGAATTCATCCATAAATACTTTCACTCCATTCCCTATCTGTTATTGGAATATGCTTAGAAATAGGTGTTGAAATGTGGTAGGAGCATTACAAAAGCCAAATGCAATTTTTTTATATGCAAACATTCCCCAAGGATTAGTAAACATTGTCTTGGCTTGGTCTTCTAGGGCTATCCGTATTTGGTTGTATCCACTATAGCCATCCAAAAAACTGTAATAGTGATGCTCTGCTATGGTGTCTAAGACTTGGTGAACGAATGGCAATGGAAAGTGATCCTTAAATGTTGCCATGTTTAGTAGCCTAAAATCTATGCATACCCTCCATTTGCCTCCCTTTTTAGGCACGATCACCAAAGGGCTAACCCATTTGCTATTAGCAATGGGATATATTAACCCCACCTTAAGAAGCTATTCTATATCTTCCTTTACTACTTGTTTCAATTTTAGGTTCAATTGCCTTTGCGGTTGTTTTTGAGGTTTCATGAAGGGGTCAGTGTAAATCCTATGCTGGCATATCCTAGGATCTATTCCAGTTAATTTGGGATATGACCAAGCAAAGGCTTTTGACCACTTGTTTATTACTTTCAATATTCTTCCTTTCTATTTGGAAGCAAGTCTTGCATTAATGATTACCGATTTTTGATTTTCAAGGGTCATATATTCTAGACCAGTGGGCAATGGTTTGAATTCTAGGGGCTCTTGTTTGAATTTTTCAGGAATTTCCAACTTCCCCCAGTTGATGTTTTCAAGGTTAAGGTTTGGAAGTTGGCAACGGACTTGCTTTAATGCATCTATGCTTTCAATGTAAGCACATGTTATTCCCTCAGTTAGTTCCATGCACGTTAGTGAGTTTCTCTCTTGATCAGCTATCAACCATTGGGTGTCTTCTTATCATGTGGTTGCTACATACAGGCACTTTTGTATGTTAATGTATTGTGCACACCAGTTTCATGCAAGCAATGCTAAAATTTACACAACCCATGATCTCTACATGCAATTGCACCCTGTATCACTATATGCAATGCATGGAACCTTCTTCTTCTTGATCTTTTCAAAAGTGTTCTCCTTAGATATTTCTAGGGAAAGATCGCAGATTCCTAGGAATGCATCTATAGTACTTAGCCATGCCCTTCCCATTATTATTGGGAAGTCCCCTTTACCATTATTCACTTGTATCACTAGGAAATTAGTTGGGTATGACCACCCACACATAGTGGTGATAATGTCCTCCACCAATCCCAAGGGAACAGTGATGGACTGGTCAGCTAGCTTTAAGTGAATATTGCTCTTCTTTAATGGAGGCAAGTTCTAGGCTTTGTACATTTCTTGTGATATTAAGTTGACTCCAGAACCTGAGTCCAAAAGAGCTTCGCATGGCTCATTCCTAGTAATTTAGAGATAGATTAGAGGGCTTCCAGGATCAAAGAATTTCTTGGAAAGGTGGCCGACCTTGATCCAGTCAGTTACAACATGTGTTAACATAATCGTATGCGTTGAGCTCAGTGTTTGGTTCGAAGAAAGCTCTGAAGCCTTATTTGATGAGGGGACATTTAGAGGTTCAACCACTTGTGGTTGTAAGGGCTTGGTTGGATTGTTGGTTTTGAAGAATGGTCTTTTCTTCATACAGTTGTTAGAACCAACAACGGGTTGAAGGTTTGCAACCCTTGTGGCATTGCGTTGCTACGGTTGAGTAGGGAGTTCCCCTTGCATTGCTAGAGCTGGTGGTAATGGTGCTATTGGTGTGAGAGCTACAAATGGATTTGAAGGATGGTATATTTATGGGTTATCTTCTCTAAGAGAAGGAGTTCTATAATACTCATGGGCTTGGTAGTGATATTGTGGTGTAACATGACTAACAGAGTCATGTCGAGAGATTGGATGTTGCATGTAGTAGCCATATGGGTGAGGTTGCTGGTAGGGGTATTGTTGCCTTGGTGGTGGCATCCCCCATAACTATGGGTATTGCCATTGTTGATGTTGCTCAATGGGTTGTGGTGGAGTTCCACTTGGATAATATGTTGAAGGCTGGTGGAACTGCCTCAGGTTACCTTGGTAATAAGGTAATCATCGGGGTGCTTGCTGTTTATTTAGTCGTGGGTTGAGTGCATACATCCCAGACTCTTGTAGATGTGAGATCACTAGGCAACATCCCTTAGGATGGTCGTATTGGCATATCTTGCATCAACCATCATTGTTCGTGTTTGAATCCACAACCTCTTCTGTGATGGCCATTTTTCACTTACCCTTGTTATGTGCATTTTCCACTTCTCTTTTTCTTTTTATTGTGGTCACTACCTCGCTCCCTAGACTTCTCTACAATTATGAGAACAATTTCAAACCTACTATCTAGGGAGTTCCACATTTGGTCTACCTTTATTGATACTTCTGTTGTTAACTTCTGGAGAGGCAAATTTTTCCTATTCACCATCTCTTTGAGTGGTGACTTTTCTTCCTCCTCACAAAATCTCACTCCCCTTTTTCGAAGGGAAGGATCTCAGTTGTATTCTTCCATACTTTCTCTCTTTCGTAGCTCACCTTCTTCTTTGGCTACTTGCTCTAGCAGTCTATGAATTTGATGAGACCTAAGTATACTGACCTAAATTATCAGTGTAAGGCTGGAAGGAAAACAAACACTGAAAGATCGTCAGACAGACACAGCTGACCCTGCCTTCACTTGAGGGCAAGCTGGAAAAGGGAATAAAGGTAGACTACCTTGGATGGTCTACATGCAAATCAACCAAGGACTTCCTTGATTGTAAACTACAGCTTGTGTTGGGGTTATCGTAACTGATGTTTTAAAATGTAAACAACAAGTACAAAATGTAAATAGAAACGCATGCAGAAAATTGGTATTGTAAATAGAATGTAAACTAAATGTAAAACAGAGTAAACAGAAAATAATGGTTGGCAAAATGAGCTGTATTATATTGCATAGAAAAGATGTGCACCAGTCAAAGTGTAGCTGCAGATGGCAAGTCAAGCACCAAGCCCTGGGGTGATGTGATGTGATGTGTTTCAGAAATGCTTGGATGCTAGGAGTCAGGGTGTGTCGAGCGTCCAAGGATCGCTCGTTTAAGTTTTTCAAGTTGTTTAACTCAAAAATTGCCAACCCCGTTTATGTGAATTGATAGGGTATTTATAGGATTGGGCTGGGCTTGGGCACAAAATTCAAGAATGGAATCAATAGTTGAGAGATGAGAGGAAAGTAGATCAAGTGACATGTGCCCACAAGACAACTATGTGTGAGTTGGACATGTGTTGGCAAGCTACGTTCTTGACCAAGTTCACCGTATCTTACAACGTGTGGGTCACTCAAGCCCATGGAGATACATACAATTTAGACTATGAAGGTCTAACAAGCCCACAAATGATGATTTACAATGAAATAATTAATTTACAACAAGATAAATTGACCCTGGCTGGCTTGAGGCTTCTAGATCTTTGATGTGACCACTGCAGGATACCGATTTGGATGTTTCTGTGGATTTTGAGGTGTGTCTACTTCCACTCATGTTGGGTAGTCACGTTGGGCATTCAGTAGACACTCACGCTAGGCAGTCACACTAGGCAGACACTCACGCTGGGCAGTTACGCTAGGCGTTTCTTCAGTGTGACCTCAACATGAGTGAAATAAAATGAAACTTTTGACACCATATTTTGATTTTCAAAGCTTGTTACTTGAATGCAACTATTTCCTTAAACATTTCTAACCTTGAGAGTGATTTGAAATCTGAATTTGAATTTGAATGTGTCTAATTTGGAGCTATTTTGGACAGGTCACGCTAGACTCATGCTGCAGTGTGACCTTCAACGTGACTTAAGGAGAATGACACATTTCACACTAATTTTTGAATTTCTAAAGCCTGTTTCTTGGGTGTAACAGTTTTTTGCCTATGTTTGACCTTGCAAGTCAAAATTTGAGCCTGAACGTGCCCTGTTTAGAGCCACTTTTGGCAGGTCACACTGGACTCATGTAGTAGCATGACCTGTAGTGCGACCTCAAAAACTTGCAATTTTGAGCTGAAATCTAGAATTTTTGAAGGCTAGGACCCATAGTTGTCAAAAGTGGACCTTGAGGATGACTTACACTCTTGAAATCAAGCTGTTTTTACTCAATTTTGAAGCTCCAAAAGTTGGTCACACTAGAGTTACGTGGCAGCATGACCTGTAGCGTGACTCCTGAAAACCACTTAGAAATGATCGTTTTTAGCCTAGTTTCGATGTTGCGTGAAGTTGCTCACTCTGGGGATGAGCAAGCTACCTTGGGAAAGCTGGGTGTAAGCTCCATACCTTAGTCAAATTTTTCTTTTAAAACTTTGAAAGAGCTTGAGTCATTTTCATTTTAAAGTGCTAGGCCAAAATTAGTGGTGTTTCATTGGCTCTTCTTTATTGACATCTAGAGGAATCCACCCAAGAGGCATCGAAAAATAAGCACAAAACACCATGAACAAAAAAGCATCAAGCATTAACCGTTAGCCCTTGGCCGAATGTCATCGCACCATTTTCGAAAGTACATGGGATTGAGGGAATGTGGTTCAAGATGCAAGGGATTGGTTGTAACCAAGGGAAGCCAGGAGTTGGTCAAGGGTTATGATTGCTGTCAAGGTTGTAAGAGAAGAATGCTCTCACGTGAATGAGCTCTATCTCTAGGTCTTGTCAATAGCTAGTGTTTAGAAGACTCAGAGCCAAGACATAGGAAGTGTGTTCTTTGGAGAAACGAGACTCTTATAGAGTGTTTATGGGGCCCATTGTAAATAACCAAAGCCACGCGATGATGTGTAACATGATCTCTTTGACACATGAGTGTAACTATTTTTCAAGACAATTACCTTCTCACCTGGGGCTTATATGAGGATAGCCAATAGTCTTTTGTTTATGATGTCAATGGGATCATGAAGACCTTTTCCGTGCATTTTTCTCTTTGACCCTTTTGTTTTCTTTTCTTGTTTTTCATTTTTGTTTCTTCTTTTTGTTTTTGCTTTATTTTATCTTTATTTTTCTTTTTCTCTTTGGTCTTTTGGAAAGAGCTTGCTTTTAGTGTTGTGCTCATGTTCGAGCACTTGTATTTTGCATCATGTACTATGTACTGTGTTTTGCGTCACAATTGCTTAGGGAGTCACAGTGTGCAACAGTGTATCAAGATTTTTGAAGTGAACAAAATGTATCAAGGGGGTGTAATTGAATAGGCTAAGGCAAGCATGATGGGGAGATAGGGGATGTATCAGAAGTTAGGAATGTACTTATGAATGGTTTGATTAACCCAGTTACGTGCGTTAGGAAGAACTTGATACCTTGTCATCATGATGAACTGCATCTATGTACGAACGCCTCAGGAGTGTCATCCTACAAACACAACTTCAAGAAGACAAGAAAAACAGAAATGAATCAATTAACTAAGCACTTTAAACTAGGAGATGGAGTCACCATGTGCAATTTTCAAAGCAAACAAAATTATGAACAACATCAACTTCATTAGTGTCCATGAGACAAATTGTGCAACAAGTCTTTGTGGAACATGTACAGCTAATTGCAGCAACATATCTTTTCAAATTTTTCCTGGTCATCGATGATGTTGCTAGTTTATAGTCTTAGCATACGATTGTGGATTAGTTTTATGTCATAACCCTTCGGACTATGCCAGTTTAGCGTCGTAGCAGACGATGCATTGCTAGTTTATAGTCATAGTAGACTGTGAAGAGGCAAACTAGTTTATAGTGTTAGTGGACTCTGGATGCTAGTTTCATGTCATGGTGGATAGATATGGCAGTTTAGTGTCATACTAGACAGAGCTCTGTCGTGTCAGTTTTAATTCATGATGCCAGGACTATTCTATGGTATCATTTTTAAGTCATGATGCCAGGACTGTTCTATGGTATCAATTTTAAATCATGATGCAAGGACTATTCTATGGTATTAGTTTTAAGTCATGATGCTAGGACTATTTTGTGGTATCAATTTTAAGTCATGATGTCAAGACTGTTCTGTGGTATCAGTTTTAAGTCATGATGTTAGGACTATTACGTACCTCAAGTTTATCAGACATAGTACCGTTTCAGGTACAATGGTTTGTAGGATTGGCAAACTCATTCTTGTCCACGTCAACAAGTTTGAATGCTCCGTTATTGTACACTTTGGTGACCAAGTAAGGCCTTTCCCAGTTGGCTAAGAATTTGTCTGGATGTTCACGGGTGGCCTTGAGGACTAGATCTCCTTCTTTGATCGGGCATTTATGGAGATCGTGTTTGTGCCTTTGCCTTTGTTGTTTCTGGTACCACTCTATTTGATCAAGCGTTTATGCACGTTCTTCTTCTATTGAATCAAGATCAGCAATGTGCAGTTCATTATTTTGACTTTCATCGAGGATACTCGAGAGAATTATCCGCAACGAGGGAACCTGTAATTCTAAAGATAAAATAGCTTCAATTTTTTATACAAGACTATATGGGGTTTTACCTGTAGATGTATGGGGTTTTACCTGTAGATGTTCGATGTATCGTTCTGTATGCCCACAATGAATAGACCAATTGTTCATTCCATCATTTCTTGCTCTGATTTAGCATCTTTTTGAGCACCATGATGATAGTTTTGTTTGTAGCCTCCACTTGACGATTTTTTTGTGGGTAGTAAGGTGATGAAAATGCATGTTTAATACCCAAGCTTTCACAAAAGCTTTTAGTATCTGAACTGCTAAACTGTGGCCCATTGTTAGTAACGATGGTCATTGGAATACCAAAATGAGTCACGATATTTTCTATTATGAAAGTGCAAATGTGTTTTGATGTGGTCTTCCTAAGGGGAATAGCTTCCACCCACTTTGTGAAATATTCAGTTGTAGTGATAATGAAGCTATGTCCTGCAGAGGATGATGGTGTTATTGGTCTAATTAAGTCTAATCCCCATTTTTGGAATGGCCATGTGATTTGCATTGTATGCAGTTTGTTAGGTGGCAAATGTATTAGATTACCATGCTTTTAGCAAATGTCACATGTTCTAACCTTGGAGATGCAGTCATACTCCATGTGTGGCCAGTAATAGCCTAGGTGCCTAATCTTTGTTTCCATTGCTTTAGGTGCAATGTGCCCTCCACAAAGTCCTTCGTGGACTTGTTCTACAATCGCTTGACCATCAATGCTACTAATGCACATCAGCAAAATGTCTTCATAAGATTTGCGACACAAGGTGTTCCCTATCAACGCATATTCCGAGAGAGTTTTCGCACAGCGTCCTTTTGAGCATTTGTCAAGTGTTGTGTAGGTTCACCACATAGAAGGTACTCTATTATGTCATCGTACCATTCTATTGCATGTGTTGTGCTAATGGATGCTATAGTTATTTCGTCATAGGTGTTAATTATAGGTTCGACACAATTTGTGATAGAGCTAGGCAATGCATGGAACATTTTAGGTGTCATGTTTAAGGCTAGTGTGGCGAGTGCATCAGCAATGGTGTTTTCACTTCTAGGAACATGTTGTATATCCGTTTCCACTAGTTGTCTTAGCAGATGTTTGGTCAAATCACAGTACAATTGAAAATGGGGAGCCTTACATGCGTAAACCTTAGTGACTTGATTAATGATTAATTGTGAATCTCCTCAAACTACAAGACGTGAAATTCCCAAAGTCAACACTACTTGAAGGCCTCTAAGAAGACCTTCGTATTCTTCCACATTATTGGTACAAGGAAAGGCTAATCGATAGGTGAATGGTCAGATTTCTCTAGAGGGATATGCTAAAATGGCTGCTGCACTCCCTCTTCGAGAGGTTGAAGCTCCATTGAAGTAGAGGATTGCCTCATAGTTGTCAAGTACAGTGTCTATACTATTAACATTCTCATCAAGGAATTCAGGGTTGACTATTGCTTGAACATGTGTTGGCGAGACGGCTAATTGCGTGACTATCACTTGAACTTTTATGGAAGATTGAGCAACATAGTTTAGGTCAAATTCTGCCATCATCGCTTTCCACCTAGCTATCCTACTTGATTCGTAGATGTTGTTAGTGATGGCACGGAGTACATTATCCTTGCAAATGATGTAAACCTAATTTCAGAAGAGATAATGCCGCCATTTCTTCAAGGGGAAGATGAGGGCAAGGCATGATTTTTCTATGTCGTTGTATCATTGTTCATAGGCAATTAATGCATGGCTTAGGTAATATACAAGGATCTCGACTCCATCCACACGTTTTTGACAAAGCATTGATGCAATGGAGGAATCGGAAGTTGAAAGGTAGATGTAGAAAGGTTTATCACTTTGTAGAGGATAAATAGTTGGTAGTTAAGCCAACTCTTTTTTTATGTTCTCGAATGCTTCCTAGCATTGTTGAGTCCATTGGAAATGTACATTCTTTCGTAATAGATGTTGCATGGGTTTTAATTTATCTCTCAACTTTTCAATAAAGCATCTGATGAACTACAGTCTACCTTGGAGGCCACGTAGTTTGGTGAGGTTTCTTGGTGATTGCATATTGGTTATTGCTTTGAACTTATCAGGATCTACCTGTATCCCTATTTCAAAGACTAGGAAACCAAGCATTTTGCCCGTTTTGATGCCAAAAATGCATTTCTTTGGATCGAGTCTAAGGTCATATTTAAGACACCATTTAAGCACTAAGTCTAGATCTTTTGCATGTTGTTCAGTTGTTTTAGATTTGACTGCGATATTGTCAACATAATCATTGAGCAAATTGAGCATGTAATCACTAAATATGTATGTCATTGCTCGTTGATATGTAGCTCCTACATTTTTAAGGCCAAATGGCATCATAGTATAACATAATGTACCCCAAGGTGTCATGAAAGTTGTTCTAAGTTGATGTTCCGGATTGATTCTTATTTGGTTGTACCCTAAAAATCTATCCATAAAGGACAATATTGCATGCCTAGCAGTTGTGTCAATAAGTTGATCAATGCTAGGTAATGGGAAATCATCCTTTATAGTGGTCGTGTTGAGATCACGGAAGTCAATGCATATGCATATACTACCATTATTCTTGGGGACTACAACAATGTTTGATACCCAATTAGAATAGTCAATGGCCCGGATGAAACTAGCTTGATAGAGCTTTGCGATTTCAGCATGGATGGCCAGTGCAACCTCGGGTCTAACTTTTCGTGCTTTTTGTTTCACCGGTTTAATTTTTTCATCAAGAATAATGTTGTGTTGGATGATCCGGGGGTCTAGTCCTAGCATGTCTATATATGACCATGCGAATACTTTTATGTTGTCTTTTAACACTTGAGTGATGTCACCTATGAGTTGCGAGTCTAGTAAGGCACTTAATTTCAATGTTCTGATTTTGCCATTAATCGTGGTAATGGGGATTTCAACTAGAGGATCTTCAATGATATTATCAGCTTCTAGATATAGACTTTTAGTCACATTTTTAGGCCAATCTAATGTTTCTTGAGTGGAGGCTATTAAATTGGTATAGGTGGATGGATTTAAATCCAAGGATTCTAGGTTGATTGCCCTCTCTACCTCCTCGTATGGTCCATCGAGAGACAATGTTGAGAGGATATTCTTGGTGGCCATGTGCTTGCTCCTGCCAATTTAAAACAAGAGCGAAGTAAGAGACACTCTCTTGGCGTAGGAGTTACTAAATATAAGTGAACTATGCACTGATAAAATTTGGAGATGTAGTGGAAGTCATGGCAGTTTAAGGCTGTACCAGGCCACATGGTAGTTTAAGGCCGTATCGGGCCAGATGTTGACTTGTCATTTGGACTGAGTGTATGCACTATTTTAAAATTTTGAATTTTTAGCTTTCAAATTTTATATTTTTAAATTTTATATTTTTCGAGTGAACAATAAGGTTTCAGGGATTTTAAAGTTTTATGAATTTATGCCCTTTTCAAATGTTTATATATATTTGTTGTTGGTTTTTTACACTTTCCTCCTCTTTTCATGAGAAATTTTGGGCCCTATTTCAGGGGGTTGGAATGACAAGGAAAGCTAGGCCAACACAAGGCAAAGATGGTTTGAACAACAACATGAACTAAAATAAAAGGCCAAAAATTAAATAAATAAAATTAAATTATTGGGGAGGGATAGAAAAGAGAATTTTGAAAAATAAAGTCTCATTTCTGTTAGTGTGAGTTGCTGGCAATTGGAAGAACAGCGTGACCTACCCAGAGTGCTGCGTGAGCCAAGGTGTTAACGTCAGCATCAGCGTGACCATGAAAGACAAGGGCAAGTGAAAGGTAGGTGGGGGCAAGGGAAGGAAGCAAGCAGCCCTAGCGTTCGTGAAGGAGAGTGAAGAGCTCCTCCAACGTCTCCCCCAAGCTAGGATTCCAGCATGGAAGAAGGCCCTACACAGGTAAATTCTTTGCCCTCAATTTTTCTCTGGTCTTTTGCAAGCAATGTTATCTAGGGTGAGATTTTGTGCTTTGGATTTTTGGGCTTGTGAGTACAAATTTGGGGCATGAGTGCATCAGTTGGGTTTTCGGTTTCCTTGGCATTCTGGTAGCAAAATTTCTACTTTCTCGGCATTATAGTTGTAGGGTTTTGGGCTTTCTTAGCTTGACTAGTTGCAGGGAAAGCTAACATGAACTTGGGGTTTCTTTGTTCTGCCTTCCCGGCAGCATGACTATCCTACCCTAACTATCATGACTACAACATTTTTGATTTTTGAGAGTGGCGTGACTTGGGATTTTTCAGGGCAGCATTACTTGCGAATTTTTCTGAATTTCGGGGTAGGGAATGAACAACATGACTCTGAATTTTTGGGGCAAAACTTTTTCAATTTTAGAGCGCAATGTAACTACAAAAATTTTGACTTTGGGGCTAGAGGGCAGTGTGACTTGTAATTTTTCAGTCCCTGGGATTGAAACACCACTAATTTTAGCTTAGCATTTTTTTTAATGGAAATTTGTATGCCTTGATGGTGCATTAGCAACGGCTATTATTCATGTGCACATGCTTTTGGATTCGGGGAAATACACAAAACAGTATAGTTACAAATAACAGGATTGCTTACTATTAGCTCTCTCCATATTTCTCCGCAATTCAAGGATGGAAGCCTAATTGCAGAGGGCAATAACCGGCATCACAAAAAGACATATTGCCATGCTAATTCCTGTTCTCAACGTCAAGATCTCAACAACAAAAGCAAGCTTAGAAAATCGAGGGTTGTTCCAGATCCTGAAGCAAAGCCAACACAAGCAGCAGCAGTAGTAAGAAAAGGCAGATCTCCATAAAAATTTGTCATAGGATTATAGCTCCAAACTTTAATTCCAACCCCAATCTGAAGCCCTCCAAAACCACCGCCGTCGCCAACAACAAGAGCTCTTCCTGCGCTGCTGTGCCTGCCACTACTCTGCTTGCCACGTTGTTGTTTCTGTCTGCCGTTGTTTTCTCCCTGTGCTGCCGCTGTTTTCTCCCTGTGCTACCGCTGTTTTCTCCCTGTGCTACCGCTGTTTTCTGCCTGCGTCGCTCGCTGCTCCCACTGCCTCTGCCTGCATCATTGTTTCGGCGCTACCTCTGCTGCGTTGCTGTCTCTACTCCTACCACACAGCGTCGCCACTACCCTCCGTGCTGTCTCTCCTGCATGGCCTGCCGTGCTGTCTCCTCCGCTGCCACTGCCACATCGCTGTTCTACAACTGTCGCGTTGTTGATTTTTACGCGCTAATTCTGCTGTCACTGCTCCCTCTGCCTTTCCGTGTCATTGTCCCTCTACCGTGCCCGCCGCCGCTGTTTTCTCTCTGTCGTCGTTTCCGCTCGCACCGCTGACTGCCGCACCACCACTTCACTGTCCTCTGTCGTTGCCGCGTCACTGCCACCTCGTGCCTTCCGTCAGCTACTCCGCCTTGACTGCCATCAGTATCAGCTTCATCGTCGACGAGCACAATGACCCAAATCATGTTCAAACACAGACGGACCATCAGCAGTATCCTCAACTTTTGTAGCGCACAGGATCCTCCCATAATCATTTACAAAAACGGGTATGGAATGATGAACGATGAGTCGTTGCCTCTGGAAAATAAATTGCAAGATGAGCAGAGAATTAAGTACACATGGCAATATTTAGAAAGTTTGGCAGAAGCAATTAGGAACGGATCCAGCACCAGAGGATATTTTGTGTGGTCTCTCATGGATGTGTTCGAGTTCTTCACGGGATTCAGAGTTGGGTATGAGCTATGGTACGTGGATTTCAAGCATGAAAATAGAACCAGATGTCCTAGGCAATCTACAGATTGATATTCTCACTTCCTAAATCGAGGACATAAAACTCCAAGTGTTAGTACACTTTGAGTTGGTCAAGGCACCTTGTTTACATCCTGCAAGTCACGATAAAAGTCTAGAATAATAAAATATATTTTAATATAATATAATTTTTCAAGCGGATCGGGGTTGGAGCCAATCCTCCTAAGCTTTCTAAAGTTTTATCACTCAAGGGCTTGTTTCTCTAATTTATTTGTATTTTTATGGGCTAGAATGACCCACAAGTTGTAAAGTACATTGAACCTTGTCAAAGTATGCAATTGCCAACACACATCCAACTCATGTACAACTATCCAGCATAGATACATTGAACTTGGTCAAAGCAAACCCTAGCCAAAACCCTAGCCCAATCCTATAAATACCTTATCAATTCACACAAACTAAGGGAGGCAAAAGAAGCAAAGCAAGAGAAGCAAAAGCAAAAGCAGCAAGAGAGAAGGGAGAGGAAGAGGCAAAGATTGGAGAGATTGGAAATTCTGAAGGAGGACAGAACTTGCAATCCTTGGGCGCTCAGCACATCCGATTTTTGGCTTCCAAGTTCTTCTCACATTCATCCCATTTCATCGTTGCATCATCGTGTCATATCTTTCTGGGGCTAGGCATTTGACTTGTCATTCACACTTGTGCAACTACGCTTTGACCGGTGCACATTGTTTTTAAAACAATATAATACAGTTTCATTATTGCCTCCCATTTACATTGTTTAGTTCTGTTTATGCTTTACAAATATAACTTTGTTTATGCTTCATTCATAATTGAGTACGCTTTATTTACATTTCGTATCGCTATTTGCATTCCGTTTACATACCGTTTACGATAACCCCAGCGCTAGCCATAGCTTACGCTCGGGGAAGTCCTTGGTTGATTTGCATGCAAACCATCCAAGGCACTCTGCCTTCATTTACTTTTCCAACTTGCCCTTAGGCGAAGGCAGGGTCAGTTGTGGCTGCCCAACGATCTCTCGGTGTTTGTTTCCTTTCCAGCCTTACACCGACGATTTAGGTCAGTACAGTTTTTGGTGCTAAAAGGAGGGCAACTTTCTTGTTATTGATTAAAACCTCACTACCTATCAAAACTCATTCATCTTGCCCATTTGAGTCTCTTCATCCCTGTTGATCACACTAAGCTTGTGTCACTCCACGCTACAACTACTTACGATCCAACTCCATTCGTCTATCCCGGTCCATTCACATTTATCATGGAATCTTCCCAAGTCAACCTGGTAACACTACCAATTACTTCAAACCTTGTGCTACGGAATCTATAACCGTTATTGAACACATAAATCCTCAAGGCCCTACATGCCAATCCCTCAAGCTACAAGGCAAAGGCCCTATTCATGCAACTCTTACACCCGAACAATATAATTTTATCTGTGTCAAGATCCAAGCCAACCTACCCATTGATCGTATAGAGAGGGAAGCTAAGCAAGAATATGAATTCATCCACAAAGGAGGATGTGAGTTTATCCCTTCAGCTTTTGACATAATCCCACTATTTGAAAACCATCATAAACTCATATCCCAACTTCTTATGATTAGAAGTCAAGCCTTACAACTACCTCCCATAGAGCCTCAAGATGAAGAAGATGACTTTGCAGCCCAATCTGAACATGGAGAATCATACCATACTATTAGCCCCCAT
>MNCI01000427.1:79436-112529 GCA_015680685.1 Gnetum montanum | reverse complement strand
GAAAGTTAAATTTCAACCTAGAGACAAGTTCCTCTACTGGAACCCCACACACGTACCTTAACAAAGGATGTTTTAAACATTGTGAGAAGAGCCTTATATCATTTATGAAACCTTTTCTTATTGGGCCATGTTGATCTACAAACCTAAAAGCTAGAACAAAAAGTAGTTAGTCAACATTCAACAAGTAAAACCTTTCTATGAGCCCAAGCAAGCCAGTGCAAGCGACACCTCATTGAATGGACAACCTTGCTCAATCTTTCAGATCTCCTCCTTTCAACTTAGTCATGGGAAATATGGCCATCCATGCTCACCATATTAGTGGCTACTTGGTTTTTTTGCTTTTTTATTTTACACTTCTTTGTTTTTATACTTTTTTTTTACACTTTGTTATTTTTCAAATTTTTGTTTTACAACGTCATTAGTATGTTTTGACTTTCTTGAATATCTTACAATTTTTTATATTTTAATTTATTTTTATATGAATTTTTCTTCTTTTTTTCTAATAAAATGCTTTGTTTCCAATAGGACATAGTGATGTTGTAGTTGTTTGATAACGACGATTTTTATTTAATGTCTTTGATTACTAATGTTTGGTTTCTATTTTTGAATTTTGATTACTGATGACTAAGACAAAGTTTCTTTTTCATGGAATAGGCAATGAGTCCATGTCATCCACCCATCCACAAACTTTATGGTTTTCCTTTTTTTGGAAATATGAAATCCCTTTTTCATTAATAAAAATTTAATAAACTTGTGACCTTGGTAGTTTCCAAACTTGGGAAAGATTCAAAGGTTTGAACAAGGTGTGACTTCAAGGGGATTCAAGGCTCTTTGTACCTCTCTACTTACCTGAGTACATAATTTTTTTCATGGATTGCTTACCATTCCACGTTGACTAATATCAAGAAGTTGAATAAGTCTTTGCATGGTGTAGTTTCCATCCATAAAATACATAAAAACATAAAATTCAAAAAACAAAGGAAAGGAAAATGATGGAAATTCAAAGCACATCCCTTAGATAAAATAACATGCTACAAGCATTGGTTATGAGGCTAGAAAGACATGTTACTTATGCTTGAAGGTCTGCTCTAACGAAGGCCCTTCCTTACTTCCTACTTCTCTTTTCTTCTTAATTAAGGAATAGTGATTGATTTGTGGGAGCATTCTTGTGTCTCGAGGGGGTGGACCAATCTTAGAGTGATGATGTGAAGTCACTGAAAGTGATTAGTCTTGATTTGGACTAAGGATAGACTCTATTAAGTCATTTAACAATAAAATCCACAAACGACTTCATGTGACCATGATTTGGAACTCCATTCCACTTCCTCTCTCATCCATCGATGCTTTCCATAACTCACCTCACTGTTAGTCTCCATGTTTTTGTTTAATGTGTTAAAATTTTTAGATAGATTCTTCTAGATTCAGTCCTTAACTTTTCATAATTGTTAACCAACTATGGGGTACACAGACTCCTTAGTTGAGGTTATGCAAGGAAAAAAAGGGCATGTGCCTACTATGGGCTAGTTAAGTTCATTATCCTTAGGCATTTCAATAATCAAATATTTGATGTGCCCCATCGATGCATCCAGACAAGCACTCTTTAAGGCATCTTCTCCAATAAATTTCATTCTCTATTTTTCAAATTTTGAACATTCTTGAGCCCTCTTCAAGTATTCCATCATGTTCATGGCTTTTTTGGCTCTCCATAGACACCAATTTCACAAGAAAACTCCTATTTTTGAAGATATTTAATGTGGAAATTTTGGGCATTAGTTCCATAGAAGGATACCCATTGACAAATTCCATACATAAATGGGATGATGTATACAGGATCCCATTGATGTAGGGGTCCACCCACCTATAAATAGGTGGCAACACCTAGCATTTTCACATTTTCTCATAAACAAAGGGGAAGTTTTTGAATTTTTCAAAGCCTAGAACCTTCCAATAGTCATATCTTCCTAACCATTTGTTTAATTCACTCCATTCTTTGATCTTGTAGCTATCGAAGGTAAGCTCTTTGTTGTGGGGGCCACAAGACTTAAGTTTTTGATAAAAAAACTTTCAAAAAATTTCTAACTCCCATAAAGGTTTAACAAATAAACTAGCATTAAAACATCAAATTATAAGAGTTAAACCCTTCCAACAAGCTCCAGTGACACTCTAAGTGAAAAATAATGAAAATAATAATAAAATAATCAATCTACCATGGTCCAAACTTTGCTTAAGTGTAATTGTCCAATGAGAAAGGTACTAAATGTTATAAGTTACACATTGATTACTAATCCTTGGTTATGATGTGACCATAGACAACACCTAACGGAAAGCATGCATAAGAAGGAGGACCATTCCAACTAAGCGACAAAGGACCACAAATAGAAAGAGGCCAAGAGTAGGCCCACAAGTAAGCAGAGACCAATGCAATGGAACCTCTTTAGAAAGATCCCAAAGTGGAATTTTTTGATAGATTCCTAAAGAAGTTGTGACAACAAAATAGTCTCACCGAGATGAGGCACCTGAACCAAGACCAAACCTTAAGGTGATCTTCATGGAAGCCTACCTCAAGTAGATCATGAACAAGGAGGTCTAAAAATTAGTGCTCCAAGAATTAAACTTTAGACCTTTCTTGGAATCTGCACCACCAGAAGTTAAAGCTCAGTTTCAGAACTCTTCAATGTGGTCCACAATCACTTCCAATGAGAAGTCGTACATGGGAGAGACATATCTCTTCTAGAAAAATCAACAAGATAGTTAAATAGTCAAAATCAAGCAGATTTTAATGTCCTACTCAATAAGAGCCATTGTAGAGATTCTTAGGTTACTAGAAACTAGGGCCAACCTTGCAAACATCCCCATGTAGGTAGATCCTGACGTTAAGAGGGAATGGATGTAATGATGTTGTGGAGTCGATTGTAAGGAGTTTGACATGCTCACCATGGAAAAGCATGCATACTTTAAGATTAAAGCCTTCAACCTCAATCCAATAGTGAGTCCAAGTAAGATCACTACCTTTTCCACCTGTGCATGTGCTGCTCTAAGTTGTTGATTCCCCATCAACCTTCCATAGCTGATCTATCTTGAGATAGAAAAGAAATTTAAAGCAAATGAACATGGAAGGATGATACTCCCCCTCCCATGCCTCATTATAAGATTATGCAAGATGGGAGGAAATAGCCTACTACAAAAATGATGCCATCCAACATACTCCATCTATTACTTGGATGAAACTGATGAAAGATAAGGTGTCTGCTAAGATCATCCAAGAAGAGCAATGGCCACCACCACCTCCATCACTTACTCATAAAACAACATGAAAGGCCTGCATTACCCTTGAGCACATGCATGAGATCTGAGAGTAGCTCTTATGTGAGCAAGAGTAGTAAGTAGGAATAAGTGGTAGTGACCCATCTATGTATCGCCTAGTGAAGAGTCACTTTAACGAAGTGGCTCAAACCATCAGCTAGATTGAGAGACGTGGGCCACTTTTTTTAGTCCAAAGAATGCAACTATCCATGAGATCAAATCCTAATTCTCAAGAGATAACAATCTCCCTCTTGAAATAGCAACAATTCCCAAAAATCTCTAGGAATGCCACTACTTTTTCGGTGCATCTAGAGGAGGGTAAGGGGGCAACTATCTTGGTGATGCAACACCATGGGCAAGAGACAGTAGTAGAGATGATTGTTGATATAAATATTAAGGCCTTAAATGTACCTAAAATTTCTATACTAGATGTTTCTATAGTTAAAGATGTGTAGACATCCACAAGACTAGTTGGTGGATCAACTGGTGCAAATTGAGCAACTAATTCCAGATATCTTTGATTGTTTGGATACCATCATTACAACCAAGTCAAAGCTAATTGAAGTGAGGGGAAAATCAAAATAGCCCAAGCTTAGAACTAATGATTAGCTACAAAGGTTTCTAAATTAAGAGCCTACCTTATTGATCCTACATTTTTCAACCCTACGTTGACACGTGATGAAGCTTTTCAACAACTTTAGGACAAGCTCAAATAGGTTGAGAATGCAAAGGAGATAACCATCTTTAACCAATCTATGATCAATGCCAATACATACACCATTCAGATGGACTTGGTCCAGATGCACCATGAGAATGAAATCCTGATCGTAGAGAATCATCACCTATGGAATTTTGATGTGCAAAAGCCGTAGATGAAAGAATTTATCCATCAATAGTAGGAGCAGCTAGCCAAAGTAAACATTGAACTAAGGAGATTAGTAGCCAAAAACAAAAGTCTCTTCATGGAGGAAGTTCAATCCCTTCATCAAAGTCTACAATAGAGAGAGCTACTTAGAAGAACGAGGCTCTTAAATTTTTGAGAGTCAAGAGTCATTACAAAGCTTAGGTCAATCTAGAGAAAGAAATCAATGAAAAAAACATCTAGATGGCAAAGGCAAAAGTCAACAAGGCCCTCTTGCATCTCAAATGAGGTAATTTCTGGTAGCCTATCTTTGATGGGCTCAATGACTACAACAAGGTAGAGATCCACATGAAAGAGCTATGGATCGAGGAGATGAAAAAATACATGGAGCTTGCTAATCTCCATTATGTAAACCTGGCAATGTTGACAATCAAATAGTCATGGTTAAAGTTGGAGAAGTTTAAAGTTGGAGAAGTAAGTGGCTAGTTAGTACTTGTTGTATGAGGTAGAGTTCAAAACCCATAAGGAGATAAAGCAAAATCTTAAGATTTTCAATGCTGAACTTGAGGTTCCCAAGGCATGATTTATCGTTCAAAGATCAACTGCTATGAACCTGGCCAAAAGAATGAATGATAGGAGCTATAAAATGCTCTCAAGGCATTTGATGTTAAACGTAAACTTTTCACTACTTGGTTTGTCAACATGAAGGAACTATTCTCAACAATGCACTATTCCTAGGATGTTTCCACTTTGGCCCACATTTGAGATGTTATGTGGACTATGAAAAATCCTAGGGGAAAGGAGGAGAAGATGAAGGCAATGTTGAATTCCTTTCATCTTCCACCATACATTGCAGTTTCCATCAAACAATCATAACCACCTCAACCACTGCATGCACCCAAAGTACGAGAAGGTCTTTTAGAGCCTTAGGAACCTCCATAACCTGGAACCATTTGATCTTCTCCAACATCTTCGTGCTATCTAAGAAATTTTATTTGTCATTTTTATCTTAGTATTCAATTTTGTTTTCCTAAATACCAAAATTTTGTAATCATTGTAAAACCATATACTCTGGGAACTTAGTTTTTGTTGTGTAGTTTGTGTGCTTTTTTTGTGTGTCAATAATCCCATACCTTCCCAAATTTTGTAAAGAACTCAAGGATGAGTTTTCATTCAATTGTAGGGGTATGATGAGTCATTTGGTTGGCTACATCTATGGGATGCTGTCAACATGACCCCCTCGATGGGATCCTGTTGACATAGCGTTTGATCCATTGATGCATACCTATCGATGAGGCTCCCTATTTTGCCTAGAAATACATGTTTACTAGCCATATTTATGGTATAAGTCTCATAGTTATAGTAAAAATCTTATAGTTTTGTCATTCAAAAGTTAGAATATTTTTCTAAGTTCCTGTAGTAGGAGTCAAAGAGTGTATGGATCTTTATTTGAGCATTGTTATACCTAAGCACTGCAGTGTGTTTGATATTTTAAGTAATTTTCTTTAATGTTTTAAGTAATTAAGTAATTAATTAAGATATAATAATCTAAATTAAATATCGATTAATTAAACACATAAGTATGACCACATCAAGCATATTCTTGATGCTTGGTAATCCCAATAATGCTTAATGTTTGGTAACATAGTAGCGTTACATGTGTTCAAGATGTGTATAGCAAGTGGGAATAGATGCTTATGTTAGGATTAGTTAAATGTTAGCTAGTTAGATTAAATTAGAAATTAAATACTTTTCATTCTTTATTATTTATTCTTAGGCAACTTAGAACATAAAACATAAAAATGATAAAAATCGTATGCCTCAATTGCACTTAACCATACCTTTACATTTCACAAGCTTAATTGGGAAGACAACAATTGCAACAGTTAGTTTCACTTCCTAGAGACCAGTGTACTTAGAAGGCTATAAGTCCACGAAATTTGACCAAATCACATGTGAACACTTAGTGATTTGTATGGTTGGACATAGGGTCTACTCGTCGCTCATCAATAGACAATTATCCTCTAACTTTTTAATTAAGAATTTTAAGTTATATTTACTTAAATTACTATTATCAGTTATATAAAAAATTTTAAATCTATTTCCCATAGTAATAACTTCATTAGTTTTAAATTTATTAATAACACAATGATTAGCTTAATATAGAACACATTTTCCATTATCAAAAAGTTGACTAACACTCAATAGACTATGTTGTAATCTTATAACATAGGACATTATCAATTTTATTATAGTTCTTACCTCCAACTATATCTTTTCCTTTGATGTAGGCTTATTATTATCTTCAAAAGTGATGCTTTCATCATCATAGCTTGTAAGAAACATGAATCTTGATCTATCCTAGTCATATGCCTTAAGCATCCACTATTAAGATACCAAAAAGTAGACGATTTGTCTTCAAGATCTAGCTTAGCCATGTATGCCTTGTACATTATATTCAAGGAAATTCATATCTTTTTATATTGGTGCTTTTTTTTTTCTAATATACATGTCTTGGATAGCTTTTAAAAATCTAATATTTTCATAGCTATGATAGACATGTCTCTTCCATGCTGATAGAGTAGACTTGTATCTAAGAACTAATTCATTAGTAGATTTCCCCATAGTTAAATTCATGGTAGTAATCATAGTTATCTTCTTGTAGATGGCCTATGGCTTGGTAAAGAAGATAGTTGGTAAAAAACTATTTTTCTCACCTTTCATTCTAACATCAACCTCTTTAGGTTGATCCTTTCCTTCCAAAGTTATTATGAGAGCAAGAATACCTTCCTTATTTGTATCATCATATGTAGATTCAAGATGCTCCCAAATTTTCTTTTTGATTTTGTTGTAACCAAGTTAAACATCTTTGAATACAAAGTGTAGTAGAAGATTTCTATGACCTTAGAATTTACCTTATGTTCCTTCTTTTCACTTTTTGTCCATTTATTTTATGACTTGATTCTTGAGTGGTAATCAAGTCATAAAATACCCATGCTCAACCAATGGTCAGATATCAAAATCAGTGGACTATAACAAATACCTCATCTTAGTTTTCTAATAGTTGTAATTTGATCCATCTAAACATGGAGGCTTATTGGTAAATTATGTACCTATAATAGACATAATAAAACAAGAACAAAATCTTGATGAAGATCAATATATTATTTAAGAGACCAAGCTTTAATTCTGGTTGTGAATCAAATAACACATCCTAGAGGGGAAAAGAATATGATATTCCAATAGATATGGCATAATTAAAACTACGACTAGTAACTAAATTTTCTTACAAATATTGAAATAAATCAAAGTAAAATACATTTAACTAAGATCAAAGTGAAATGCAAGAAATAAAATGAAATGGCTAGTACACACCAAGATTTATAATGGTTTGGCTTAGGCCTAGTTCCCTCTACGAGGCTATCCAATCTCTCCAATCTCTAGGTTTTCTTCTGATCCTTAGATCCATGAAGAACAAATAGTTGTTTCAAGGATTTTTAGTCTCCATTTTTTATAACCAAAGGTTTTAGGCTTAAATCCTTAAACTAGAATTCAAAACAAAGGAAAATAAAAACGATGCTATCAGGATCTTTTAGTAGATCAAATCACATCTAATACAAGCATAGATCATGCAAAAGATATAATAATAAGAATTAATGGATATAAAAATATGTAATATTTTTTATTTTAGCTCTTTTCTTTATACATTAAAGCTTTTTTCCAAAACTTACTTTGATACTACTTACTAGCTATTGAAATACCAATATTGATTCAACGATCAATCTCTATCTATGCACTAACAACCATGAAAGCAATGATATTCTTAGATGAACATTTCATTTCCAAATACAAATGACATCTCTTATTCCTTAATGCTTTGTTTATATCATAATGATGAATGGGGTTTTTGCTTTTTAGCCTTTTTTATTTTTATCATTTTTCCCCTAAAAGGTCAATCTTAACTAAGAAGGTCGATCAACCTATTACTCCTATAGTAAAAAAAAAAAACCAGGTTTCATCATAGTCATCCTTCTCAATTTTAAGTATTTGAAGCTAGTCAACTATCATCATCTAGTGGTCTTGGATCAAAGAACCTGTGGACAAGTTGATCGACCTTAAGAGTGATTTCTTTTTCCAACACTAAACTTTGATATAATTTAAGTTAGTCAACTTAAGTGTGTATCATTTTTCTTCACCTTTTCCAACTCCCAAGTAGGTCAACCTTAATCAAGGATGACCAACCTTAATTTTGTGCATTTTTCCATCTAACTTTGAAAAGCTCTTAGGTAGGTCAACCTTAAGTGAAATTGGTTGACCTATCAAACTATTTGATTGAGCTAAGTGTAATTTGGACAAATGGAGCACTACTAATTTTGGCAATGTACTTTACCATCAGAAATATGTCCAAGACATCTTTTAATTTGACAAACAACATGCATTTTAACATTTCAAATCTTCACTTTGATCAAGAAAGTATTTTCTCCAATACTAAAAGCTTAACTACATGAGCTTAAAGGGTATGAAATGACAAAAATTGGATTATTTTATAAGTTATGACATCAAGAAGTCTCTTTGAGATGAAAATGGCATGAACTCCCCTTATCAAATAAAGAAAAAAAATAAAGAGTATATATGGATATTTATAATAGTGATATCATAGATGTGACATTTCACTTGTGCTATCAGAGCTACAATATCACTAACTTTAAAATTTAATTTTTCCTTATATTTATTTAAAAATTTGTTGTTTGTTTACATATTAAGAGTCTTGAGACTTCTAAAGGTTGTTATGTAGAAGGGTAATGCCAGAATTTAGGTAGATGAAGTCAAAATGATCAAGAATGGTTGGTAAAGGTTAAAGTACAAGAGAAAATAGAAGAAATTGTCAAATTATAAAAAAATAGTTGAAGAGAATTAATCATTATTATGATGAATGAAGTTACATAGTAGTGCACAATTATCAAGATTATGTGAAATTGATTCTTAGACATCATCCACAAGAGTTATACAAGTGGGTCCTTCATAAAGTAAGCTACTACCTTTAATGTCCTTGTAAAATCACTCTTAGAAGCATTTGTGGACACTCAAGAAATTGAATGTGAACTATATTATTATTCCAATTCATACATTCTTAACTATTATAGTTAGAATCCTATATTATGCTACATAAAACTATTGAATTCATAATCATATAGACTAGTAAGATGAAGTGGCTTTAAAAGGGGTTATAGTCAATGAGACATAAGAAGCCCTATCATAATTGTAATGAATCCCATGTATGATTCATGGTTAATTTTATCATTATACCTATTGATAAGAATTCAAAATCAAGTTTAGTTCTCTTTCCAATGACATCATCTTGTATCATCCTAGATTAGCACCATGTATCCAACTTACCAATATGTCAATACAACATCATTGCATAAGATAAATTGAAAAATTATCATTTGGTCCATTAGTAATAATTAATTAACCATTGAATTTCAGTGTTATTATCCTTGACCATTGATTAGTAGAGCACCTTTAGGCATGGGTCATATGTATTTTTAGTTTCATAACCAATACTGACCTCATTAACAATGCAATCATGTCTTTTCAATCACATGATGAAATTAGTCTAAGAAATCATGGGATTCTTGAAAGTATCCTACCTTCAAGCATGGGTGACATATCTTTCAAATGGTACTCCAACAATGAGTGCTTATGTATTAATTAATCAATTAATTATTAGTTTCCATTTTTAGAGGACTACCTTCATGTGCATGTAGCATGTCTTTCTAGTATCATAACAAGGTAACATTGTTTTTATTCATTATTTTCTAAAGACAAGAAAATATAAGTGTTATTATATTAGCATGAGATCAATAGAACACATGGTGAAAATTAAGGAATTAACAAGTTCTCTTGATGTCAAACCATTATCCATCCCTTTTTCTCCTTCACCCTTTCTTTAAGGCCTATGATTATGGGTTCAATTATGAGAAGAATCTCATTATTTCCATGGTAAGGATCTTTTAATACTAGAAATAGACGATTAGATAATGTGATATCACTATATGTGTAATTATTCCTTTAATGATTTGATAGCATAGAGTAAAATTATTTTAAATTAAATGATATCTTATATATTGTTGATGGCTTTATTGATAGAAATAATGAGATGTACAATCCACAAAGTAGATGATTTAAAGAATGATATAATATATAAAAAATGAAAGATATCAAAGAATAGGAAATCATACTAAAAGTTAAAATAATTTTAAATAATTAAAAGATATTGAACAAGTAGAAATTTCACAAAAACTATAAATAATATCAAGAAATTTTAAAACAAAAAGAATTAAAAATGATGGTTATAATGCCTAAGTAAGATGATGAACTCCCTCACAAGTAAGATTTGAAAAGGACATGTGAAAAATTAAATAGGTGATGGCCTTGGTGATCAATATTGAAAAAGTCTTGGCCTAATAAGATTCTCCAAATGGTTTGACCTATTGAGTGTTCATCTAAATGAGCTTCTATAAAATACTAAGATGATAAATCTACATGGCTCTAGAGTTATATGAGTAGTGGATGATGTAAGATCCTACTCATAATATCTAGAACCTTGTGCATTAGGAAATATTATTAGAGCTAGAGTAAACTAAGGATCTTGTCCCTTGATTTTATATCAACTTATCTTATTCTGGTGTCATGTCTCTAATTAATACACTTGTTGTGAACTTTATTAAACATAAGGACTCCTAAGAGATTTTCATCTAGCAAGGTTAGGTTCATTAGGACTTCCGTCTGGGCTAGATTGATATTTATGTCTAGGTTATGGACTATTATTAGTATATGTAGCTCAACCTAAATCGGCAAGGTAGGTAATTTCTCAAACACTTATTCATATGGTAAATACCCTATAGGAATTTTCTATGTTGATTGATAAACCCATACACCATCATTTAGCTTGGTCTTCCAATCCTTCCTATATCAACTAACTATCCATGTAATAATTTTTCTAATCTCTCTAATTGTTAAAAAGTATTGTCCATTTACTTAGGGATGGTACAATGTGATTAGTTTGTGTTAAACCCCAAGACGTTGCATTAGTTTCTTAAATGTTAAATGTAGCTCCTGTAAAATGCATTTTTTTATCCAAAATCATTCTTAGTATCCCAAATCTATTCACCACATGTTACTAGAAGAATTTTGCAGTTGTTATTAATGTACAATCTTAACTATAGCATTTTCTATTCGCTTCATACAATAGTCAACTACAATAATTATATATGGATTTCCATTTAACATAGGCATGATGGAACCCATAAAGTTAACTCCCTAAATATCAAATGATTCTAATGACTATATCCATTATTGTCATCTTTCATATCTAGCTATCTCTCCATATCTTTGGTATTTGTCATATGATTGTAAAAATTGGTATGCATTTCTAAAGATGGTAGGTGAAAACGACCTAACCATAAGAATTTTTATGGTTGTGTGCTTTCCTTCATAGTGATCCCCATATGGTCTACCATGTAAATTATGCAATATCCTTTATTGATTTTCTTTGAAAACACACCATCGAATTAGACCACTAGCAAAAATTTTATAAATATTATCCTTAATTTCAACAAAGTGTTTTATCCTCATGAAAAAATATTTCTTCTTTTTCTTATCCCATTTAGTAGGGATTTCCTAAGTACTAAGATACGTTAAATAATCCATTATCCATAATTTCTTTACTATAGGATCTACAATCCTCACTACCATTGTGAATGGTAGTTCATCTAGAAATTGATTAGACAAAGGTTTTTCATCATCTTGTTTTTTTTTTCATTTAACTAAGATAAATGATCTACTACTACATTCTTAGTCTCTTTATAATCAATCATAGTAATAGAAAATTCCTATAAGATTAGAAGCCATCATATGATACAAGGGCTTACTACAAGCTTTTTCATTAAAAATCTTATGGTGTTGTAATCAATATGGATATAGATAGGCTAGCCAAGCATGTAATGTTGGAACTTTTCCAATGCATAAACCATTGTAATTAATTCCTTTTTATGGTTGTGTAGTTGAGTTGTTCTCCTCCTATACTTTGTCTTGCATCATTAATATTATATGATCTTTTCTAATGATATAATTATGAAAGCAAAACATCCAATGCATAATTGGGTGTATCTATTATTATAGGAAAATGACTAGTCTAGTCTAGAGATTATACAAATGGAGACTCTACCAATTTCTACTTTAAGATTTCAAATGTCTTTTTATACTCATCTAACCAAAGAAACAATGCATCTTTCTTGGTTAATTTTGCCAGTAATTTAGCAATCTTTAAGAAATTCATAATAAATATTAGATAGTACCTAGTATTACCAACAAATGATCAAATATCTTTAACTATTTACAATATCTAGGTAATGCCCTATATGAATCTTATTTTTTTAAAAAAATCCATCTTAATTCTTTTTTCTATAATTTTCTATCCTAAAATGATACCTTCCAATTGAGCTTTGAATTTATTTTAATACATCGTTTTAGTTCTTACTCTAAATGATCCAAGACATGTTTGAAGTTAGAACTATTTGTGGAAAAGTCGTCCATAAAGACCTCTACTCTATGACAAATCTATTTTTGAAATATGTTGACAACTAGTCTTTGGAATGTCACAAGAGCATTATAAAGACCAAATGACATTTGTCTATATGCATATATCCCGTAAGAACTTATAAAGGTGGTATTTTTCTAGTATTCTGATATTATGTGAATTAGGTTTTATCCACTCTACCCATCTAGAAAACTGTAGTACGTATGCCTCACAGTAGCATCTAAAATTTGATCTACAAATAGCAAAGGAAATTTGTCTTTTAAAATAGCCCTATTTAATAGCTTGAATATACAAATCCCTCACTCTTCATCTTTCTTTGGAAAAATAATAAATGAAAATATCCATTCATTATCTACAATTGGATCGATGAATTCATCTTTTAGCAACTTCTTAAGCTCTTGCTTAACTACTTCTTTCATATTTAAATTTAGTATTCATTGGAGTTGATGACATGTGATGAGTGATGAGGTACCCCTATGCCCAACTATACAAATCACTAAGGTGTTTGCGCACAATCTAGTCAAATTTTGTGGACCTATAATTCTCAAGTGCACTAGTTCCTCTAAGAAGTGAAATGGGCATTGAGAACATTCGTTGTCTTCCCAACTACACTTGTGAAGCTCAAGTGTATGGTTTAAGTGTAATTAAGGTACATGAGTTTTCTCATTTTATGTTTTATAATTTTAGTCACCTACAAGAAGAATGAAAGGTATAGTGATTTAAGATCTAATTCATTCATTGCCTAGCTAGCCTAACACAAGTACTCGTCCCACTTTCCTAGACACATCCTAAACACATATAGCATTGTTGGGCTACCAAACATTAAACTTTTCTGGGTTACCAAACACTATATGTATGCTTGAATTGGTTGTGCTTATGTTCATTAACAACTAAAAATTAGTTGCTTAATTTAAATGCATTAAAGTGCATGAAAGTAAAGTGTATTAAAGGAAACATTAATCTATTCTCAGTGCTACAAGGATTATTAAAAGGGTTCATTTTTATTCCCATCACACTACTGTGCTTAGGTACATCAATGCTTGAACAAAGATCTATACACACTCAGACTCTTGTTGCAGGCACTCAAAAAATATTCTAACTTTGGAGAAAATAAACTACAATAGCTTCACTACTCTATGAAAAAACTATGAAAAAATCTCTTAAAATTGTGAGCGTAGGTGCTATATTTATAGGTTGACATATACCCTGCGATATCGAATATCCAAAATCACATCCTAGGCTTCAACATTGCATCATGGGCTCCAACGTTAGGTATTCAATGTCACAGCTCTGATATTGGGTATTCGATATCGAAGTGTGTTAGAACATAACTCATCAGACCCCCACAATTGAATGAAAACTGATCTTTGAGTGAAGAAGAGGAGGAAAAAGTTTATTACAAAATATTAGGAAGGTATGGGATTATTAACTAACATACAAACTGACTCAGATAGAATAAACAAACTCTAAGTGCCCAAGTATATGAAGTTACAATCTTTTAGAAAATTAGGTATTCACGATAAGAGAAGTGAACACCCTAGATAGAATTGACATCCACCCCTTTTGGCGATTGAAGAGAGAGAGAGAAGAGCCAATGATCATGAATGATCCTCGTCATGTGGTACTGTTGCATCATCCTTGGTGAAGATAGTCCCACTTCTAGTCCATGCTTCCCACTAAAATCATAACAGAATCATGAATTAGTATGCAATGTATAGCACATAGTTGTTAAATGCCTTGTCTCATTGATGGTTACACTTAGCTAGGTTGTGATTGTGGTAGATCGATTCCTTTACGAGTGTTAGCAAGAAGGCTAACAAATAGGGTAAAACAGATAAGTGGTCCATTATATTTGAAAAAGTTCTATACAAGAAAATATTTGAAGAGGATGTAAGAATTTACAATAATAAAAAGGGAAGTTCACTGAAAAATGTTGTGAAGATGTGCACAATTCAATGTCATTGATGAGATAAACAAAAGGATTTGATTATAAGAGTGTCTAAGGATAAAGAAATTAACTAATCCCACCAAAAGATATATAAGTGGGTCCTCCCCAAAGTAGGCACATGCCTTTTATGCCCTTGCATAACTTTAAACCAAAGATCCTATGGGCTCTGTGGATGATTAATGATTACTGAAGGTTTAAGTACAAAAACCTAGAAGAAACTACCTAAGAATTTTGACACATTTAACCAAGACATCAAACAAGAACATGAAATCAGTAGTGAGGTGAGACATGGAAAGCATAGATGGATGAAAGAGAGTGGAATAGAGTTCCTAATTAGGGTCACATGAAGTTCCTTATAGATTTTATGGTTAAATGACTTGATAATATCCATCATTGGTCCAGACCGAAACCAACCTCATTTAGTGACTTCACATCACCATTCTAAGACCAGTCAATCCCCTTGAGACACAAGAGTGCATCAACAGAACAATCATCATTCCTTATTAAAGAAGAAAAGAGAAGTAGAAAGTGAGGAAGGGCCTTAGTTAGACAGGATCTTCAGGCATGAGTAACATGTCTTTCTAGTTCCATAACCAGTGCTTGTAGCTTGTTTATTTTTTCTAAGGTGTGTGATTTGAATTCCCATTGATTTTTTTATGAGAACCACATCATGCAAAGATGTATTCAACTTCCTTTTATTGGTTGACATGAAATGGTAAGAAATCCATGAAAACACACATGTACCTAGGCAAACAAAAAGGCACAAAGAATACCAAATCCCTTTAAAGTCACACCCTATTCAAACCTTTGAATCCTTTCCAATTCTAAAAACTACCAAAGTCACAAATTTTTTAATGTTTTGTTAATGAAAAAGGGACTACACATTTCTAGAATAAGAAAACCATAGAGTTTGTGGATGGGTGGATGTTTTGGACTCATTGCCTATTACATGAAAAAGAAACCATGTCTTAATCACCTGTAATGAAATTCAAAGCCAAAATCTAGACACCAATAATGAAATAATAAAATGGTACATACCACCATCAAGCAATGCATTACCACTATACTTGGCACTTATTAACAAAAAGTTAGAATATCACACCAAAATAAAATAAAATAAAATATAAAAGAAAGTGTAAAATATTCAAGAAATAGCAAATGTACTAACAATGGTGAAAAAAAAATTTAAAAATATTAATAACATGAAAACAAGTAGATGTAAAATAAAGAATGTGTAAAATAAAAATGTGTAAAACAAAAAGATCAAAAAACTAAGGAGACAGTTATATGGTTAGCATGGGTGGCCATCTCCCTTATGACTAAGTTGAAAGAAGGAGATCCAAAATATGGAGTGTGGTTGTTCATGTGATGAGCCATTTGTTGTATTTGCTAGCTTATGCTCATGGAAAGGGTTGACTTGTTGGATGTTGACTAGCTATTTCTTATCTAGGCTCTCAAGTTTATAGATCATCATGGCCCTAGAAGGAAAAGTTTTATAAATGATGTAAGGTCCTTCCCACAATGTTTGGAACTTAGTTCGTTGAGGTACATGTGTGGGATTCTAGTAGAGAACCTTATCCCTGATTGAAATTTGACTTTTCTAATTTTAAGATCATGATGCTTTTTGTTGTAGGTCTTGTGCAACTCATTAGATGATTGGGCCACCAATTGATTTTCATCTAGCAAGTTGAGATTAATTAGTCTTTCTTTTTGTGCTAGACTCAAGTTGAGGTCAAGGTCAGAGGCTATTGAAAGTGTATAGAGCTCAGATTAAATAGGAAGTGTTGATGATTTTCTATACACAAGCTTATAGGAAGAATAGCCTATAGGAAGTTTCCATGTTGAGTAGTAGGCCCAAAGGACATCGTTGAATTTTGTGCTTCAATCTTTCCTATATTTGCTAACAGTTCTTATTAGAATCCTTATGATTTCCCTATTGGTAACCTTAGCTTGACCATTGGCTTGGGGATGGTAGGGCGTTGTGAGTTTATGTTCAACCAAAAAGTGTTGCATGAGCTTTTGAAAAGTAGTTCTTGTAAAGTGAGTTCCATTATCAGAAATTAATACATGTGGCACACCAAACCTATTTACAACATTTTTTTGTACAAACCAAGCAGTAGTAGAAGATGTATAGTTGATGATGGCTGCTACTTCTGCCCATTTCATATAATAGTCAATAACGACTATGATGTATGCATTTTCATTTGACATGGGCATGATGGATCCCATGAAATCAATGCTCCAAATGTTAAAGGGTTCTAGTGGTTGAATCCATTACTAAGGTCCCTTGATTTGAGTAATCATTCCACCATCTTGTTGGCATCATTCACAAGAGAAAATGTAATGATGAGCATCCCTAAAGATTTTTGGCCAATAGTACCTTGCCATCAAGATTTTAATGGTCGTGTGTCTCCCAACATAGTGTCCTCCACAAGGACCTTCATGAGCATCTTGGAGAACACGTAGTTGATCAACATCAAGGACACACCAACAAACCAAGCCATCGACACACACCTTGTAGAGGTATATTTTGATCTCCATGAAGTGTTTTACCTAGTGAAGAAACTGTTGTTTCTTCCAATGGTCCAACCCTTGTGGCATCTCTTGGGTAAAAAGATAGGTGAGAATTCCATAATACCATTTAGGCTAATTGGGAAATTGTTTAGTTATAGCCCTAGCAAAGTGAAGTTTATCAGGAAACATATCAGATAGTGGGTTTTCTTCCTCTTTATTATTCCATCACAACTGAGACAAGTGATCAGCAACCACATTCTTAGTGCCCTTTCAATCTACCATCGTAAGATCATTGGCTTGTTCATTAAGAAGCAGATGCCACTATGGTCTGTGTGTACAAACACCTTATATCCAAGCACATAATGCCTAAATTTCTCTAGAGCAAATACCATTGGCATCAATTATTGTTTTATAGTGGTGTAATTTAGTTGTGCATCAACAATGCTTCAACTAGCATAGTGAATGTAGTAAGGATGTTTCTTGTCATCCATCTGCATAAGCACAACTCCCAAGGCATGATTTGATGCATTCTTCATGACATGAAATGTTCTAGAACAGTCAGGTGCTTATAGAATTGGAGTTTCTATAAGTTTCTCTTTTAGCTATTGGAATGATTTTTCACATTTCTCAATCCAGATAAATGGAGCATCTTTCTTTGTCAGCTCAACCAATGACTTTGCAATCTTAGAGAAATTCTCTATGAATCATTAGTAGTAGCTAGTATGTTTAAGAAATAATTAAACATCTTTGATAATTTCTGGTTGATGGGTTATTCCTTGGATGACCCTTATTTTCTTAGGGTCTACCTCAATTCTTACTTGTAATATTTTGTGCCCCAATATAATGCCTTCCTAGACCATTAGATGACTCTTTTACCAATTGAGCTACAAGTTGGTTTCAACACATCGTTTTGCACTTGCTTAAGGCAGTCCAGGGCTTGATCAAATGTAGCTCCATAAGTGGAGAATTCATCCATGAAGACTTCCATATCACATTCGATTTGCTATTGAAAAATGCTTAGAACTAGGTGTTGGAATGTAGCAGGAGCATTGCATAGACCAAATGGCATCTTGCAATATGTAAAAGTTTTCCAAGGACTCATGAATGTTGTCTTCACCTGGTCCTTTAGTGTAATTTGAATTTGGTTATAACTACTATAACCATCTAGAAAACTATAGTAGCAATGCCCAAATATTGTGTCTAACACCTGATCAACAAATGGTAATGGAAAATGATCCTTGAATGTTGCCATATTCAACAATCAAAAATTGATGCAGACTAGCCACTTACCTTCTTTCTTTGGCACAATCATGAGTAGACTAACCATTTACTATTCACAATGGGATAAATGAACCCCACCTTGAGGAGTTGTTTGATTTCCTCTTTGATGATTTGCTTCAATTTAGGATGCAATCACCTTTGTGGCTGTCTCTTTAGCTTCATGGCTAGATTAGTGTAGATATGATGCTAGCATATCCTAGGATCAATCCCTGTGAGTTCAAGATATGACCAAGAAAAAGTTCCTAACCATTTTTCAACCATATTCAATAGCATATTTTTCTACTCTAAATCAAGATTTGCATTGATTATGACCAACTTCCCATTTTTAAAAAACACATATTCTATTCCAACCAGTAGCATTTTTAGTTTAAGGGGCTCTTACTTGAAATTTTTAGGAATCCCCAACTCTCCCCAATAAGTATCATCATTTGCATCATCAGAGAGTTGGTGATAAACTTTCTCTAGTTCATCCATGTCTATGACATATGTGCATGTTAGGCTCTTAGTTGGTTTCATGCAAAGTGAGCTACTCTCAGAATTAGCGATCAGCCATTGGACATCCTCCTATTTTGTGGCTACGACATACAAACACCTTTAAATTTCTGCTTCCAGTGCATACTGCTTGCATGCAGAGATATATGCTTATTTCATGGTCCAAAGTTTCTGCACACAAGTGCATCCAATATCACTATGCATGATGCATGGAACTTACTTCTTCTTGATCTTTCTAAATGCATTATCTTTGGATATTTCTAGGAAAAGATCTCTAATGCCCATTCTTGCATCAATGATGCTAAGCCATGTCCTTCCCATGATGATTGGGAAATCCCCTTTGCAGTTCTCCACCTTGATCACTAGGAAATCAATAGGATAAGATCACCCATAGATAGTGGTCACAATGTCTTCCACCAATTCCAATGGAATAGTGCTGGACTAGTGATGAGTGGAGAGGTACCCCTATACTCAACCATATGAATACGAGCGTCTCACACATGATCCGGTCGAACTCCAAGGACTAAGTGCTTACGCACCTTAATGGAGCACTTAAGGTTAACCAATCGTTGTCTTCCCAGACTTATTTGTATTGTCACGGTTGTATGGTTAAGTAAGTTTGAGGTATGTGATTTTTATAACTTTTATCTTTTTAATGCCTATGCTAGTAGGGAAAGGTGAAGAGAACTAAATAACTAATTTTCATTTACTATTCACTAACTAAGTTTTAATTATCCTAGCATCAGTATCCGTTCCCACTTGCCGCACACACCCTAAACCAGTGCAACACTACTCGTTACTGGGTTACCAAGCATTACACACGTGCTCGAAGTAGTCGTACTAAATGCAGTTAACTAGGAGAGTCAAGGGTTGAGAGAGATTAATTATCTAGAAAAGAATTTAAACATTTAACAATAATTAAATCCTATTTAGCTTAGTCCATATGCTGCAAGGTTTATCAGAAAGTTCGTCTTTATTATCGTACACAAATGTGTGCTCAGGTACAATTTTCTCGAATAAAGATCTGTTCACTTTGAGGCTCCTACTATGGGCACATGGAAATTATTCTAACTCTGGAATGGTAAAATTGCTATAGTTTGGCTAAGGGACTAACTCTAGATGATTGAACAAGGGAAAGCCACCTCTTATTTATAGACATGGTGGCAGGCTGTGATATCGCATATGCGATATCGTAGGGGCCGACATGATATCACGAATGCGATATCATGTACGTGATATTGCGGTGCATCATACATCCATGACTGAATGAAAACTCATCCTCGAGTTCCTTACAAAATATTGGGAAGGTATGGGATTATTGAATTGAATGATACTAATGGTGAATGGGGTGACATGTGAATGGATCATCATTACAATACATGACAAATTAGTGTTCATGACAACAAGAGTGAACACTATACACATTTGACATCCAGCCTTATTTGGCAACTAAGAGAAAAGAGAGAAGAGAGAGAGAAAATAAGAGGTTTGTTGCTACTGATGCCAAGATTGCACTTTTCGTTGTCCATCCATAAGCGCATCATCAATCTTGTTCCTTGCATAACTATTTCAGCACTAGTCCATTCCAAGTGTTTCCTCTAGATCCAATCCGTTGTTGTATGATTACCATCTGCACACACAACACAATCTGATATTAACAAGGGTAAATGAATCACAATGCAGTTAATACCTTGCCTCAGTGTAAGGTCCATTGGCTGAGTTGTGATATGGCTAATGCAGATCTGGAGATATAATACTGGTGGCTACCCAAGGTGTAGGGGGAAGGAGAAAATCGAAAAAATTGGACCAGGACCCCCATGACTAAGAGCGAACCTCTGATAGCGAAAGAATGGAGAAAAGATAAGGAATAAGAAATATGGAGAAAGAGAAAAAGAAACAATGACAACGCCGATAAAATGGATGTCAAATATGGAGATGAAGAAAATAAATGGTGATTGCAGAAATGTGTAAGGGAAAGAAATTAATGGATGCACCAAATAGGAATGCCATTGGATCCTCCCCAAAGTAGGCTCATGCCCTTAATGCCCTGACAATCCCGCATTCAAAGAGTCCGTAGGCTCTAGGAATGCCATTTGGAAATAAGAGTTAAAGTCTTAACTGCAAAAGTTTACCAAAAAGAAAACAATGCGTCAACCAAAATATAGACTATTGATATAACCAACAATGAGGTGAAAAATGGAGAAAGAATGATGGAAAGAAGAGAATGGAAAGGAGTTTTAGGAATAAGGTGATGTACAGCCACTTATGTATTAATGGTTAATGTGACTTAGTAGATCTCATTCCAAATCTAGCCTCAAACAATCCACATCTAGTGACTTCGCATTAATACATTTGGCCAATCCATCCACTTGAAGTAACAAGAATGCTTCCACCAAAAATTCACTACCATTCTGACGAAATGAAAAAGGAGAAATTAGGAAAAGAGAAGGGGCCTTTAGTTAGAGGGAAAATTTTTATTTAGTTTCATAACCAGTGCTTGTAGCCCAGATGATTATTTTTTCTAACAGGTGTGCTTTGAATTCTCACTATTTTTTTTTTGTGTTTTGCATGAGAACCACACCATGTAAAGACTTATTATTTTTATTAGCTCAGCTTCCCAATAATTGAGCAACATCGGAATGGTAAGAAAAGCCCAAGAAGAAAACATCCAAGCACCCAAGAGAATGGCCAGCACAAGTGCATCAAGTTCCCTTGAAGTCACACCCTTTTCAATCCTTGAGTCCTTCCTTAGTTTGAGAAATACCCAATCACCAATTCATTGATAGTTTTTATTGTTTAAGGAAGGGGACTGTACAGTTCCAAGCTAAAAGAGACCATAGAAATTCATGGATGCATGGATGATGTGGACTCATTGCCTGTTATATCAAAAGAACCATACCTTAGTATCAACATCATCACTCAAAGGTAAAAACCAAACATTAGCAATCAATAGAATACAGTTCATACCATCCCTAGGAGCACTTATTAGGTGACAAACTTAACAAAATAAATAAACACACAATAAATGAAAAAGTATGAATGATGTTGCAAAAAAAAATAAGAGAGTTAAAAAAATCTACAAAACAAAAATGTGTAAAAAAAACTTAAAAAGGAACTGAGGGCCTTGATTGATCAACATAGGTGGCCATCTCCCCCATGATTGAGTTGGAAGGGGGAGATCTAAAATAATGAGTGAGGGTGTCCTTCCTCAGAAGTACTATGTGCACTGGTTGTTCTAAGTTCATGGAAGGGTTTGGTTTGTTGCACATTGATCAATAATCTCTTATCAGGGCTTTCATGTTTGTATATGGTCATGGCCCCTGAGGGAAAGGTTGTATGAATAATGTAAGGCCCTTCCCACAGTGTTTAAAATTTTGTGCATTGTGGCACATGTGTGGGGTTCCAGTAGAAGGCCTTATCTCCTAATTGATACTTAACCTTCTAAATTTTCAAGTCATGACATTGCTTGTTATGTGCCTTGTGCAACTCATTTGATGACAAGGCAACTAATCAATTTTCATCCAACACGTTTAGAGTTGCTATTCTTTGCTTTTGTGCTAGATCAAGGTCAAGGTGGAGGTCACATGCCATGGATAGTGTATAGAGCTTGGTTTGAATTGGAAGCTTTGGAAGTTTTCTGTATACTAACTCATAGGGAGAGTAGCCTGTAGGGAGTTTCCAAATGGAGTAGTATGCCCAGAGAGCATCATTTAGTTTAGTGCTCCAATCTTGCCTATATTTGCTAATTTTCCTTGTTAATATTTTAGTAATCTCCTGATTAGTCACCTCGACTTGGCCATTAGCTTGGGGGTGATAAGGTGTAGTCAATTTATGTTCAACCCCTTAGTGTTCCATCAACTTCCAAAAGGTTGCACCCATGAAGTGTGTTCCATTATGTTGTTGCACAAATCATGTAGCTGTAGACAATGTGCAGTCTGTAACAACAACTACTTCAGCCCATTTTGTTAGATAGTCAATATCAACAATGATGTAAGCTTTTCCATTGGACATTGGTGTAATGGGCTCCATAAAGTCTATTCCCCAAATGTAGAAGGGTTTCAAAGGTTGAATCCATTGTTGTAGACCCTCCATGCTAGCATTCATTCCTCCATCACGTTGACAGTGCTTGTAGGATTGGATAAATTGATGGGTGTCCCAAAATAATGTTGGCTAGTAATATCCTGCAAGCAGGATCTTAATATTCATTCATCTCCCTAAATAGTGACCCCCACAAGGGCCCTCATGAGTGTCTTGGAGAACTCTTAGTTTGTCCACATCAGGCACACACCATCAAACCAAGCCATCAGGAAAGACTTTGTAAAGTTATCCATTGATCTCCATGAAGTACTTGGCTCTGTGAAGAAACTATTGTTTCTTCCTAAATTCTAGTTCATGTGGTGTTTGTTGGGAAAGGAGATAGGTGAGAATGCTACTATACCAATTCGTTCTCGTGGGTTGGTTATTCACTACACCGACAAAGAGGGCTTCGTCAGGGAAATGATCACATATGGCATATTCATCCTCCTTGCTGTCCCAGTGCAACCAAGATAAATGATTTGCACCTACGTTCTCAGTGCCCTTTCGATCTATCATCATTAGATCGAACTCCTATAGGAATACCAGCCATCATATAATATGAGGGCTAATCGTTGGCTTGTTCATAAGGAACTTGATTGCACTATGATCCGTATGGATGAACAGTTTGTAACCTAACACATAGTGCCTAAACTTATCCAGTGCAAACACTACTATACCATTAATTCTTATCCTATGGTTTCTAAGACTTGGTCAACAAATGGCAACGGAAAATGATCCTTGAATGTTGCCATGTTCAGCAGCCTAAAATCTAAACACACACTCCATTTGCCTCCCTTTTTAGGCACAATCACTAGAGGGCTAACCCATTCACTATTAGCAATGGGATATATGAACCCAACCTTAAGAAGTTGTTCTATCTCTTCTTTTACTATTTTTTTTTAATTTTGGGTTCAATCGCCTCTACAGTTATTTTCGAGGTTTCATGGAGGGGTCCGTGTAAATCCTATGCTAGCATATCCTAGGATCTATTCTAGTTAACTCGGGGTATGATCAGGCAAAGGATTTTGACCACTTGTTTATCACTTTCAATAGTCTTTCTTTTTGTTTGGGAACAAGTCTTGCATTGATGATCACCGGTTTTCCATTTTCAAGGGTCATATACTCCAGACCAGTGAGCAATGGTTTCAAATCTAGGGGCTCCTGCTTAAATCTCTTAGGAAGTTCTAGCTTTCCCCAGTTGATGTTTTCAAGGTTAAAGCTTGATAGTTGGCAACGAACTTGCTCTAGTATGTCTATGCTTTCAATGTAAGCACTAGTTATTCCCTTAGTGAGTTCCATGCATGTTAGCGAATTACTCTCTTGATCAACCATCAACCACTGGGTGTCTTCTTGTTGTGTGGCTACTGCATACAGGCACTTTTGTATATTAATATCTTGTGCACATCGATTACATGCAGGCAATGCTAAACTTCTCATAACTCATTATTTTTGCATGCAATGGCACCCCGTGTCACTGTATGCGATGCATGGAACTTTCTTCTTCTCAATCTTTCCAAAAAAAATTTTCTTGGATATTTCCAAGGAAAGATCATGGATTCCTAGGTGTGCATCTATAGTACTTAGCCATGCTCTTCCCATTATTATTGGGAAGTCCCCTTTACCATTGTTCACCTATATTACTAGGAAATTAGCTGGATATGACCAACCACACACAGTGGTAATGATGTCCTCCACAAGCCCCAAGGGGACAGTGATGGATTGGTCAACCAGCACTAGGAGAATATTACTCTTCCTTAATGGAGGTAGGTTCCAGGCTTTGTACATCTCTTGTGATATTAAGGTGACTCTGAACCTGAGTCTAGAAGAGCTTTACAAGGTTCATTCCCAGTAACTTGGAGATAGATTAGAGGACTTCTAGGATTAGAGAATTTCCTGGGAACGTGGCCCACCTTAATTCAGTCAGTAATGGCATGTGTTAACATAACTGTATGTGTTAAGATCGGTTTTTGGGTTGAATGAGGCCCCAAAGCTTTACTTGGTAGGGAGGTGTTTAGATGTTCAACCGCTTGTGATGGTGAGGGCTTGGTTGGATTGTTAGTTTTGAAGAAAGATCTTTTCTACATAATGTTATTAGAACCAATTGCAGCTTGAGGATTCACAGCCCTCATGACATTGGATTTCTACGATTGAGTGGGCAGTACCCCTTGCATTGCCAGAGTGGGTGGTAATGGGGCTATCGGTGTGAGAGTTGCAGATGGATTCAGAGGATGGTATGTATGTGGTGTGTCTCCCCTAGGAGAAGGAGTCCTATAATACTCCCGATCTTGGTAGTGATGTTATGGTGTCATGTGACCAACAGAGTCATGTGGAGAGATTGGTTGCTACACGTAGTAGCCATATGGATCTAGTTGCTAGTAAGGGTATTGTTGCCTTGGAAGTGGCATCCCCCATGACTGTGGGTATTGCCACTACTGGTGTTGCTCAATAGGTTGTGGTGGAGTTCCACTTGGATAATATGTTAATGGTTGGTGGAATTTCCTTGGGTTACCTTGGGGATAAGGTAACCATCGGGGTTTTTTTCATTTGTTAAGTCATGGGTTAAGTGCATACACCCCAGACTCTTGCAGATGTGAGATTACTGGGCAACATCCCTTGGGATGGTCATACTAGCATATCTCACATTCACCATCATTTTCTATATCAGAATCCACAACCTCTTCAGTGATGGCCATTTTACCCTTACCTTTGTTACGTGCATGGTACAAATCCCTCTTTTTCTTTTTTTCATAGTCACTACTTCGCTTCTTAGACTCCTCTACGATTTTGAGAATGGTTTTAAATCTACTATCTAAGGAGTCCCATATTTGGTCTACCTTTGCCAACACTTTTGTTGTTAATTTTTGGAGTAGCAAGGTTTTCCTATTCACCATCTCCTCGAGTGGTGACTCTTCTTCCTCCTCACAGAATCTCATTCCCGTTTTTCGAAGGGAAGGATCACGGTTGTACTCTTCCGCACTTTCTCTCTTACGTAGCTCTCCCTCTTCCTTAGCTACTTGCTCCAACAATCTATGAATCTGATGGGACCTAAGCCATGATAATCTCCCTTGGGCATACATTCCAAGGGTTCTCCTGGGTTCATGCCTAAGTCAATCTACAAGATGGTGTAGTTGATCTTGCTACGAGTAACCATGGCCCAAGCAATGATGTAACAGTGCATAGTATCGACCCATGGCAGCATCCAATGGTTCATGAGTTTTCTACTTCCATCCTTGGATTTTCTTTCACAGGTTGGACACCCAGGAGTATGTTTGATACTTATCATTAAACAGTTCTAGCATCGTACTCCACCTTCGAATGGATTTCCATTCTAAGGACCGGTACCAGCATTCTGCTTCTTTTACTAGTGTCCTTGGGAATAACTTTAATTTTTGCCACTCGTTCTCGATGTTCTGCAAGGCACATGCATCGTGAAATTCCTGTAAGTGGTTTAGAGGATCAGCATTGTATCCCCCCTCAAATCATGGAATATTATTCATGTCTAACCTCTTGATCCTACTATCTTTTTGGTGCCTTGTAGAAATTCTAATAGCCTTCATGATGTCTAACATGCTTCGGGTTTCAAGTAGGGGTTCTTCGTGGTCATTTCCTTCATAGTGTCTGTGATGTCTACGCGGTTCCCTACTCTCCCTTCTTCCATGCCATGATTCCCTAGACTACCCTCGTCCTCGTTCCCGACTCTCTTGTTGAGGTTTCTCACTTTGTTTATCCTTATCCTCACAATTAGATTCCTATGACTACGTCCTGATACTAAAGGAGAGGGTGAATGTGATGATGAAGGTGAAGAAGAAGGAGAACAATTGTCATGATGATGTTTCCTACCTTCTCTTTGGTGGTCCCGGCCCCGATCGTGATGATGATCAGAATGCCCATCCTTATCATGTGTTTGTGTTTCCTTGTTGAACACTTGGTGTTCATGGGGATCAGAACCAAGGTTTTGAATCATGGAGTGAAGGTTCTGATACGCCACCTTCTCACCATTGTTAGGAGGGGGAACATCATTTTTTGGAGAACCTACTAAAATAGGTTCACCACCCTCAATTTGTCTTAAGATGGGTGGAGCATTATGGGGTCCTTTGCCCTTCAAAGATGTGTGGTAACTCTCCTGTCGCAAGTCCCATTGACGTTGCGCTTCTATGGGCTGGTAGTCCCTTGTGTCGTAATCACATGCAACATACTTTGCCTACAATTGTGACATGCCTATTCATGCAATGGCATGAAGGAGCATGTTGGGGACTACTTGGTCTGGAGGCAACACTATGTTACCCTCCAAGTCTTTCCAACGTAGTTGTTCATCTTGATGGAGAATAAAGGTAAAGTCAGGTATATACCCATCATGATGAATATACACCACATGAAATAATTGAGGAACTAGCGGATTTTGGTTATGTGTGTTGTGCACCGACTATCTCTAGTGTTGTTCCTAGGCAGTGAAGTGCTTTTGTGCAAAGAAGAAGACATTTTAGTCTTGTTTGATGTGCTATTTACCGTTATGTTATTTTTCTTTTGATCAACCCTAAGGGTTTGTTCTAGCTCCCAACGATATGAATGATTTCCTATGTTCTACGTAGTGCACAAACAACTAAGTCCCCAACAATAGAGCCAATGATGAGTGGCGAGGTACCCCTACACTCAACCATATGAATACGAGCGTCTTACGCACAATTCGGTCGAACTCCAAGGACTAAGTGCTTACACGCCTTAATGAAACACTTAAGGTTAACCAATCATTGTCTTCCCAGACTTACTTGTATTGTCACGATTGTATGGTTAAGTAAGTTTGAGGTATGTGATTTTTATAACTTTTATCTTTTTAATGCCTATGCTAGTAGGGAAAGGTACTAGTAGGGAAAAATGTGTGCTTAGGTACAATTTGCTCAAATAAAGATCCGTTCACTTTGAGACTTCTACTACAGGCACATGGAAATTATTCTAACTATGAAATGGTAAAACTACTATATTTTGGCTAAGGTACTAACTCTAGATGATTGAATAAGGAAAAGGTGCCTCTTATTTATAAACATGGCAATGGGCTGCGATATCACATACACGATATCACAAGGGCTGACGTGATATCGCGGATCATCAACTAGTCTATCAATTCTAATATGATATTGCTCTTCTTGAGAGGAGGTAGGTTCCATGCAGTGTAAATCTCATGAGAAATTAAATTGACACTAGAACTTGAGTTAAGAAGAGCTTTGCATGGTTCATTCCCAACAATCTACAAATAAAAGAGAGGACTTCCAGGATTGATAATTTCCTAGGAAGCTTTCTAGCATGGGTTGAATCAGATACAATGTGAGTAAGCATCATAGTATGGATCCTAGGCAATGTTTGATTTGAAGGGGACTCAAAGGAATGTGATGTAGAGGAAGATGGAGGGAAAGGGTTGTCAACCATAGGTGTATTTAATGGCTTAGGTGGACTATAGGATCAAAATAAAGGTATTTTCTTTAATCAAGTATTCAATCCACTCGATTAATGAACCAATTGTAGATTAATGACCCTAGTAGCATTACATTGTTGCGATTGAGCTAGTAGTTCACCATACATAGGTGGAGCAAGTGGTAGCTATGCAATTGAAGGAGGAACATGTGCAGAGATAGGATGGGAATAAGGATAAAAGGTGGCATCTCTTCTTTCATGTGGATAATGAGTTCAATAATAATTAGAAGGATGGTAATGAGATTAGAGAGTAAAATGTGATTGGAGAAATCACATGGAGATAGGGGTTGCTGAATGTATTATCCATATGGATTAGGTTGTCTGCAAGGACATTGATACCTTGGTGGTGCCAGTGCCCATGAGGTTGCTACCATTGTTGATATTGCTCATATGGTTTCAGTGGTGCTTCTCTTAGATAATATTACTATTGCTGGTAGAACTGCCTAAAATTACCTTGAGGATAAGATAATCTTCTAGATGTTTACCTTTGTATTAGGCATAATTTCAAAGCATATAAATGTTACACTATGGGGCAACATCTCTTAGGATGTTCATACTAGTAGATTTCACACCCACCATCATCATCTAATTTTCTTTCTGCAACTTCTTCTATTGTAGCAATCTTGCCCTTACCTTTCTAATAGGCATGTTCAACTTTCTTGTGCCTCCTACACTGATGATCACTACCTTATTCTTTAAACTCTTTAGCAATTTTTAGGACAACTTGAAATCTGCTATCCATGGAGTCCCATAACTTATCAACCTTGGCCATAATTTCAGATTGAAATTTTTGGAGTGGCAAGGTTTTCCTATTCACCACCTCATCAGGTGCAGATTCTTCCTCACTGTCATCAAATCGAACCTCTCTCTTGTAAATGGAAGGATCACAATTATATTTTTTTGCACTTTCTCTTTTTCTTAATTCATCCTTCTCTTTAGCTACCTACTCAATTAGTCTTTATATCTGACGAGTACTTAATTTTGACAATCATCCATGGGCATAAAAAGTAAGGGTTCTCCTCCTGTCTTATCGAAGGCCATCTATAATGTGGAAAAGTTGATCCAGTTGAGAATAACCATGGTCAAGACATTTTTACATTATAGAATAGTATCAGCCAATGGCAACATCCAAGGGTTTATGTGTTCCTTTTTTTCATCCTTGGATTTTCCTTCTCAAGTTGGACACTCTAGAGTATGTTTGATATTTATCATTAAATAATTCAATCATGGTGCTCCATCATTTGATAGATTCTAGCTCTAAGGACTAGTACCAATTCTCTGCTTCTTTGATGAGTGTCCTTGGAAACAACTTAAGTTTTTACCACTCATTCTCTATGTTCCATAAGGCACATGCATCTTGAAAATCTTGGAGATGATTTTGTGGATCCAAGTTATATCCCCCTTTGGACTTAGGGATATTGTTCATATCTAGCATCTTGATCTGACTATCCTTCACATGCCTTTTTGAAATTTGTACTACCTCTATGATATTAAGCATACTTATGGTAGGAAGAAAAGGCTCATCGAGATCATGATTATGGTACCTACAATGCCCTTTACTACCCCTTTGTTCATGGCGATGTGCCTCTCTTGAATATCTGCATCATTGATCTTGCCTTGCCTAATAGTCCCTTTGATCATTTCAGTCTTGTCGATCATTTTAGTCACCTCCATCATGGTCTCACCTCCTACAATCATGGTTAGAGCCAAAAGAAGATGATGATGATGACAAAGGTAAAAAGGAAGGAGGACTAACACCATCATGGCACCTACTACCACCTCTTCGGTGATCACGACCACAATTATGTTCTTGTTTCTTGTCCACATTCCTACCTTGACTTGCCTCTTTGGATCCTTCTTTGTTATTGGATCCATTCTTACCAAAACCAAGATTATGAATTATGGACTACAAGTTTTCATTTTGACCTAATTCACCAAAGTCAAAGAGAGGAATTTCACTGAATGGAAAACCTCCAAAGATGGGCTTTCCACCATCTTTTTGGTATAGCAGGAATGGAGAATCATTAAATCCTTTTTCCTTTTCAAATTCATAACATTGTTTCAACTGGTGATCCCAAAGATGTTGTGCCTTAGTGGGAAGATAATCCCTATCATCACTATCTTGCACAACATACTCAACATGAAGTTCCTGGCAACCCTATTGTATAAGCATTTATTGGAGCATTGCAAGAACAAATTGATCAGGCAACAACATGATGTTACCCTCAATGTCACACCATTGCAGCTACTCATCTTGATGTAGAATGAAAGTGAAATTGGGTACATACTCATCAAGATGAGCATATACCACCCAATATTGATGAGGCATTGACTAATGATCTCCATCAAACTTGGGTAGAGAAGGAATCTTGTGAGAAGAAGATATTTTTAATTAGATGATAAAAACATAGTGTGCTTTGAAATTTTGTTGTAGTAATTGTAAAATGTGATATGACTCTAAGGTTTGTTCCAACGATTTTGAATGATTTCCACTAAATCCTAGATAGCATACAAAACAACTAAAAGGTCCCTAACAATAGTGCCAATGATGAGTAATGAGGTACCCCTATGCCCAACCATACGAATGACTAAGGCATTTACATGTAATCTAGTTGAATTCCATGGACTTATAATTCTCTAGTGCACTAGTTCCTCTAGAAAGTGAAATGGGTGTTGAGAACATTCGGTGTCTTCCCAACTACAATTGTGAAGCTCAAGGGTATGATTTAAGTGTAATTGAGGTACATGATTTTTCTCATTTTATGTTTTATAAGTTTAGTCACCTATAACAAGAATGAAAGGTAGAGTGATTTAAGATCTAATTCATTCACTGCCTAGCTAGCCTAACACAAGTACTCATCCCACTTTCCTGGACACATCCTAAATACATATAGCATTGTTGGGCTACCAAACATTAAATGTTGCTGGGTTACCAAACACTATATGTATGCTCGAAGTGGTTGTGCTTATGTTCATTAATAATTGAAAATTAATTGCTTAATTTAAATACATTAAAGTAAAGTTCATGAAAGTAAAGTACATTAAAGAAAACATTAATCTATTCTCAATGCTGCAAGGATTATTAAAAGGGTTCATTTTTATTCCCATAACACTGCTATGCTTAGGTACATCAATGCTCAAACAAAGATCTGTACACACTCAGACTCCTGCTATGAGCACTTAGAAAATATTCTAACTCTGGAGAAAACAAACTGCAATAGCTTCACTACTCTATGTAAAAGCTATGAAAAACTGTCTAAAAATCGTGAGTCCAAGAGCTATATTTATAGGCTAGTGTATACCCTGCGATATCATATATCTGACATCACATCCTAGGCTCTTACATTGGATATTCAATGTCACAGCTCTGATATCATATATCAGATACCAAAGCACATCATAACATGACTCATCAACATGGTTTGACTACAATATATGTTTAAATTTGTTGTTAATAAATGTATTGATTTATTTTTATAATTTCATCATATGATCACATAAAGGTTGTTGATCATTTTTTTACTACCTGAAGAACTTTCTAGTTTTGTTCTTAACTAAGATTGCATTGATAATTACTAGTTTTCCATTATTTAGGAACATAGTTTCTATCAAGTTTAATAATATCTTAAATTTTATAGATATTGATAGATCTCTATTTTGGTATGTCAAACCTTGTAAAATGGAGATTTTCTATGGTTATGTATATTATTTTTTATTTTATAGAAGTTAATCATGAATAGAAGAAGACTAAATGGATATTGAGTCAAGTAAAAAAAATTTCCAACAGTTAGAAAATGTCTATAAAAAATTTGATAAAGGATAGTAGACACCTATCCTTCTGGAAAGACATCTACTCTACTAAGTAGATTTCTTTCTTAAATGTGGGGTTAGTTGAATAGTACATGTCTACACCAATAAGAAGACATCTATCCCACACAATAAACATCTACATTCCAAAGTAGACATCTTTCTTAAAAGTAAGCAACTAACCAATAAGATGTCTACTTTCCCAAGAAGAGGTCTTTCTCAAATGCCTTGGATCTTGAACATAGACATCTTTAACCACTTTAGATAACTCAAATAACCATTGGCTAGTATTGCAATGGTAATTTTTTCAAAAGTTCATAACAAAACAAGGGTTATAAGCTTGAGGTAATTCAAATAGTAAACATAATGAAAGTCAAGCTCATTAAGAAGCAAAGTTACCATGTGAAATCTCATCTCTATTCTCTTATGTATGTTTTAGCATTATTCTTTCATGTATTCAATGTAGGGAATCTAAAGTTAGTTTACTATTTTCTTCATTTATTTTTTATTTTCCTTTTATCCCAAGGGCTTGTGTGGATCTCCTATGAGAGGTCACACTTTTGTATTAAGGTTGGACTAAAATCTCAAGCTTGGACCTATGGGTCAATTATAATGAAGCACTATAAAGGTTGTGGTACTCTTGAAACCATATTTTTAAAGAAACACATCCAAATGTATGCATGATAATATCCTCTAAGTGTAAACTATCCAAATTGGAAAACTACATAGATTGTGTGTGTG